>CM053592.1:148420670-148468648 GCA_028646515.1 Pseudochirops corinnae
AATCCCCTTCTTCTACATCAACAGGGGAGTTCATGCCTTCTCAACAATGGGACAGAGTTTGCACCTTCCACACTTAGCACTTAGTACTGTCCCTCCACTTAGTACCAAGTGCTAAGTATCCTGCTAAACCAATTACTATTACACATAGTCATCCATAACCCTATCCTGCTAGTTCTACCCGATTCTTTCATTGTTCCCTCTGGTGCTCCTATTGTATTATAAACCAAGAGTCCTTACTAGCCAACCTGTCTCTTCCTTCTAGAAATTACTTTATATATGTTTTGTAAATATAAAATTTTTGATGTATATATAGTTTATCCCCAAAAAAGAAAGTAAACTCCTTGAGGGATTTTTTCAGTATTGTCTTTGTATCAGATGCTTAATAATAAGTACTTTTTAAATTGAATTTTGTTGGGAGTAAGTGTAATTGAGCCCACTGCCTAAAGGATGTGGGGTTGTTAGTCAACTTATTTCTCACCCCAAACCTGCAAAGTTCCCTTAGTTCACAGTAGGAGGACAAGGTCTGGGTTTGCTCCCCAACACTATGACTCTCTTCTTTCTGGCTCCTCAGTTGGAGGTCCTGTTTAGTCTGAAAACTCCACTGCTTGGTCCAGGAATGTTATCCAGGAACTCTCTCACTTCTATATCCAAGATGCACTAGTACTTCTCACTACTCTGCCTCTGCCTCTGACTTCTGCAGCTGTTACCTCTTCTGAAGGGGCACCTGGTTCCTCCTGTAGGAACTTCTCTACTCTGTCAACCCCACTACTTCCACCTCTAGATCTGAGATGTTCCCTGGGTGAGGTTACTCAGATAAGAAGGCTTACATGCAACTATCACAATCCCCATTGCTAAGACCATGCGTAGTCCCCCTCACTTATCTGCCTCTCTCAGTTCTGGTTTTTGTTTATTCATGGAGGCATGATATAGTAAGTAATGGGGAACTTCAATTATTTGGATAATTGATGAAGTTCATGCTGTGTTCAAAGGAGAGAAGCTAATAATTTCTTGACTTACCTTCACACTTTTGTCCTTCAAGAGGCAAATGAACCAATAAGGAGAAATTCTATTTTGGTCTCAGTCCAATACTAACTAACATTTTATCAATGATTGGAATATGGATCTAATTCTTACTAACAAGAAGGAACTGGTTGCTGTAGTGGAAATGATGGAGACCTTAAGTGACCACTCCATCTTAGAATTTATGATAGAGGAGAGGAAAGGCAATTGAAGATACAACCTAGATTTGGGGGATATCAGATCCCAAATGATTCAGAGGAAGGATAATTATGAACCCAGAATAAAATTCTACAGATGATGTCAACCCAGGAAGCATGAGAAGCTCTCAAGAATGAAATTCTGAAGACATTAAAAAATTTTGATGATAAAGAAAATGGAAGAGAGTGTGACTTCAACTGTTGGCAAAATTCTAGAACATATTGTTAAAGGGATGGTTAGCTAACATCTAGAAAAGAGAGGTAGGATACCTTCATCAAGAATGGGTTGTACCAAACTAATCTCATTTTCTTTTTTTACAGCTTTACTGCTAGACTGGTAGAAATGGGGTATACTGTGGCTATATGGTATGTAGATTTTCACAAAACATTTAACAAAGTTTCTTATATTTCTCTTCTGGAAAGGATGATGAGATATGTACTAAAATGGACTAAAATTCCATGGTGTCAAACTCAAATAGGAAGGGATCACTGCGGACTACAAGTTGACTTAGAAAACTTCAAATTGTATTTTTGTTTATTTTGTTAAACATCTCCCAGTTACATTTTACTTTGGTTCACCTGCACTTCGAGTTTTGCTGACTGAGTGACCTGCAGGCCAAGAGTGGGATGCTTAGAAGTAAGTAATAGCACAATCAAATGGCTGATATCAATCACTCAGTTAAGAAGTATCATTAAGCAACTGTTGCATGCCAGGCTCTATGCAAGATCAAAAACAATAATGAAATCATTCCTGACTCGGGGTTTACATTCTATTGGAGGAGACAGCCCACGTATATAAGCATATATACAAAATATATATAAAGAAAATACAAGGTAATTGGGCGAACACCAGCAGCTGGGGAAATAAGGGAAGACTTCATGTAAGAGTGGTGGCTGATTTGAATATTGAAAGAAAGTGAGGATTTGGAAAAGCGAAAATGAGGAAAAAGTTCATTCCGGGCATAGGAGACAGCCAGTACTAAAATGGGGTGTCTTGTGTAAGGACCAGCAAGAAAGCCAATCTGGTGAACCATGAGAGTACGGAAAGGAGAATGATGGAATAAGGGTGGAAATGCAGATTGGGTCAGGTTGCAATGAACTTTAAAAAATAAGGGAGTTTGTAGCTGATCCTGAAGACAATAGGGACTCGTTAGACTGAAGGGAAAGTGAAGACTCAAGAAAAGTGTCAAGATTGCAAACCTGAGTGACTCAAAGGGTGGTGGTGCCCTTGACAAAAGTAGGGACCCGCTGGAAGTAAAGTTGGTTTTGGAGGGAAAGATAATAACTCGGGGGTATGTTGAAGGTGAGATATTTAGAAAATGCCAGATAGGCATTTGGAGATCTTAGGATCATAGATTTAAATCTGGAAGAGACCTTGGAGGTCACTGATACCCTACAAAGGTTAAATGACTTTCCAAGAGTCATTTCTAGTATTTGAGGTAAGATTTGAATACAGCATTTTGGCTCCAGTTCCAGTTCTTTATCTACTACACATCATACTGTTTCTCAATATATGACTCAAGCTCAAGAGAAAGACTAGGACTGGACATGTAGATTTAAGAATTATCTGCACAAAGATATTAAACTCATAGAAAATGATAAGGAGACCAATCAAGTGAGACAAAATGGAGACAGAAGAGGACCCAGGACAAAGCTTTCTGATTGACCCACAGTTAGAGAAGTATAGAGTGAATAGTGAACTAGGAAAGGAGACTAAGAAGGAATTTATCCAAGTCATTGACACAAATGCTTATCAGATTTGCAGATGACACAAATCTGAGAGAGACAGCTAATACTCTGAGTGGCAGAGCCAAGATCCAAAATTATTTTGATGGACTTGAACAATGGGCCAAATGAATTAGAGGAAGTAAACATAAGGGGTTATTAGAAATAAATATAAGTGTGTGGGGGGGTTAATCTTATTAGATTCATAGACCCCTCTGGGAGTCTGGTGAAACCTAATGGACCTGAAGCCTACTGGATCTCTTCTCAGAATAATGTTGCAAAGATGCAAATTTAGGTTTAATGTGAAGTAAAACTTAAAAAAGCCAAACAATTAGAATTAAATCAGGGTGAAATGGCCCGCCTGGAAAGGTTTCCCCTCATTGAAGGTCTTCAAGCAAGGCCTGGATGACCACTTATCCAGAGTGTGGTAGATTCCTGTTCAGTTACGGGATGGCCTAGATGACCTTTAAGGTTCCTTCTACTTCTGAGATTTTATGATTCAGTTAACTGATGTTTAAAGAGAGAAGAGAACATGAAAGATAGAGGGGCCTCCCAGGATAGATAAACACCTTGGGGAAAACTTGGGTTTGTTCTTTGGATCAGTGAACTCTCTGAATAGTTAATGGATGACAAGTGGTGTAAAGAGCTGTGGACTTGGATCCAAGGTGTGATTCTACCAGTTACTAGTCATCTGGTCCAAGCGAGTCATTTCACATCTCTGAGTATCAGTATCCCCATCAATAACTGATAAGGTAGATCGATAAATAATACTTGAGTGTTGGGTGTGGGATCAGAAAGACCTGAGATCAAATCTGGCCTCAGCCACTTACTAGCTATAGTATCTGAGGCAAATCACTTAATCTTATCTGCCAGAGTTTCCTCATCTGCAAAATAGGGTTAGTCTAAGAACTGTGAGAAGAAAATCTGTAAAACTAAAAGCACTCTATAAATGCTACGACCGCTACTACCGCTTGTACCATCTGCTTCATAGAGTTGTTGTGATTAAAGTCCTTTGCAAATCTTAAAGTACTATACAACTATAGGGACCACCGCCTGCCCTGATTGTTTTGTGAAGTAGAAATGTCACTTAAGAAAACAAAGTTGAAAAGAGTAGATGCACCTGGCCAAATACATACAGAAAATCTGTATGGGAGGAAACATAATTTTTAAAGCCCTCGGGGATCAATTTTGGAGCTGCCTCAAAGAGGGGTAAGATTCAATTCAGTTGAAAAATAGAACCAAATGCAGATTATAGTTCCTTTAAAAGAAAGGCCACTCAGAACATTTCAGTAACTACTGGTCCATATGCTTACTTGTTCACCTCTAGAATATCTTTATGAAAATTTATGCAGAGTGTTGAGGGCATCCTTAATACATATGTGTGGAATGGACCAGGTCGGTTTTCATGGGCCATTTTCTTCAGCAGAAATGTTAGTTACATCTTCAATTACACAACTAACTGAGAGGTGTAATCAACACTGGCTCTGGTTTTGCAAAAAAGCCTCTGACTTGGTTAAACAAAGTACAACTTTAAAGGAGATGGAGGGTAACTGTGATGATGAAGGGTCTCAAGATCATGCTTTATGAAGTTAAGTTCAAGGAACTGGGGATGTTTAGCCTGGAGAAGGGAAGTCTTAAAAGTGTCTGGGAATGGCTGTCGCCTGCCTTCAACGGGCTGAAAAGCTGTCGCTCAAGAGGAAATAAACTTGTTCTGCTCAGCTCCTAGGGAAAGATGAGGAGCAAAAGTGGCAGTTGTGGAGGCAAAGTTAGGTTTGTGGTCTTCCCTGCATCTGTTTGAATTATACAAGATATAATGGCAGATACAACCAGAAAGTAATTTTGTTCATCAGTTGGCTGGGGAGCATCACAAGGTGAGGGATCAAACAGAGAGATATGTGCTTTCCTGTCATGGAGAATGTCCTGTGTAGAGAGAGATGTTTGTAGATATTGAGGTTCTTCAAATAATCTTTTTTTATAAACAAAGATGTGCAGATTGCATGGAGGAAAGAACACTATAGGCCCTCAGTGAGATCCTCAGTCATTCAAAGTGGATTAAGGTTTATTGCAAAGACTATAACATGTAGTTGGATGGACAATTGACTAATCAAGTCCATTTGTTCACGTATCTTGGACAGGCACTGCAGGTGGACAATAATTTGGACCCATATTTTAGGAGAAGGAAAGTGGATTAAATTACATTTGTGTGCCACTTTTTTTTTGGTAGCTACATAGCCTTTTTCTTTTTCCTTTTTGGAGGAAGGCAGGGCAATTGGGGTTAAGTGACTTGCCCAAGGTCACATGGCTAGTAAGTATTAAGTGTCTGAAGCCACATTTGAACTCAAGTTCTCCTGACTCTAGGGCGGTGCTCTATTCACTGCACCACCTAGCCACCCCAGGTAGCTATATAGCTAAACATAGCAAAGACACAAGAAGTGACAATACAACACTTTTTTATTAGTATTTTTCTTCACCTATCCCAAATCCTCCTCCCCCATCACAGGTTTTGGAAAGGAGATAAGTCTGTTAGTTTTGGTGTCCCGGGCCCATCCCTGGGTCCTGTACTGGAACAATGAAAGCAAGGGAGGGAGTTGGGATAAGAGTAGGGAGTACTGGGAAATATAGATCCATCCATCCCCTGGTCTTATCACCAGCCAAATGAGGTTTTCAGAAGCTGTTATTCAGCATTTTGAAGGATCCCAAACTGCTAATTGATAAAGAAACTCATCTTTTTAACACCAATATTCTCTCAGGGATGCTATATGGCTTCAGGTTATGGGACACCATGATTTCAAAATAAAAATTGTGGATGACCCAAATGGCAGTAATATATATTGTCAACCTGAAAGTTCAGTTAAAAGAAGCAAACAGTCTAGGTGATATACACATTCATATTGTTTTATTTCCTCAAGGTGAGCAGATACATGATCATGGAGCCAAAACTTAAATTTTAACTGTTTGATAAAAGAATGACCAGCCTTAAATACATTTTAGAACAATCCTAGCTCAGGGCTCAATTTTATGATCTCCATATATGTTTAACCATAGTATGAAAAAAGAATTTTTTAAATTGAATAGGTGGTAAATATCGAGTTGAGTTGACAAAGTGTCAATTGAAATTACAACCCAGGATATGTGTTTTCTTTACCATTAGCATGACATGACATAGTATATGTTTGTAAAATATTAAAAAGTCCATTTATTCAAGGTGGTATCTGGTCAAGACACCTTGTCCTTGGTAGTCATTAACAAAAGAATGTGCCCCTCAGCTCCATCTGGCCTTGTTGACACAGGAAGAGGCATTCTCTGAATTTACTCAGAGAGCAAAGAAGAGATATCTGTTAGACAGAGGGGCTTCTTTTGGTTGATTAGTGCAGGCTCTGGCCCTTATTGAGGTTCAAATAAGATTAAATTATTATCTATCTATCTGTATGTGTGTGCATAATATATGTATGTGTACGTATGTGCACATGTGTGTGTATATGTATACACATGTATATTTATGTACACACATAGAGTGTAAATAGGCTGTGTTGTTGAGTTTTTTCAGTCATAACCAACTCTTTGTGCATGACCCTGCTTGAGGTTTTCTTGGCAGGGATACTGGAGTGGTTTGCCATTTCCTTCTCCAGATCATTTTATGGATGAGGAACTGAGGCAAACAGGGTTATGTGATTTTCCCAGGTCACAGAGCTAGGAAGCGTCTGAGGCCAGATTTGAACTTACAAAGCCTCCTGATTGTCGGCTGGGTACACTACCCACTGCGCCAGCTAGCTGCCCCTAAATAGGCTGTAGCCTATTGCCAATGATTGTTGTTGTTTGTCCTTCATTCTTAAAGAGGACCATGGCATCAAGAAGGTGATGCCATGGCTTGCAAGTGAATTGGATTTAAGGGAATGCTGTACAGAGTCACCAGCCTCACTTTCTCCTCCGGAGCAATCTGGGTCCAGTGGCAAGATTTAGATCAGGACAACTGGAGATGGCCCTCATTGCCAATGATGACTTGCTTGCAAAGGAGGTATCATCAAGGACATGCAAGATAGTCATATAGTGAGGGGTCTGTTGACCCCCAGAACGATCAACCTATTAGACTACTACTTTCATGAGGTCAGGGACCCTCTGATTCCTCTAATGCCTAGGAATTCTCTGCATACTGAGCACTTAAATGTTTATGGAATGCATAAATGAATAAATGAGATGGCTCTGTTAAACCAGGTTTTGCTAAAGCCCGTTGGGATTCAAATGATGTTACTTGACTATGCCTTTAAACTCAAATCACTCTGGCTCCCACAGATTGGCCAGTAATAGGCCCTAGCCCAAACCTCACTTGGTCATTGTTTAGGCTCTGCTGGGTCAGAGTGAGTGTAAATAACAATTATTCCTGTTTTGGCCAGAAATCCAAAAGGTCTTCCCCTCCCAGGATGATTCATTTGAGAAGGCAAATTAGTCCATCTTTTCCCTCAATTCTTGTCTATCCTATAATCACTGAATAGCCTGCCTTAGTCAATTTGAGACCTGTTAAAGACCTCAGCTTGAGAAGACCAAAGCCTCTCACTGTATCCAGGGCCATCTCCAGATGTCCTTGATCTAGGCCTTGCCACTGGACCTGGTTGACTCTGGAGGAGAGAGTGAGGTTGGTGACTCTACACTTAAATACAATTCACTTGCATGTCATGTTGTCACCTACCTGAAGGAAGGACAAACAGCAGGAGTTCATTTGCATAATGGGCACTTAAATGTGTATTGAATGCATAAATGAATGAATCACATGGTCTGCTCCAGAGCACTTTCCCTTCCATGGTTCAAGGGATTCATAGGTGGGTGATTTAAGGAGTGCATATTGCAAATCTATGCAATTCTGTTCAATGTCCTCTCATAAATTCTCCATAAAGGATTCACCCTAAAGACGAGAGGCCTTTCTCTTTTTCCATAATCCTCAGCAGCTGTCCTGGAAAAGACCCAGAGGAAGGTCTTCCAGGACGTGGACCATCTTATAGAGGGGTTTTGCAGTGGGGAAGCCAGACAAGAATCACAGCAGTAGAAGGATGGACGGGGACATGGACGGGAACCAGGCCTGGTGAAGGGAAAAGCCACATCGAAGCTGTCACAGATTCGTCCAAGTATTGGTGATTGATTGATCAGTGCAGCAAGACCGAACCAATGGGGGAGTGTAGAGGGAGGGAGGAGGGGATTGCACCAAGCCCGGTGGGATGGAGGGGGGCGTCCCAGGGGCTTGTCTCCATGCAGAGCCGAGAATGGGCGACTAGCCCAAGGCAGAAAGGGGTGTGTGTGGCGGGGGAGGGGAGACCACAACCCAACCTTCCAGGAACGGCTGGGGGCGGGGGAGGGCCGGGATCGAAGAGGCGTGGCTATGTCTGCCGCTGTTCTCTTGGGTGCGCTTGTATCCACAACAAGGGGAGGGAGTCGTGAAGACAGATACTCTCTTTCTCTGTGCCGTGGCAACTTCTCCACTCGAGGCCACGCCCAAGTTCAAGGACACTTAGAACTTCTCCTTCTTTCGCGGTCAGAGTCTCGTAGCCAGGCAAGTTCTCCCGCTGAGTGGGCGACTCTCCCAACAGCTCCCCACGATCCAATCAGAGTGGTGCGCCCCGATTCGTCCCGCCCCCTGCAGGCCACAATGGAGCCCCGCCCTCGGGGGCGGCTCCTCCTCGTCCAGGCCCCGCCTTCCTCCCCTCCCCCGCCCCGAGGATGGACCCGGCTCCGGCCCCCGCCCCAGCCCCAGCCCCAGCCCCGGCCCCGGCCCCGGCCCCGGCCTGAGCGCCCCTCCGAGCCGCCGGCGCTTCCTGCGGACCCTCGCCGAGGCCCCCACCGCCGCCATGGACCCGTCTCACCAGCGCCTGCTGGGCCGCTCGCGAGCCCGGGCCCCGAACGGAGGATCGTCCTTCGTCAGGTACCGCTGCAGAGGCTGCCGCTGCCCTGCCCGGCCCGGCCCGGCCCGGCCCGGCCCCCGCCCCCGGACCCGGCCTCGGCCCCGGCCACGTACCGCTCAGGAGGCTCTCTGACAGCCCCTCCCCGAGAGCGTTCCTCCGAAACCGCTCCCTCCCCAGACAGCGCCCCCATTGTGTCCCCAACCGCCCCCTCCAGCATCGCCTCCATTGTGTCCCCAACCCCCCCCCCCGCAGCGCCCCCATTGTGTCCCCAACCGGGCCCCCTCCGGTAGCGCCCCCCTTTGGGGTGCCCGAGCCTCCGTCCGACAACACCTTTACACTACTCTCTCCCCGAGAAAGCGCCCCCGTTGGGCCCCCCCAGATTGTCCCCCCTACACAGGCAGTGCTCCCTTTGAGCTGCCCAGGAGATCGTTTCCCTCTGATGGTGCCCAACCACCCTCTTCCCAGACATCGCCCGCAACCGTTGTGCCCCAAAACCTATCCCTTACGGAGGCGGTACTCTCATTGTGTTCTCCGGCGCCCTCTCCTGCAGAAGACCTCCTCTGACAGTGTCCCCAAACCAGCCCCTCTCCTAGAGAGCTTCCCCTGCCCTCCCCCTCAGAGAGCACTTCACTGTGCCCCTCAGGTCACCCCCTTCCCCACACAGGACTGTCACAATCATCCCCCAAACTTCCTTTCTCAGACATTACCCCTCATTGTACCCCCAGGAGGCCTCCCTTTGACAGTGCCCCCAAACCTCCCCCCAGACAATGTTCCTCCAGAGAAAGCCTCTCCCACAGAGTCCCTCCAACCTGTTCTCCACCCTTAAACTGTGCCCCCATGACGCCTCTCCTGGCAACTGCCCTCCCCCACCCCAGATAGTGCCCCTGTGAAACCTCCCCCTGAAAAACTCCTTCCTTCAAGAGTACCCCCCAACCTTCCTTTTGTCTCCCCAATAGTGCCTTCTGTCTTCCACTGCTGCCCTCCCAAGATGCGTTACCCCTCAAACCTTCACCCATTAGGCTTCCCCTAAAAACTGCCCCCCTTCTCCAGCAAACGATCAGGGCATCCCCTCTCACACACACAATGGATTCTTCCAGCAAACCAGGGACCCCCACTCCCTTGCAATGTGTTTCCTGACAATGAATCTCCAGAAACCTCCTTGAAAATGATTTCCAGACCTCCCCCCCTTCCCCATTCCTCTTGAAGACGCTCTCTGACAACAGCCCCCTACACAAAGACACCTCCCTCTCTCAGACAGTTCCACCAAGATGCAGATAACTGTCTGCCTTCCTTGAGCCTTCCCCCCACCCTCCACAAAACTGCCCTTTAGTGATACTCCCACTCCCCCACAAAAACTCCATATGATGCTGAAGGCATTGGCTTCCCCAGATAATGTCTCCCCCACCAGGCTTCCACCAGACATTTCCCCATGAACCATTTTCTTTAACAACACAGCCCCTCTCCAAGTGCATCTTTCTTTAATACATCCCAGCCTTTTTCCTCCCCACCTCCATGTTTCCTTGGGCACAAACCTGCAATTCCTTAGTTCTGAGAAGGAAAGGAACCCAGGGAGTTGTTGAGGTGGGAAGGCAGGGAACAAATGAAAGGAGGAAGCAGTGAAAGAAAGGGTTGCAGGGTCCCTGAAAATACTACCAAGTTGATGCCCTAGATTCCAGAACACCTTCAATAACTCTGCCAGGAGATAGAGCCCCTGCTCCAGGACTACTCAAGCAAGGGGGGGAGGGGCTGTATAGTTCAGGCCCCCTCTTCTCACTCGCCATTCCAAGGGTCTTTAAAGCAGACAAAGGAGGGGCTGGCTCAGGGCTCGGTGCCCTGCTGCTGCACTGTACTAGAAGCCTGGGAGTAGGCTAGATGCCCAGTGGCTGGCATAGGGGGTCCTCTTGTTTTAGGCATCCCTATAGGAGTAAATGACATTTTGGTTGCAAAGCAGTGGGAGAAGGCTGGGGGGGTTGGGAGGAGGAGGGAAAAACCTGGAAGCTGAGTATTGTAGGCCATCTGCAGAATTCTTCTCTGCCTACAGACCCAGGTCGGGGTGAGGGAATGACAGTGAGGCTGGAGCAAGGTGGAGGAGGGGAAGGGAAGTGGTCTGATGCTACATTCTGCTGCCATGGAAAAAGGCAGCTCTTTTTCTTTGTTCTTCTCCCATGCCAATAAATACCTTCTCAAATGGAGATTGACAACTTATTTTTTTTTCACTAGGAAATGAAATGGTTTCTGCTAGAAAAAACCCTTCTTTAAGGAATTCCTCCTTCCCCCAAAAAAAATATTTACAGAAAAAGGAGGTAGGGGAGAGTGGAGATGCCATTTTCACCATAACATGAAGCTACCTAGGCTCCCATACCAGAGCCAACCAGGCCTTCCACTAAATAGGTCAAGTGGCCTTTGCTGAACTGTTTGGCTTTAGCTACACTGACCTCCAAGGAGTGTCCTGGGACTTGGCAGTCTCAAGGGAATGGCTGTTTATGGCAACCATTACCAAGCTTAAACCCAAACCAGACTGACCCAGAGCTTCTGACTGACCTATTCACAGATGGAAAGAGTGCTTAAATTTTGTGCAGGAACTTCCCAGGATATCTTGGGAGCTTTGGGCATGAGCTGTAGGCTTTCTGGAAGGCTAGAGGCCAGGGGGTTTAGGCAGGCTCATCTTTTTAGGCTTTTGCATTCCAGGGACCACGGCTCTGACAATAAACTAAGGTGTTTTTTCTTCTTCAGTATCTGAGTCTTTGTACCTTTGGAGAGGGCAGCTTTCTAATAAGCATGTCTCAGAGAGAGCTGATCCCTTCCCTGTTGCCTCTAGCTGGGCAGCGTTGAGAGAAGATTATGCCTTTTTGGTGTTTGTTTGCTAGTTTTAATCAGAGGTCCGTTGCATAATCCATATTATCAGGCAAGTTCTGAATCCTAAAACAGGTCTTCTACTTGAGTAAAAAGTATAGGGCTTTGAGCAAGGAGCAGTGCTAGCAGATAGCTGTGCCAAAAGCTAAAGGAATATCTTCCACCTTCCATACCATACCCCCAGTCTGTCTACCTACCCTTTTCATAGGGAACAGACTTTTTTCTAACCTTTTCCCCTGCTTTTGACTGTGTTGAACATTACCATGGCTTGGGCTTTGTTCTTTCCTAATGTGGCCCACATTTGGTTTACATTGTCTTTACCTCACCAGTCCACTGGAAGGAGTAGGATTAACTGGTGAAGTAACATTCCTGAAGACCCATACTAAATTGCACTTGTGTGGTTCTGCTATTTGTGATGGAGGCCAACTTCACAGAAGGTGTGTATGAACCAGAAACCAAAATAGTATGGCTGCTCAGAGTTAGAGGCTTCTTTGTAAGGCTAAAAAGGGAAATCTGTCCAGAGGCTACCTACTACGATCAAAACACCTTTTTCTTTCTCAGACCCCTTTTCCTTGGCGTTGGTTACTGGTTTAAGTTTCAGAGAGACTCTTTTATTTTTATGTCTGTTTTTCACTAACTTCAGAGTTTCTCTGTTGTCCTCTTCTGGATGTTGCCAAACCCTCCAGTTTATGCCCTTCATGCCTTACCTGTTCTTCACCCTGTTCTTTGTTTCTATTCTTCCCATGCTCACTTGGCCCTTGTAGTTAAAGTTGTTAGTGTTTTCAGCTCTCGAGGCCCCGAAAAATTGGACATTCTTTTCTTCTTGGTAATATTGGGCAGCTTATTATGGTAGGATTTGTTTGCTCTTAACTGTGGGTTAAATTCCAAGTCTTTTCCTAGACCAGGTTATGGATGGATATAGGGTGGGACTCTGTACCTTATATTTGAGACTAACTGTGGGCACTTTCCAGTTATTAGAGGGTTTTCTGCTTTATTGGGTGTCCTTAAGATCTGGGAGAATGTCCAAAGGCAATCTTGATAAGGACTCCAGAGATGGCTTAAGGTTTGTCTGATTCTGTCTGATCCCAGGCTCCCAACTTAGACCAATATTCTCATCTTTAATCCTGCCTGGTACTTTATAAAACCCTAAAACATGAAACCTTTGATATTTACCTGAGATGATAACAGGTTCTGTTTTCTTCCTTGGCATCCCTAGAAGTAGGTTTTATAGACTGTCAAGGGAATGCTGACCAGTCCCTAGAGCCAGACTGCTATGTACTGCTTGAATGAAATTGAATTTAAGAGGTGGTCAGAGCTCAAACAATTCTTACTGGGAGACCTTGATCAAATTATGGCACTGCTTTGGATTTCTCCAGGACGGACAGTAACACTTGTACATACAATGACATGAGATCACAGAGGCATAAAATTCTTGGAGCTCTCTTGCAGAAAGTTCTTCCTATAAGGGGAAGATAGTCATATTTTGTTTATTGGCAAGTATATAACTGTCAGTCAAGTATTTATTGAGCTAATTTGTTGGAGGTGCCATGGTATGTACTCTATAAAATGACCTGGGAAAGATGTGGTTTCTGCCTACCAGGACCTTGTGATCTGTGCCTGTAGCAAGTATGAGTGGTCCATTTTCATGCAGTTGCTCAGTGTCTTCTTTATTTCCCTTGATTCTAACATGACCAGACTTTGGATAATATATATCTAGACAAATGATTGTCCTTCTCTAGGTCGCCTTGGTCTGGAGGATAAATATTATCAACTGTTTTGTGACTGAGATCAGGTTCCTTAGGATGCCTCTGCATGTCATAGCCATTTGAATCAGGCTAGGAGGAAAAGAGAGAACCCCCCCTCCCCACCACAGAGCAAGGCCAAAGCTATACCACGGGAAGTGGGGGCCATTGTCCTGTTTTGGGACTCTGTCCTCTATGCAGCTTCCAAAGAGATATTCCAAAAATATAGATCTGTCTGTTTTGCTCCCAGTTTGATGACCACTAGTGGTTTCCTATTACATCTAGGAGCAAATACGAACTACTCCATTTGGCATTTTAAGCACTTGACAAGCAGACTTCCATCTACCTTTTCACATCTCTGCCTATAAATCTTTCCCTTTCACACAGTCTGTGGTCTCACCAAACTGGCCTTCTTGCTTCTCCTCACACTTGATGTTCCATCTCCTGTCCCTGGGCCTTTGTCCATTCTATCCTCTCCTTTCCTCAGACCTCATATCTGGAATGCCCTTTTTCCTCACCTTCCCCTCATAAAAGTTTTGAGTTTTCTTTAAAGCTTAGCTCAAAGGATGCCTTCTTCATGATGTCTTTCCCAATCCATTCCCTCTAGCTTCTAGGGCTTCCCCTCCCTAGTTTCCTTGGATTTATTTTGTGCACCCTTATCTGTATGTATTGTCTCCCCTAATGGAATGTAAACTCCTTGAAGGCAGAGATGGTTTAATTTTGGTCTTTATAAAACCCCAGGGCCTCAATCAAGGCGTGCCACCTGGTAGGCCATAACTCAATACATGATGACTGATTGCTTTGGGAATAGCAGGTCACACCTAGACTCTGTCCTGGCAGTCGCATATCTAACAGGCACAAATGTAAGCAATGGGAGCTGTGGAAGGAAAAAAGAGATTTAGTAGAATTGACATGAGTAGAACTGATAGGACTTGGTAATTGGTGGGATAGAGAAGTAAGGGAGAAAAAAGGTGACATGATTCTGAGGTAATCCACAGTTTCTTCAGTGCTCTGGGATATAATTCATCTGGGCCTGGCAACTTGGATTCATTGAAAGCATCTGGATTCTGTAGCTTATCAATTCTCCTGTTCTTCTGCTTCCTCAAATCTCCCTTCTCTACCCCACCACTCTAAGGGACTGCCTGTTCTCTACAAGGATGATGATGAACAGCTGCTAAAGATAATTGTCCTTTCTAGGTCCTCATACCTAACATTGTTTTCTCTTCAGCTTCTTTTCCTATCTCTTTCACCATGCCTTCAATAGAACACTGTCCATCTCCAGCTCACTGAGGGTGGGTGCCCCCTAATGCTCCATCCTAAACCCTCTTATCTTCTCCCTCTACAATCTTTCTTGATTATCTCAATAAGATCATAACATTCAAATGTTATTTCTATGCACATGATTCTCAAGTCTATATATTTAGAGCTAATCTTTATCTTGAACTCCAGGCCCATATCACCAATTGCCTACTGGACACATCTCCACCCGACTATTCCATAGGCATATCCCATGGGGCAGCAATAGAGTGCTGGCTTGGAGTCAAGAGGGCCTGAGGTCAAATGCTACCTCAGTTGCTTACTAGCTGTATGAACATGAACAAGTCACTTAACCCTGTTTGTCTCAGTTCCTTATCCATAAAGTGAGCTGGAGAAGGCAATTGCAAACCACTCCAGTATCTTTGCCAAGAAAACCTTGGCCACAGAGAGTCGGACTCAACAACAAAATCCCATAGGCATGCCTCATACCTCCACCACACCACTTCCCAAACCTACTTCTCCAAATTTCCTTATTTTTGTCATTGGCAAACTGTTCTTCGAGTCACCTAGGTTTACAACCTTAGAGTTATCCTTGACCCTGCCCTCTTGCCTCCCTCCCCATATCCAGCTGGTTGTCATTTTGATGTCCACATCCCTAGCCTTTCCCTCATTCTCTCTACTCAAAAGGTTACTGACCCTAGTTCAGGTTATTTTCTCCTGTCTGTACTTTGCAATTGCCTCTTCATTGGCCTTGCTGGATTCAGTCTCTCATATCTCTAATGTATGTTCAACGCAGTAGTCAAATTTACATTTTTAAGACAGAGTCTGGAACATGTCACATGTCACATCTTTGCTTGAAACCCTTCAGTGAGTACCCAGTGACTACCAAACCAAAAGAAGCCCCTTAGGCGGACTTTCAAGAGCTCCTACAATCTGGCTCCAGTTTACCTTTACAGCCTTATTTCATGGTTCTTCATGAATTCTAGGCTTGGCCAAAATATATTATTTACAATTCTTTACTTTCTTCTGCCTTTGTGACTTTGCCCATATTGTCCTCCATATCTGAATGAGAATCCTTGAGGCTCTATTTTTCTATATCTTTCCTCTTTTTCATGTTCCAGATCAGATGCTACTACTTCTTCCAAGATGTCCCAGATACCCCTCAGCTGGAAGTGGGGGGTATCTCTCATTCTCTCAGAATGTTTTTGACCTCTCCTGTGCACTTTGACTTGTAATTGTGCACATCTCTCATCCCTTGTAGTAGATTGTAAGCTTTTTGAAGTGGGGCCTTGCATCCTGGCACCCCTACTACTGTGCTTTGCAATACTGTAGTTACTTAGGTAAATGTTGAGTGAACCGAATAAAATGGAATGAATGGGGTTGAACTCTGTATGTTGGGTGGTCCCTGAGAAATTGTGATGAACAGAAGACAGATTGCCTGACTTTGCTTCTTGGTTGGTGAGTTTGACTTTGATTCCTTGCAAAATTCTAGAGTGCCTTACCAAAGGAATGACTTATGACTATTTTTGGAAGTGATCACTCCAAGGAAGCATGGGCTTCTTGAAAACAAGTTATGCCCGATTCACCCTCGTCTTTTTTTATAGTTACCTAACAGGTAGATCAGGGGAATGTTGGAGACATGAAGTACCATTAAGAAGGCATTTGACAGTTTCTCATGATTATGGACTGGAAAATAGGATAATTAAATAAATTTGAAACTGATGTACAAATGTGCTCAGATCTCTGTAATAAAACAAAAAAACAAAAATGCCTTTACTTGATCTCACTCTCCCTTCAAGCTATTTTTGTAAGTCTTTGCTACCTTTTGTAGCCAAATTCCTAGAAAAACATGTCTACACTAGCTGCTGCTGCTACTTCCTTGTCTTCCCACTCACTTCTCAGCCCCTTGAAATTTGCCTTTCATTTCCACCACTCAACTGAAATTGTTTTACAAATGGGAAAGGAGAATAAGCATTTTTTTAAGTGCCTTCCTTGCACCAAACACTGTACTAAGCACTTTACAAATATTTTTCTCATTTTATCATCATGATAACCCTATAATAGAGGCACTGTTATGATCTGCATTTCATAGTTGAGGGGACTGAGGCAGACAGAGGTTAAGTGACTTGACAGGATCATACAGCTAATAAATGTCTGAATTAGAATTTGAACTCATTCTTCCTGACTCCAAACCAGTATTCTGTCTACTATACCAACTAGGTGTCTCTATCTCTATTGCTATATCCAAAACCCATTTTTGAGTCTTCAGCCTTCTTGACCTGTCTGCAGTATATAACACCATTGAGCACCCCTTCTTCTGTATACTCTCTTCTCCCTAGGTTTCTAGGACACTACTTTTTAAACATATAATATTTTATTTTTTTCTGAATTAAATGTAAAAAAACCCCATTTTTAATATTAATTTAAAAAATTTTTTGAGTTCCAAATTCTCCAAATTCCTCCCTTCCTCCCTGAGATGGCAAGCAGTTTGTTATAGGTTATACATGTGCAGTCATGCAAAACATTTCCATATAAATCATGTTGTTAAAGAAAACACCAAAAAACCCCACAAAAAAAGTGAAAAATAGTATGTTTCCATCTGCATTCAGACTCCATCAATTCTTTCTCTGGAAGTGACTAGTATTTTTCATCATAAGTACTTTAGAATTGCCTTAGCTCTTTGTATTGCTAAGAATAACTAAATAATTCACAGTTGATCATTGTATGATATTGCTGTTATTATGTATAATGTTCTCCTGGTTCTGCTCTCTTTACTTTGCATCAGTTCATGTAAGTCTTTCCAGGTTTTTCAGGAAGCATCCTGTTACTCATTTCTTATAGCACAATAGTATTCCATCACAATCATACACAGCTTGTTCAGCCATTCAGAAAGAGCTGCTAAAAGCCTTTTTTTTTTTTGCATGTAGGTCCTTTTTTTTTTCTTTAAAAAAAAAATCTCTTTGGGATACAGGCCTAATGCTGGTATTGCTGGGTTAAAGGGTTTACACAGTTTGATAGCTCTTTGGGCATAGTTCCAAGTTGCTCTCCAGAATGGTATCATTTCACAACTCCAGCAACAGTGTGTTGATTTTCCTACATTCCCTCCAATATTTGTCATTTTCCTTTTCTGTCATATTAGCCATAAGCTAATCTGATAGGTATGAAGTCTAGCTCAGAGTTATTTTAATTTGCTTTTCTCTAATCAGTAGTGATTTATAGCATTTTTTTCACGACTATAGATAGCTTTGATTTCTTCACCTGAAAACTGCCTGTTCATATCCTTTGACAGGGCACTAATTTGTCATAGTTTTCTTATTTTACCTGATTTTTTCAGATTCCTTTGCCTGATCACCATCCTTGTACTGCCTCCTGTGTGTGGGTGTATCCCAGGGTTCTTTCCTAGGCCATTTTGTCTTTACTCTCTAAACTATCAGTAATCTCCTCAGTTCCTGGATATTCAGTGATCATCTCTAATCAGATGATTCCCAAATCCATATATCCAATCCTCCTCTCTTACCTCCAGTCCTATATTTTTTAATATTATATTTTAATTTTTATATTATATTGTATTTTTTAATTTTTAATTTAATTTTATATTTGTTTTATATTATTCTTTCCAAAATTTTGAACTGGGTGTTCCAAAATCATCTCAAATTCAGCATGTTTGAAGCAGAACTCATTGTGTTTCCCTGCTAAATATATCCCTCTTCCCAGCTTCCCTATTTTGGTCAAGTGCACCATCATTTTTCTTGTAATTAGAAGAAATATAAGTAGGCTCTCACAGACAAAAATGGCACAAAGATAATGAGAATGGAAGATACTCAAGAAGAAAATGTTTAAGGCACAAAAGGAAACAGTTCCAATGAGGTGGGGAAATGGAATTTGTTTGAAAAGACCGATGTGCATGCATCGGAAAGTCACCAAGTAGCTTAGATTTTAAAGGCAAGGTATAGAAGGGGGAAGCAAAGCCAAGTAACAGAGTATGGAGGTAAAGGTGTGGCAGGGTCCCATAAAAATAGTATTGGGGTGGTGAGAGAATCGAAGGGCAACAGAAAGGTGGGTTGGGGTCCTTTTGATTTGTTTTTAAAGCTGAACTGGGAGAAAAAAATCTAAGAAGGAACAGGACCTTTGCTTAGGGTAGATGAGATGATGATAACAGGAAGGAAACAAAGGGATTTCGTTCTGATTCTGTTTCTGGTTTTCTTTGCCCGGGAGAATGAACTCTCTATTGGCAATGATCAAACAAAAATGACTAAGAGGGAGTTGATACTCCAGATAAGTAAAGTGAGAACATGAGCCACCCTTGATGAATTCAAGTTACCTGGTCCAGATGAAGCTCATCCTTGGGTTCTGAAAGAACCAGTAGAGGTGATGGCTGGAAAACAGGCATAGTACCTCATGATTTGATAAAAGATATTATTCGCATTTTTTTTTTGCTTTTTGGAGGGGGGAGGGCAGGGCAGTTGGGGTTAAGTGACTTTCCCAAGGTCACATGGCTAGTGAATATTAAGTGTCTGAGGGTACATTTGAACTCAGGTCCTCCTGACTCCAGGGCTGGTGCTCTATTCATTACACCACCTAGCTGCTCCTATTCTGACTTTTTTTAAGAGGAAAAAGAACAGTCTGCAAACCAGACCTGTGAGCTTTTCCTTTGATACTTTGCTCTATATCTTGTACAGAGGGGTTTTGGTTTGGGGCTTTTTATTTTAGACCCGACCTGTGATTTCATCAGTGAAGGGGAGGCCCTAGTGAGAAAGTCTCTGCCAATGCACATCCACACTTTCTCTGCCTCTGAAGAGTCCTAGAGTTTCCTGGGGGCATGAAGAGGTAATGGGACTTCCCCAGTCTGTCTCCAGCTCCACCACTGCCTCCCTGCTACTGATTTCCATGTTGTCTCCCCCATTAGTGTGTGTAAATTCCTTTCCAGCCAGAGCTCTGGGTTTTGTTTTGTTTTATTTTGCTTTCCTTGTAACCCCAGGGCTTAGCGTTGTGCCTGGCACATAGTAAGTAAGTGCTTGATAAATGTTACTGATGAATTAATTGCTTGTCCTAAATCAGCAGCAAAGGAGTTATTGCAGCTCTTGTTAGATCAGCCCATTTAAAAAAATCTAATGTGCAAAATCTAAATATAAAATTGTATGATTTGGTAATTCTAGCGTAACAAAATGGTTCACTTCCTTCTTTGAAGGAGTTGGGACTCCTTTAAATAATAAATTCCTGTAGAACATTAAAAAATAATTTATTTGATTCCTAGTAAAAATTTGATTTACATCCAACTTTTCACAACCTCTTTTGCATAAATATTCACCTGTATTTTAGTTTTGCCCAGAAAAGGATTTGACCTTCATCCATTTAAAATTTTTGAAGGTGGATATAGATAATGGATTTCAAGTAGTACATATATCACAGCATATATGCTGCCTGAGAAACGGAACTCGAGGGACAAACATTTTCCTCATAAGGTTGACTGGTTGCCTTCAGCTTATTTTGAGTGTATGACTTTTACAAACAAGGACAATATCTTCAGCCTCCTGAAATTCAGTTTGGAAGGAGGGCCCAGGCAGATCAGGCTGCATGGACGGAGTGGTGAAGAGCTGATTTCACTTGGTGCAAATGTGTGGTGCGTCCATCACCTCAGCCAGACTCCCCGCTGCTGCCCTAGGTTTTGTCGCATCTTTCTTTTCTCCTCTTATTTACCCCCAGTCTCATTTCCCACTCTTCTCCCACCCCTACCTCCTATACTTCCCTGTGGGTAAAAATTAGATCCAAGACAAAAGTATTCCTTCTTGCTTCCTCCTCCTCTCAAAAGATGAAATTATCATGACGGCAAGTCAAGAAATTAGTAGATGCTCTGCTTTTGGCAGAGAGTGCTCCAGTGGATGTCCTGACAGTCCTCCCTGGAACTGCTGCATTGTACCTTTGTGCTAGCTGAGCGTTCTGTTCCCGGGACTTCATTTTACTCTTTCTTTCCCCTCAGCGTGCTCTGTATTATACCAGTGACAGTATCTGTTCTACTTCTTTCTCTGTTGATTCTTTCCCAGATACTCTGCTTGCCTTTCCCACTCTGCTTCCTGGGTTTTCTCACTGTGCCTTAATGTACAGTGTTGCGCCATTTCACCTCTTCTCTTCACCTTTTTTGTCCAGCTCTGTGCCACTGCACAAGCTGTTTCTTATATCTATCTACCTCGTCTTGCCATCCTACCCATTTTTCAAGGACAGTTCATAATGTCATCCCTTCATCAAATGCTCTCTTTCTCACATGCTGGAGAAAATCCCACAACCACACTTCGTGAATCCACTATAACTGTGTCATCTAATTTCAGCTGGGCCCTCCCTAGCATGTAGTCCTTTCCTGATTGCCTTTCTATCCTGACCTCCATATCAGTCGTTCTAAACCTGTTCTCTCCTTAAGCCTCCTCTTCTAATCCCTTCTCCTTCCCCTCAGCAGAACACCTCCTCTGCTTTCCCAAGAAAATAGAGGCCATCTGCCATGAGCTCCCTCTTCTCCCCCTATTCTCTCCTTTGATCGTTCTCTAAATATGGGACCTTCCTTGCTGAGGTTAGTTCCATAATTTGCCCCTGTGGTCCCATTCTAGCTCTTCTAGGAGCTTAACCCTTTGGTCATCCTACTTTTCTTTCTCTTTGTCTTCTAGATCCTTCCTGCTGCCAAAAACCTGCCCAGGCATTCCTGATCCTTCCCCTGACCTTGAAGTCCCTCTCAATCCAAGGTTTTGGGGTGAATGACTCTCATTCTTAAAACTCCCTGGCAGGTCTGGATTCTTAATTCTATTAAAGAGCAAAGTCAGCCAACCCAGTGAAGCACTAGTTGAAGCTGGTTTTGCTGGGGGGAGAGCTGTGTGTGTGGGGGTGTTCTGTCACTCTTGTACTTGTTTCAAAAACTGCCATCCTGTGTCTTTCCTCCTTTTTACAACCAAACTCCTAGAAAAATCCATCTGTTTTGCTTGGTTCTACTTTCTCACATCCTTTTCATTTTTCAGTCTCTTGCAATCTAGCTTCCAACTCTACCACTAAAACAGAGCTGCTTTCTCCAAGTTTTCCAATGATCTTTTATTTGTTCAATCTGAATGCTTTTTTTCAATCTTTCTATTTCTTGACTTGTTTGCAACTTTTGATACAGTAGACTGGCCCCTCCTTCTGAATGCTCTCTCCTTCTGTAGCTCCAACTCTTTCCTGGTTTCGTCCTACTTGTCTGACCACCCCTTTTTGAGTTCCTTTGCTGGATCATCATGCTTGCCCTCTGAGCACAGGTGTCCTCCAGGGTTCTGCCCCCGGCCCTCTCCTTGTTTTGGCTTGTCTGGGTCCTCTCCGCCACATTCTCTTGGTGATCTCAGCTCCTATGCATTTGTTTATTATCTCTCTACAGATGACCATCCAAAATGCCTTTTGTTTTCACAGCACAACCATTTCCAGATATACTCTTCTCATCTCCACTACCACAGAGCCTTCTCTTGTTATTTTTTTAAAGTTTGCTTTAAAAAAAAAGTTTGAACTTAAATAATGAAATAAAATGGGTATTCCCATGTGCATAATAGAACATAAAAAGAGAATTGTACGTCAAAGTTTGAAAGTCTTCATTGGATATAGTTTGCCTTTTTAAAGGAATTTAAAGTCCTTCACCATGTGATACCCTTCCTCCTTACTTTTCAGAGTTCGTATAATTTTACTTAGTATACTCTACACTTCAGGCAGACTGGCCAATGTGACATTTTCCACCTCCATGCCTTTGTACAGGCTGTACCCCCATGCTTGAAATGTGTTTTCCTTCTTCCATCATTTAGCTTCCTTCAAGGCTCAAATCAATTCTTCTTCCTTTAGGAAAACTTTACTGATCTCCCCTCCTTATGAGTGCTTTCTCCTTTCTAAAATTATCTTGCAGTTATCTCAGGAAATATTGCATCTTTACAATGGAGTATAAACTTCTTGAGGACAGGGACTGTTTTTGTTTTTACGCTTTGTATTATCCAAGTACCTAACACAGTTAGTTCCTTGTGTGTAGTAGATACTTAATCAGTACTTGATGAATGGATTTTTTTGTTGGATCCCCTATGGACCATTTACAGAAAAACAGGGGCAATCAGCATGCACAGTGTTTAGACTTGGTTAGGCCTGCTGACCTGTACCAGCCCTGGTGCTTTGGGAGCATTTCTCTGCACCAGCAGAGAGAGCATTCATGTCATTTAGAGTCTTGGCCCTTCTTAAAGCACTCAGCTGAGCCAAGAGGCCTCCAAGGCTTTGGAGTGAATTACTCTCATCCTTGAAACTCCCTGGCAACTTTAGGTTCATATTTCCCCATTGTTGTCCCATAAAGTCAGCTAGCCCAATAAAGCACCAGTTGAAGCTGATTTTGCTGTTTTTTTCTGCCACTTTTGTACTTGTTTCAAAAAAAATATCTAATTGCATTTCTGACCTTATGCTCTTTGGCTTCTTAGCAACCGGGACAACTTAGAAACTCTCGACAGTCATCTCTATTCTTCCTGTCCTTTTTGAAATGCTTACTTCATTCACAGCTGCCCATGCAACAATTACTGTTCAAATGTACAGCTTTTCATCTTTTTTTTTTTGCTTTGTAATTTGTGGTCAACTGGAATCAAGAAATAAAAGTGAAAAGTTATTTTTGCCTCCCTATACCTATTACGAAGGAAAGGGACAGACCATTGTGACTGCCACAACCTCCCTTCACTCTTTGAGTCGTATATATAGCTTTTTGATCTATTCTGTATTTAGTTTGTCTATATCTGTTTACATGTTGTCTCCTGCATTAGTTTGTGAGGTCCTTGAGGTAGGTAGGGGTAGTCTTTGCCTCCTTTTGTATCTCTAGTGCTTAGCACAGTGCCTGACAGATAGTAGGCACTTAGTAAATACTGATTGATTTTTATAGATGAGGAAACTGAGGTCCAGAGATGGGGAAATGATTCATTCTTGATTTTATAGTGAATTAGTGGCAGAGCTCCAGGTTTTCTGACTTTCAATCCATGTCTACACTATACCATGCCAGAGAATAGGGGAGTGATAAGAAGAAAGAGAAGTATTCTCCCAGAGAAATATGCCATGTGAAATATATCCCCCTCCACCCTACCCCCAATACAGAGCTTCACCAACAGTACATTAGTGCACCTGTCTTTCTACATCCCCTCCGTCCAGCATTTCCTATTTTCATCTTTGACCATCTTTTCCATCAGATGCCTAGTGATTTGGGGCGTTTTTTTTTTCATTATGGTGCTCAACAGTTTGTATTTCTTCTTTTGGAAACTGTTCCTATTCTTTGTTCTCTTATCTTTGGTGAATGACTCCCAGTTTACATATCTGTTTCAGTTCTCTGTGGGTTTTGGATGTCCAACTACCAAAGCTCTGAAAAGATATAGCACCTAAGTAACTTTCCAGCCAGGATCTGAGGCTTAACCTCCTTGTCTGCCTATAATGCTGTTCTGTGGAAGGTGATTGAGGCTGGCACCCACAGGGAGCTGGGGGTTTTGGGAGCCTTCCCCCTGGAGCTTCTGAGAGAGGAGACTGTTCCTTGTTGTCAGGATGAAAGGTCTGATCTGAGTACCAGTGCCCTTCACAATTGACTGCCTTGTTGGTCCTTGTACATGGGCATCGATTACTAAGGGCTTTGCTATGTTGTGTTCTGCTTATAGGCTGTAGCTTTCTTTTCACCAAATTACAAAGGTTGTTGTGTTTTTCTTGGCAGCTGACAGCCAGCTAGCAAGCATTCGTTGATGACCTAGTGGGTGAGTGGATATCAGTTTGTGGAATAGCATCAGATACCCACAAGGACAAGGACTTTTCTGACCCCCACCTGCACTCCCCACCCCAGGCTAACTATAGGCCTTGAAATTCACTGCAGGAGAACCTAGTAAGGAGCCTTTAAAAAAGGAGAGTAACACAACGTGGGAGAAGGAATATAGCTTCTCTTTGATGCTTCTTTTGCCTTCTGACCAGAGTGGAAGGATAAAAATCATAGTTACTGTTGTTTATGTTTATTGGATCACAGATTAATGTTGTTTTTTTTAAATAGTAATTCTTATTATTTATTCAATATGGCACATCTCCTTCAAAAGAAATAGATTTAAATTATATTATGATGGATTTAAGTAAGACACAGGAAAGAACTTCCTGATGGTACAATATGACAAATAATGGAATGGCTTGAGAAAATACTATTTTTACCTCCTTTTCCCTGCAGTGCTATGGAAGTGATAATATTTCATACCTTTTCCACAGCATGTCACAGATTAATGTTGATGGCACCTTGGAGGCAGCTAATGTCTCCCTCTCCTCCCAGAGGAACCTCTAGGTTCTCTTTCTTTCTTTTTTTAAATTGATTTGTTTATTTACTTTTGGTTTACAACATTCAGTTCCCCAATCCCTTGAGTTCCAAATTTTCTCCCTTTCCTTTCTCTTCCCCCACCCCCCACCATGGCGGCATGCAATCAAGTATAGGATCTGCAAATACTTTCACATTGGACATTAGTCTGGTTGTATAGAGGGGCTGTAACCAATGGGGTGAACAGTGGGAAAAAGGAAACAAAACCAAACATGGAAAAGAGCAATAGCACGTAGATTGCTTCAGTTCTAGATTCTCTTTCTGAGCTTTCTTGTGTCCAGATAAGCACAAAGAGAGGGAGAAGGATGCAGTAAGCAGCAGGAGTCAGGACCTGACTTTGAGCCATGAGTCTCACTTTTCTCATTTACAAAGTGGGGACAATACTACCTAGCCACTTCAGTGGGATGCGATGAGAAAAACACTTGGTCAATCTGAGTATTTTATGTATCAATCTGTGTACCTAATCTGTCTCTCCATCCATCCGTTTGTTTTTAAACTTATTTTTAGCAAGTAAACCTAGTAATCTAAATTGATAACAATAGAAATCAGAGAAATATACAAAGGAGAATATATGCCAGAAATACAAACTGAAGAAAGTCTCCCATTGGGAGGAGGTAACTCAGCTCAACCAAGAGTCCCAGATTATTTAGAAAAGTGCCTTTATTGTAAGTATAAACAGATTGCTCTAAAATTGTTAGGAAAACTGGTTTAGAAAGGAGCTTGGTTTTGATTTGCTTGTTTCTGGAAGATTTTATGGTGAACTTCAATTTAAAACAGATGCCAGTCTGTTAGAATTAATATTATCTCAGGTTTCTCAAGTGCATTCAGGTTCACAAAGTCCTTTCTTTACAGCCACCTTGTCATTTCTTACCAGGGCTGCTGGGCTCTGGCTACAGAGTAAGTACGCCCCTTTCTGCCATTTTAACCAGCTTAAATGGCAAGTTAAGCAGTGGGCTCTGTGCAGTATAATTTTGAACTTGAGCAGATGGAAGAGAAGCATAGGAAAAGACTTTTGCTGAGAAATGACATTAACTTCCTTTGTCTGACAGGAGAGAGGGAGATTCTAAATAGCTCAAGGCCTTGCTCCAGGAGGCAGTCCCTGCTGCTGAAGATGTTTCCTAAAGTTCTGGTGCTTCCTCTGAATTCATCTGTCAGAGAGCAGGAAAGGAGATTCACTGTTTGCTATTCCCTTCTCCATATCTCTGGCTTCCTACCACATTGCTGGCAGGAAAGGAAGCCACTTCCTTGAGCACATGATAATTTAGTCTTTGGTCACATGGCTCTTTGGTGGAACCTAAAAATTTACCAGCTAACGGTCCATACCTCCTCCCCCACCCTCCTCCTCCCACCCCTCTGAGTAGGCTGGTTAGCCAAGACACATGGGCTGCTGCTGAATACAGAACTTGCTCAAATATGGCAAGCACAGTGAGGCTTACTGAATCAGTATTTATACAGTACAGACTTGAGAAAACCTAAAGAAGGCATTGTTGATTTCAAAAGAAGACCTGCCTGCTCCTTAGGATTCTTTATCTTCTCTATTGTTCCTTTCATCTTTTCTTGCAAGCCAAGCCGCCTTACTGGGATGTGCTGCCCAGAAAGACTGGATTAGTGTGGACCTCTTCATCGTGGCCAACTTCCGTGCCCTTTGCTGTGTCTAAGCTGAGCTTGTTTTGGGGTAGTTTTGCTTTGTGTTAAGGATGGTGCCGCAGTCAGAATCTTCTTTTAGGTGAGTTTATGAGATTTTGGCGGACAAATGGACAACTTTTGTGATTTTTTTTTCTGCCCAAGTCTTCTGAACAAAAGAGAAGGGAAGTTGGGTAGATTACTTCTCTTTCCTGGGACTGCTTCCTTCTCTTCCAAGTGACAGAAAGACCTGCTTCAGGTTTTATTACTTGTGGGTAAATGGGACAATGATCACCTTTCCCTTAACTATTTTGATAGAAAATTTGGTTTGTTAAAAAATCAAGGACTGATTATCTGAAAATCTTATTGGTGCAACTTGATGAAACCATCGTTTGCCTGAGAGATTTATTTCATTCAAATGTTTAAATCATACATACTCGGAGGGAAAAATAGGTAATTCAGACTTGTAGTTAGCTAGGTTTAAAAGAATAGGTTTCAGGATAATTACTATTTTTGAAAAAGGAAAAAGTAGCAGATGCTTATTACTTGAGTAGTTATACTATTTAAGCTTCTCAGTATCGGTTCTTCTCTATTGCCGTATAGACTGTGAGCTCCTTAGACACCTCTCTCTGATCCCCAGCACTTGGCACAGTACAGGACACATAGTGGGCACCTAATAAATGCTTATAGGTGCTTACCAACTAACTGAATGTAAAGCTTTTCACAGCTTGGCCCCAGCAGTGGGATCTTTGGGTAAAAGAATGTGGACATTTTATTCACTTTTTGGACAGGCTCGATTTACAGCTCTACCATCAGTGTATCAGTGCGTCTGTTTTTCCACTGATACTCTAGAAATATTTGTCTTTTTAGTAAGCAGTGAAATCCCGAAGTTATTTTGATTTTCATTTATTGTTAGTGATTTGGAGTAGGTTTTTTTGTGTGGTTGTTAATAGATTATAATTCTTCTTTTGAGAGTTCTTTGTTCATATTCTTTGACTGTTTATCCATTGGTCTTTCCTCTAATTTCAGGAAGAAAATGGAGAAAAATATTGTCCTTAGATTCTAAAGACTTTCAGTCAGTTTCAGGATAATATAAGTGATATAAAAATGGAAGATCTCGGTCAAAATTTATTTTAAAAAATTAGATATAAAGAATCATACTGAAACATTGAGGTTGGAGATAACAGGTAAAAGGGTGATTCATAGTGGAAATGGAACTCTATCATCACTTTTTTACTAAACATAGCCAAGACCTAACTTAACCTTTTCTTTTTTAATTTAAATTTTCTTTTTTATTATGACTTTAATAACCAACAAACAACCTTTGACTATGCTAAAAATAAGATTGCATATAACTATGAACTTGTGTTATATGTAGTTTGTTTTTTACAAAAGGATTAAGTTTAACATGCTAGTAATAAAATTGCCATTTGTGCCCCCTTCAGAATATCTTTTTCTTTTCTTCTGTATACTTTAAAAAATAATCCTCATCATAAGCTTTTTCTATGATCTATACTCCCCATTATAGCCTTTTCCCTCTTCCAGAGAGCCACCCTTGTAAGAATAAAAAAGATTTTTTAAAAAGCAACTTAGTACACTTAACAAAACCAACCAACATATTAAAAAAGCTGGACCTATGTGGTGTTCCACACCTATAATCACCTACATCTTCTCACATGTCTCTTCTTTGAGGCCAAGCTTGGTTAGTATAATCTTGCAGCATTTAACATCAGTTGTTTTGTTATTATTGTTCTTTCCCCTTAGATTGTCACAGTCATTTTCTATTTTATTTTTCCACAATCTACTAATTTCACTTTTCATCAGTTAATATAATTCTTCCTACACTTTTCTGTATTCCTTGTTTCTCATAGCACTTCTGTGTATTTTAAAAAATATTTATCCTTACTTCTTTCCAGTTTTCTTTCATCAGTGCCAACTAACTCACTCCTTTTAACCTGCTCTTCTCATTTCTAGGTACTTTATTTGGCCTTAAGGCCCAGGTTAGAGCCAAGATCCTGGTTCTACAATTTAGTTCTAGAAAATTCGCACTAGAGAAAACAAAACAAACATGAGCTTTATTACTATGTGGTACAATAAGCAGACAAAAACTACGTCACACACACATACCATATGGTAACGCAGAGATTTGGCCACACAGAGCCGGGGTCATTTACACGGAGACGTGGGAGTACATGCTTACAGTGGTATCTGAGCAAGGAAGTTTTATACCTTTAATATGGGCTTGATTGAGAATAGGTAGTTGATGTCAGAGATGGGAGGGAGCATTCCCAATCTGACCCAGATGTAGTAGGGAGATTCTCCAGACCACTTATTGATGTTATATTTGAATGGTTAAGTTTCCTAATCAGGAACAGAAATTGGATGAGTATTCAGATTTGTAATTGGGTAAATGGGCTGTTGCTAAATGGGTGTCAGCTGGTAGCCTCCTCTAATCAGGAGCTTCAGTCAGGGTCACAATGAGTCAGGACAGTGAAAAAATACAGGCTGTCTGTCATTGTGAATACATTTATCGTCATTAGGACCACTTAGCCTAAGTGACTTTATTTTGGAGGTCTGTCACTTATCCTTGAACATCAACAATGTATCCAGCTAGGTGGCAAAGTGAATAGAGCACCGGCCCTGGAGTCAGGAGGACCTGAGTTCAAATGTGGCCTCAGACACCTAACACTTATTAGCTATGTATCCTTGGGCAAGTCACTTAACCCCAACTGCCCCTACAAAAAGCAAAAAATCTTTACTTTTTCTGTATTTTGCAATGTCTTTGTATCCTTTTTAAAGGGCAGTGTCTTAAATTATTTGACTCAGGCCCTGATTGCATGGCATCATCCTCATCCTATCATTATCACTGAATGCTTTTTTTTTCGTTTTTGTAGTTGCAGCCGACTTCGCCAAATTCAAAGCATCCTGACCCAAAGCAGCAAGTCTCAGCCCGACGGCATTCTCTGCATTTTAGGTTAGTACTCTTAAGAGTCAAAAAATAAGAAGGATGAAAGTATCTTGGTTTTTTTCTGTTTGTTAGAAAGTGTGTTGGTGGTGGTTGTGTGTGTGTGATGTCAGGTTAAAGTGTTCTCTCTATTCCTTTCACTCTCTGAGACTCCCAAGAATGTGGGAGGAGTTTGAAGTGGTCTGGTGGCTCAATTCTGTTTTAATTAAAGCATCTACTATGTACAGGATATTATACTAAGCATAAAACAAGATGATGCGTGCTGCTAAGGAGCCTTCTTTATATAAGGGAAGACATTATCTACCTACATATCTAGATATATGTGTATATATTTATTGTTGTTTTATATGTGTGTGTATACATGTATATATATATAAGGAAAACAGGAAGGTGGTTTGGCAAGGAGAGAGCGTATAGAATTCAAGGAAAGTTTCAGAGGAGGTAGCAGCATCAAGAGTTGTGCCTCATTTTAAAAGAAGATAAAGAATTCTGAGAGGTAGACGTGACCAAAGAATACATTCAAAGACACCAATGTCTGAGCTCGAATGTCAAATTCAAGGAACAATTGTCCATCCTACACGAAATGGGTACACATAAAATGAAGTAATGAAAGGTAGATTGGAACTCTGTTGTGGAGACATCAAACTGTCAGACTAAGGAGTCGGTATTTTAGCCTACAATCAATGGAGAACCACTGAGGCCTTTGGAGCAGTTGATGGAAGTGGTCAAACCTGTGTCTTAATTATTTTAGCAGCAACGTAGAAGTTACCAGAGAGACTAGAAAGAAGAGAAACCTAGAAACAGGCCAAGGTTATTATAATAGTTGAGGCAAGAGGCAGTGAGGGTGTGAACTAAAGGCAGTGGCCATGTGAGTGGAGACAAAGGGATGAGTTGAACATATAGTATGAAGTTCAGGTATTCAGAATTTGAAAACCGAGTGGTCTGAGGTTAGACAAGCCAAGGGTGACTTCAAGGTTATGAACCTGGATTTCAGGGACCATATTAGGGCCCTTGGTAGGAAAAGAAGTTCAGAGAAGGGGTAAGTTTAGGGGATAAGATGATGAGTTTGGTTTTGTATTTGTCAAGTTCTAGACATTCCCCACTGGGATTTCTAGTTGGAGATGCTTAGCAGGCAGATAGATGGCAGTGCAAAACTAGTGTTTAGGGAAAAAAAAAATTAGTCTGTATACATGATAATATATAGGTTCTGTAGAGATAATTCTAGGTTAGAAGGCATCTGTGTAGAGATAGTAATTTAATCCAAGGGAGTAGAGTAGGCCCCCTAGGTAGAGAGTGTGGAGAAAGGAGAGAGAAGAGATCCTGGGACAGAGGCTCAGCATATAACCAAGCCAAGGGGATAAAGGATAGACAATAATTTAGCAAAAGGAGGTGTAGGAGAACCAGGAAAGAACAGTGTCACAGAAACCAGAGGAGGAGAGAGTATTAAGCAGGAGTGGGAAGTGAACAAGAATGTGAAAAGCAGCAGAGATATCGAGTAGGATGAAGACTGATAGCCACTTTCAAATGAAAGACTCACATTCACTAGTTTAATGTCAGTACTCCTATAAAAACTCCCAAACAAATAACTTGAGGAACCTAGGAGTGAGTTAATATGTTGACCAGGTTTTTGTTCAGCGTTGAGTGAAAACTCAGCTTATAATTGCTTCTGAAATTTTGCACATATTTTTGACTAGTGAGGAGAAAAATTTGGTTGTTTCCTTTTTTGTGCTCATCTAACCAGAAACCATTTATCTGTATTGGTATCTTCTCTCTTCCACCCTTCCTACCCCACCAAACACAGAAATAGACAGACACACATACAGAAACATAGAGCCAACATCCATGTATGTACATGGTTTCTTGTAAGACTTGATACAACCTCACTGTAATGATTGGAGAATGACCTCCAGATTGGATCATCCATTGTTAGCTCTGGGGCACCAGAATTATGCATTCAGAATTATGTTTCATAACTGTGGAAAGAGTAATAGGAAGCAGAGCTGAAAGGTATAGACAAGGAGCCTTGGCCTTGAGTTAAGGTGTCTCAGGCTTATTAAAGACCTCTGTGAAATCACAAGTACTCAAAACCATATGAAAATATAATGCAATTTATTTGAATGGCAAGGGAAAAGAAGGGAAAGTACAGTACAGGAAAAGGGATTTTTGCATTGGATAATTACTCCACTGTTTGAAGATACTATATGAAGTGTGGTCACTTGAAAGCCCAGTCTTTGTCTTATTTCTTCCCTCACGCCAGGTATTGAAGTGTGGAGAAAGAGAAAAGACAGATTGTGCTCTTAATATAAAAGTTTGATGTTACCCCAGAGCAATTCTTCTTGACCTTTGTTTTACAATAACTGTGATCAACTTGACACTACTTTCTCTGGTCCTAAAGGTTTTCACTGTTGTTGGGAAGCTGGTTGGGTTTATTTAGGTCTTCCTTTTGGAAAGTACTTATTATCTATATTGGTGGTTTGCTCATCTCAGGCAATTGAAATGGAAATAAATGTCTAGTTATATAGCTGATCATATGTTTTCTGTACCAAGTAAATGATACTTATTAATCACAAATTTTATAACTTAGTTTTATATTCTAACTGATGTATATTTTCCCCAGTTCTATGTGCATGAAGTAGTGTGATTTCATTTCTAGGGAGGTAGTGTTTTCTGTTATTAACTATAGGGAAATTCTTCTCTTTCTAGGAATTTTTGCATCCTCATTGACTTTTCAATGCACAACATTCTCTTTATAAATTCAGCAGTGAAAGATTTTAGTTGATAGCTGGCACTTAGCTAAAAGTGCATTTTGAAGGAATTTTTGCTTGCATTCTCTCAAGATTGTTGTTCTTTCCTTCTGTCTCCTTTTTCCCCAGAAGGGCATTGCAAGTTGGTTTTCAAGGTCATGGATTTGTTTATAATGCAGAGCCATCTGTATCCATTGCACTGTTATAACTGCAGGGGTATAAAGATGAACATGGACTGAATTAATGATGTGTGATTTGAATAGAAATGAAGCTCTACACACTCAGTGTTCATGGCTAGAGGATAGGACCATGCTAATTCACTTGCTGACAGTGCCTTCTGTCTTTTCTCTCTCCTCTCGACTTCATGGTTTCCTCCCTCCTCTCCCATTGTTTCCTTACATTTGTCTTCCACCTCTGAACACCAGTGACACTGTCCTATTCAGTTAACACCATCTGGTTGCTTGTCTTCAAAAATCATTCTTCCCAGAGTGACAGTAGCAGTAGCTCCATGAAACTGATGTAGGCAGTATAAATCATGAAAGCATGTTTAATACGTGTTTAACCACCAAACAATACCAATCTATGTCTAGGGAATTAAGGGAAGCCAAGGATTGGTTCTGGCAGTGAGAAGGGAAGAGCTGGATCATTTTCCCTTAAGTCATGTAAAAGCTGCACCTATGTTAACTGAAAGCCAAACAGGTTTTGCTTCATGACCTTATCTGCTTCTTCAGGTTTAGGGAAGACAGGAAAAGGATACAAATGCACAAAGGAAGTATTTGTGTTTCTAATCACTCCTTTTGTTTCTAAGACCAAAATTCTCAAAACCAATTAGCAGCCATCTGATCCCAAGAACAGTTGTGAGGACATAGCTATTTCATGGAAGGCCATTTTCAATATCCGTGCATTAGGCCGTTTTTCTATGTGTAATTCCTTCACCATAGGCTGAACAAGAATCATTTGGTGTTGTATGGCTTTGAGTCTCTGAAGAATGTTAATTGAAATCACCTAAGATTGTCAATTGCCTCCTGAACTACCAACTCCTTGGGAAGGTCATCCATGACAGCTTTGGAGAAGGACTTATATCTGTGGTCTGTGCCATTGACACTTCCCAGAAGATAGTAGATGGTGCCTCTCATAGGTTGTTTGTTCTTCGTTCTGGAAGAGGATCATGGCATCAAGATCATGCCATGACTTGTAAGTGAATTGGATTTAAGTGAGGGAGGGCTATGCAAAGTCGCCAGCCTTACTTTTTCCTCCAAAGCCGTCTGGGTCCAGTGGCAAGATATAAGTCAGGACAATGGGAGATGACCTCACAGATGGTTTCTCTGGCAAGTTATGGTATGATGGGTGTGATGCTGCCCAAAACATCATCTCTGCTTCCACTGGTGCTACCAGGGTTGTGGATAAGATCATTCCTAAGCTGAATGTGAAGCTCAGTAGGCATAGTCTTCTGTATTCCTACACTCATGTACTTACTGTGGCTCTGACCCACCAAATATGATATCGAGAAAGTGGTGAAGCAAATCCAAGAGTACCACAAAGGGCATCTTGGGCTACACAGAGGACCAGGTTGGATCTTATTCCTTTATCAGAGGGAGCTTCTCTTCTACCTTGGATGCTGATGTTGGTATTGTTCTTACTGACCATTTTTGTCAAGTTCATTTCCTGGTATGACAATGAGTATGGTTATAACAAGCTTGTAGTGGCTCTGCTAGTCTACTTACTCCACCTCCAAGGAGTAAAAGCCATGGATCTTTATTGCTAGACAGAAGAGGAGCTCATCACTGGGGAGCTCACCTGCTTAACCTATTTGCCTGTTTTAGGGATCTCATGCCCTCCACAATTCTTGTCCCAAGGCAAGGTAGATTGTTGGTACTTAAACTGCTTCTTTTTGGATGATTGCAATATTATTTTTCTTTCATGTAGAAGCTCCAGATTTTTGCTATGATGTTCCTGGGATTTTTCCTTTGGAAGTTTCTTTCTATCTTGCTTTGCCCTGTGGTTCTAATAGATCTGAGTAGTTTTCATTTATGATTTCTTGAAATATTTTGTCCAAGTTTTTTTTAATGTTTTTGAAGAAGTCCAGTTATTCTTAAATCATCCTTCCTTACTCTGGTTTCCAGATGAGTTATTTTTTTATATCAGTTATCTTACATTTTCTCCCTCCCAATCTTTTGATTTTTTTCTAATATTTCTTGTTGTTTTATGGAGTCATTGATTTATATTTGGTCTCTTGTTTTCAGGGATACTGTTTCTTCAGTAAAGTTTACTATTTTCTCTTTTCAATTACTTATTCTTCTTCCAATTCTTTCTTTTTTATTTAATTTTATTTTTTCTCAATAAGCAAAACTTTTTAAACATTCATTTCTTAAAGTTTTAAATTACAAATTCTCTTCCTTCCCCCTCCTTGAGAAGGCAAGTAATTTGATATTATACATGTGATTATACATTTGGGATTATACAAGTGTAGTCACACAAAACATTTACATCTTAGCCCCATTTCTTTCCTTAGGAGCTTTTATTTTTCTCTTCATTTATTCTAGATATTCATGTAGTCCTTTAGATTTGTAATAATTTCTTATAGTAGTGAGTGTTGTTTTTCAAATTTACTCTCCTCTTCAGCTATAGTTCCTGAATTGGAACATTTCCCCCTGCCAAACTTAGGGTGGGATAGTCACTTTTGTGTGGTTTGTACAGTTATATGCCCTATATCATAGTCATTAGTCTGTTGTTTTGCTTTATGTTTTTTTTGAAGAAAATGCTTTGTGGTGTGTCTGCTTTTTAAAAATTTGTCAATTTAAAAAACAGTTTTGAAACTAAGACTCTGGGGAAAAATAAAATTCACAAATATTAAAAATACTTAGCTAGGCTAAAAGTTAAACTAATTTATTTAGATTCTAAAAAAAAAAATCAATTGAAATTGAGTAAGAATTGTATTAGGGAACCTGATAAAAGTGATTTGTATGGAAGAAATCCCAAAAAGTTTTTAGTTGCTTTGAACTTCATAATGAACTTGTGTAAACTTGGAGTTATAGAATTGGAATGGATCTTAGAGGTCATCTTGTTTGAACCGTACCTGAACAGGAATCCCCTCTGCGACGTGCCCTGCCATGTTGCTCATCCTGATTCTGCTTGGAAAAATTCAGTGCTGGGGAAATCACTACCTCCCTTTCTAGGGCAACTCTTCCCATTTCTTTAAAGACTTGACTACTAAGAAATAATTCTTTATATTGATATGGAACTTACCTCCTAGAAACTTTCACACATTGCCTCTAGTTCTGCCCTTTATACCCAGTCAGGATGAGTCAAACCCTCTTCTTCATGATGTTCTTGATGTACCTGATGATAGTGATCACAACCTGTTTGTCTTCTCTTCTCTAAGCTAGATACTCCCTATTCCTTTACCATGATGGCTGCCCCGTTCTAGTAGTGGTCACCAAAGTCCCTGGCATTGTCAAGTGGCTCACCATCAGAAATCGATAACATTTTGTCAGTGAAGATGACATTAAAAAAGAGGCAATAGCCTCTGCTTTGCCACTGTACTTTAAGAATCATGGGACTGTGCCTTCTGCTGGTAGCAGAAATCTTCCATATGTGTTGAGTTCCTTGAGAGCAGGGACTGTCTTATTTTTCTATTCATATACCTAGCACTTAGCATAGTGCTTTGTACATGGTAAGTGCTAAATAACTTCTTCATTCATTTATTCATTCCTTGAGACGTGCACTACTTGTATGTCCTAAACTACATCCAGAACTGGACACAGTAGTGTAGATATAGTCTACTCTTCTAGCCTTTTATTTGTTTTTTAGATCTAGGTGCTAAAAAAAAAATTATACAACTGCAATCTGTTCAATCAAAGATTAATGCATAGGAGTGAGGTGATAATTCAGTTGTGTTCTCTGCTGTTTAGGTGACTTTTAGAGTTCTACATTCTGTTCTGGATGTCCTGTTTGAAGAACATTATTAGTAACCTGGAGTGTTCCAGAAGAGGGTGACTTAAGATGAAGAGGAATCCGAAAACTATTTCCTTTAAGGAATAGATAGAAAAACTGGAGAGATTTAGCCTAGTGAAGAAAAGATTAAGGGGAGTCATGATATATCTTCAGAGAGATGAAGACTGTCATGTAGGAAAGGAAAGAACCTTACTTACTCTTTGACGCTCCATGGTAGAGATATCAAATTTACTTTCTGCAAATGACCCACAAAACTCCACACAAAGCATTAGGCCAGATTAAAATGTAATTGGGAAGCATTTAACAAAATGAATAGAAATGCAATACAACATAGATCACGTTAATTAGTGGTTTTCTCAGTCAATATGCAACCCATAGACATACTTTTTAATTTGAATTTGATGCCACTTCTCCAGAGGGCAGAACTGAGACCAACATGCAGAAATTACCTGGAAGCAGTTTGCACGGTCACAGATTGGAAGGGAATTTTGAAGTCATTATATCTGACTTGAGGTGTAAAGATAGCATCCTTGACTAGTCATTATTTTGCTTCTAATTGAATAGTTTCTGATTCCCATTTCATTGTTGAAAACTTTCAGTGATTTTCTTGATGTTCTTCTTTTAAATGATTCAGAGTTAGCCGTTGGAGCTGGTCAATAATGGATTAGGCTGACTCATAAAAAGGTGCGCTCTCCATCATTTCAATGTTTAAGTGCACTGTGGTTGCCCTTTATCAAAGATGTTGTACATGTGATTTCTGTGTTGGGCTGGGAAGGCAGCCTCTTCAGGGTCTGTGATGGAACCCTTTAATTTAAACTGGGAATTACAGAATCATCAGTCTGCCTCAGATTTATATCCTTGCTGCAAAGTTTAGCATGGTCTCAGAGTAGTACTCCAGATCCAGAAGCATCCTGCCCTGCACGAATTTATGAATTTAGTCCTTTTGAAAAATGGTAATTTCAAATTTGAATAAATGTTCAGGACTATGTCTCTTGTAAAATATGTGATATTTAAAACCTGTCAGAATATTAACTGGATGGTATCCAAATATGACAAAGGACTTGTTTATGGTAGAATATAAAATGAACTTTATTTGCTTTCATTCATAGGTGGTTTGTTTGGTAGGCAATTCCTTAATATTTTATAGCAAACCATACAACTTTAAATGATTAAAGAGAGAATTCTCATTAAACTGTCAGATAGTCTCTCCATTTATAAAACTGTTAAACCCTCAGTGAAGTTAAGAAATGTTATGACCTAGCTCTGTAGTTCTTTTGACAAAGGAGTTTGTTTGTGGACATTATTTTGAGCACAGAGATAGTTGGAGGGACAAAGGAAAGTAATGGGAGGAAACAGGAAAATGAGAAGAGAAGGGATCTCATCTCATGACTGAAGAGATTTGAGGGTGTTAAAGCCTGAAAGTCAATAATATTCTGATGTGCCTTCCTGGAATCTGAGATACTGTGACCTTGACTGAGGGAGATAGTCCATGAAACAGAGATGTCTTAGACCAAAGGCCAAGGAATTCTAGGACCACATGGTGTCTGCTGAATTTATTTAGATCCTTTTTCCTCTAGATAACTTCAAATCATTTTGTACCATTGAGCCTCTTAGATGTTTGTGAAAACCTCCAGAAAGGCACTGTCCTGGAGCTCTGGACTTGGAGCCAGGAATACCTGGGTTCATATCCTGCCTAAAACATTTACCAGCTGTATAACATGAGGCCAATCACTCAGCCTCTCTTGGCCATAACTCCTCATCTGTAAGATACAGGGCTTGGACAAGATGGTTTCTAAAATCAAGTCAATAAGCATTTAAGAAGTGCCTACTCTGTATAGGGCATTTTGCTAAGCTAATAAGGAGCTCACAGTCTGAGAGGAAAACAGTGTGACAACAATTGTGTACAAACAAAATATATGCAGGATGAGTTGGAAGTAATCAGCAGAGAGAAGGCAGTGGCGTTAAGGGGGATCACCCAAGGCTTCTTGTAGAAAGTGTGATTAAAACCTGGAACTTGAAGGAAGCCGGGGAAGCCAGGAGGCTGAGATGAAGAAGGAGAGCATTCCACATACAGCTAGTGAGAATGCATGGAATTGGGAAGTGGTGTGTCTTGTGCAAAGAGCATGCAAGATAGTCAGTGTCACTGGATTACAAGAGTACTCTATAAAGGCCCTGGTGTAACTCTGACCCTGTGATCATCCAAATTCTTCCCTCAGGGGATTCAGCCTTGTTCCCACCATGACTAGAGATTGGATAGAAGTTAAGCTATCCACCTTTGATAGATTCCAATGGTTAGGCCAAAGGTCCTGATGGTGAAAAAACAGAGCAAGGGCTTACATTAAGAAAATTAAGTTAGAGTTGACTACATTTAGACTACATTGACTACATAAGTTAGAGATGACTACAATAGCCATCTTAAAGTTTCTGAATATAGACCAGTGGTGCTAACTATTCCCTCATTTAGGATACTAGGTTTATTAACTTCTGTTTCTAAAATATCCACCAACATTATTGTTTCACTCTAATTATCCAGTCCCTAGAATGCTTAGTGTTGTTTTGGAGGCTGATCTAGTTAACAAATTTGACTTATAGATGGAGTGTAAAGATCACTAAATTTTGAGTCAGTAGGACTACATTCATATCCTATTGTGGCTTACTTCCATTGTGACCCTGAGCAAGTCACATCTCTCATGTTGGGGATAAATTCACCAAATCAATGATTCTTATCTTTGAGTGTGGCAGGTCCCAGGCTTAGGTACTTAACAGTCAGCACCAGGGAAAGAACCCTGGGTTTAAAGTCAGCAAAACTAGGTTTGGATTGCAGCTCTGCTATGTGACCTTGTATGTGACCTTGAACAAGTTTTATAACTTCTGGGCCTCAGTTTCCTAATCCATCAAAGGAAGAGACTATACTCAATGATTTCTGCAGATTCTTCTTACTCTAAATCAATGCTCCTTTAAGTCCTTTGATCCTTAGGAAAAGCTTTTTCTGATTGCAGATAAAGATTATTCATATTTCAGACGCTTAGTGTGGAGTTACCTAGATGTTCTTTTTTTTAATTCAGTTTTATTTTTCCTCTGTACCTAGATGTTGTGAATAGATTATTTCACATACTTGAGCTAGAGTCCTTAGACAGTCATCTGTTTCAGTGATAATAGACATGTGTAATATATGTACAGTGCATATGTATATATGACATACCTTCTAAATTATAATTTCAGCTTCTCTGCTGATATAAAGAGCTCCATTTCTTAAAAGTAAAAGTGACAGTTCAGATTCATTTGAGTGATTTGTCTTAAGATAGCCACTTTTTCTGTTTCTTTTCCAAAGGAAAAAAAATTTTAATGCTAAGTTCTTATCATAATTTCAGTTTTGATCAGTTTATAAACAAATTTATAAATGACCAAATTTGTAATTGCTATTAAGTTTATAAAAGGAAAAATATAAAATCAGATGCCTACAGTGGTTCATAATTTGTGACTTCTTGGTTCTAGAGGATTTTGGTTTCCTTTAATATTTAGTTCAAATGCCATCTTCTACATAAAGCCTTTCCTGATTTTCCCAGCCACTGATGCCCTTCCACCCAAAGCTTACCTTGTATTTCTTTTGTATTTATTGTGCATATGTACTCATATGTATATGTTGTCTTCTCCATTTGGGGGCAGGGATTGTTTCACTTTTGCTTTTATATCCATAACATTTAACTCAATGCCTAATAAATATTTATATTTGACTGCCATGATGTGATAGTTATTTCTAAATATTTTTGAGAAAATCTCATATATAATATCATTTTGTATGTATGTAAACATTCCCCAAGACTTTGTCCTGGTCCCTATTTCTTTATACTCTTTCTTTTTTGGACATATCATCAGCTTCTATGGGCTTAAGAACAAACTTTGCAGATGACTCTCAAATCTATATATCTAGCCCCAATCCTTCTTTTGAACTCCACTCAAAAACCAGCCATCTGCTGGATATCATCTTCTCTTGGATGTTTCTCAGCGCCTCAGACTCAAAATGTCTCCCAAAGAATTCATTTTGTAGATCGTTTCTGTAGTTATCATGGGAAGTCATCCCTAGATGACTTCCAACAGATTCTGGACATGCCAGGAATGTTATTTTTATTGACACAGACTTTTTTGGCTCTTGACAGACTTTGTATATTCTAAGGGGATTTGATAAAAATGCTCTTTGAGATCCTTGGATCCCGGAGGCAGTTCTTGGGGTTTTCATGTGTCTGTAGATAGGTTCTTTCTGGTTTAAGGAGTGTCTTGAGCTTGCTTCTGAGCTACTCTGTAATCATGTAGTCTTAGGCAAAAGAATTAGGTCACAGGATTACTTTGTTAGGAAAGTTCAGGCAAGAACATATTAGCTGGAAGGAAACACAAACCAATTAAGCCTATTTTTAAACTTGCCTTTAAGAAGACAGACTCAGGCTATGGATCGGTTACAAGACAATGTGTCTGAGAGAGAAGAGGTCTCTGCCTGGGCAATAAGATCTATGTAGGCATAAGAGTCCCAAGAAATCTTTTCACTTTGGGCAAAAACAGTTTTGGGGAAGGGTGACAATATTGAGAACAGTCTAGATGTGGTGAGAGACAGGGTTGGAGGGAAGGTGGGACAGAGCTGCATCCCCAAGGAGGTTGTGGGTGGAATAGGGAGGCCATTAGAGAGGGGCACCACAATATGGAACTCTGGGAATGGTAGTCTGGAGCAGGGTGAGAGAGTAGGGTCTCGGGATATAGTTCAAAAGAGAGCCAAAAGGCATAGTCTGGTCATTCTGTGGACAGCCCTGGGGACGAAGTGTAATATCCCCTGAGACAAAGCCCCGATTGCCGCCACTCTGTGGTCCTGCTAGGCATTTCAGTACATGTGTCTCATTAAGGAGCCAAATTTCATTGGTGGCTCTTTAAAGTTTTTATAAGAATATTTGAGATTCTCAAGTTGGCGCCAGAACACTTAATTATTGGGAAACAGGGGGACAGATAGGAGAGCATCTGAGGCTGTCTAAATTCTACCTGTTTGCACTCATTCTATGTACATGTTATCTAGTTATGCAAGTATGTTATCGAGGCTAACACAATGTTTTAGTATTTGCTGAGGATGCTAGGCTAATTTCATTTATGCAGAATATTTATGAACAAGTCAATTAAAAGTCTGGTCAGTAGTTGACCCTATTCTAACAGGCTTTCCTTTGCTTTGCATTTACTTAGGAACCAGACACCCTCTTTGCTATTATGGAATGTTTTGTTACTTTACCACTTTTCAGACAAAACTGGACCAATAAGCCATGGTAAATGACTTTCAGGTGCCCTTTTATATGTACAAATGGAAAGACTGATGAGCTAAGATTATAAGATTATAATTATAAGGCTACCCCTCCTGGCCAGAGTATTTTTCCTGCTCTTGAGAACGCCAACATTGCAGACTCTACTGTGCATGTTAGGAATGTGAGTAGTGAAGTTAATAAACACCCAGGCTCAGAGTAGCCTTATTTGTCAGGCAAATACAAAACTTAATGAAATACTTTGGCATGCAAAGTTCCTTGAATTATGGTATATTCCAGTTTTTCAGTTAATCACAACTTCCTTGAACTCTTGTTGCTGATTTGTTTTTCCAGATAAAATGACAGTATCTGCTCCTCCAATCCTCTTCCCATTGTGGCATTTGGTGTTTGGATATCATAGGCTGTGGACTTTATTGACTGAACAGAACAGAATCCTTTGTTAGCCTTTTTGGAGGCTAAGCCCAATTAGCTTGTTTTACATCCTGACCTTCACTTTTGCCTTCCTCTTCAATCACACCTCACTCTTCCACAGTATGCTGGCTCTTCCAGCCTTGGATAATCTCATTTGGACCCTGACTCTTCACCATGTTATCTCAGGGATCCCATCCTATGTTGAAATTATGTGTGCCCTTCTCTGCTAGTCTTCTGCATCCTGTTCCATTTGTGTGGTCCTGTTGTGAGTTATAAAGGCAATGTAGCCCAGGCCTCATCTAGACCCCGCTTGTTTCTACCTTTGGCCTTGAGCTGAGGAAAGCTGTCTCTGAGAGCTGACTCGAAGTTCCCATTATGAAACAGTAAAGATGGTGGGGCTGGACTCCCACTTCCTTTCTTATGGCTCTTTTCTTTTCTTTGGCCCTCTTGCCAAATCATCTCTGTCTATGGCTACAGTTCTTCTGACCCTGTCTCTTTCCCCCTCATTTACCCCTACATGATGCTGCCTTATTCCAGTTACTCATAGTCTTGGCTTTTCACTCTCCCACCCACACTTACTGTGTGTGTACACGGGTCTGAGAAAGTGGGTTTACTCACCACCTGAGCCTTGGTGGTGAGTAAACAAATATTGAGTCAGGGCCCAGACTGGGCTAGTGGGGTTGAGAGAACTGGTGCAGTAATTGCTGGAAGCCATAATCATGGGCCAATCTTCTTGGCATCCTTCCTTGCTTTAGGCCACATTGCTTAATCTCATTAAATCTCACCTTGATGAATCTTATTTTTTGTGGTCCCACAACCCCCAGTGTCCCTCCTACAGAACCCTTTACAACTCACACAGATCTTTGCTAACCCTATTCCTAGCCCGCTTGACAATCTCTCCAGAGTTCTGTAGCTGTCCAGGCCGCCATGTTGGGTTTATGAGCCCCACGAGTGCTAAAGGAAGACAGGAACTGCCTAGCATACACTCACATGAGGCTTTCAGCTCTGACTCAAGGAGCGTTACACTGAGAATTCCTGTGTTTTCAGAGAGTTTGGCTTAGCTTGGCTCCCCAGGTAGGAAATTGCTCTAGAATGTTGTTTTTTCTTGGCCTTTGTCACTTTGCTGTTACTGCATACACAAGGCAATGCTGAAGGACAGCAATTCACTGGGGCCTATCATTTCCCTTGGTGTTCAATAGTGTAACTGCTCATAGACTTCTTTCCCTTGCAGGAATTGACAGCAGATACAATGAAGGCTGCAGGGAGCTGGCAAATTATCTTCTGTTTGGTTTGTACAACCAGAGTATCAGTGATGCTGAGAGACCGGGATTTTCTGAAGAAGTCCTTGATGGTGAGTCTGTACTAGTTTCTTTTCATTTGTGATAAAAGAGAAGTTTTTATTTTTGTAAAACTTTTATTTTCATAGTCTGTTTCTCAGATCATTAAAAAACAAACCCTGAACCCCAGACTCTCTCTGCTTTTCTTTTTAAATTAATGGTAATCGTGTTCCTGTTTGCTGCTGATGCTGCACACGTCATGTTCCACTTTGTGTCCCCTGTCCACGTGAGGGGTGGTACTGAGAATGGTCACAACACACCAGTTGGAAAATAAACGAACTTTAGTGGGAAAAATCAACATCAGTTAGTGGTTCCAAATCCCCTAATAAGGTCCTGGCTTCTTTTTAATTATGAACCACCTCTGCACTCCTGCGGGGATTTACCTCTGCCCGTGTAGGCCGTGAAACTTGCTGGGAGAGAATCTTCTCCAAGGCTGCCTTGTGAGTCTGCATGGTGGCTGTTTTCCTTTGCAAGCTTGTCTTCCCACTTGTGCTTCAGAGATAACCCTGCAGGAGCTCTCCTTATAGGAAGGACTTGACCTTGAACCTCTGTGTAGGAGTAAAGTTTCCTTCTGATGGCAGCATCTCTGGAGATGGTTTTCTGTAACACTTTTGTTAGTGAACATGCAGGGGAGGGCAGTATCGGCTTTCTCCCTTCCTGCTTTACCTCTCTTCAGAGTCCTGTGTTTGTAGTGCTTCAGGCTGTTGTCTGGGGACAATTTCTCTGCCAGATGGGGTAGGAGCCACAGGGAAAGGCAGATAAACACAGGGCAAGAGGGCTGCGGATGCTCTGGTTGCTTTGGGGAAGTGAAATGAAAGGAAACATCTGACATGGAAATAGACTCGATGCTTAGTCTGGGGATGTGATACTTCCTGAGGGTCAAAGTTCTCCACAGATATGAGTATGAGTAAGTAAGGAAAAATGCAAAAAGGGGAAACTGAAATTCATCAACTTCATGTTTTAAATCCAAAAATAGACTCCTTTGTAAAATCCCCAGATGTATCTCTAGTTTTAATTTTAAAAATTCCCTCTCCTATGATCTGTATTCATATAAAGGATGATTGGAAAAGTTTTATTTTTGTTTGAGTTCCTGCAGATATTGAAAATTCGTTTAAACACATGTACGGCTCTCTAGACAAGCCACACATTTCACTGTAACATAATATTTTCTCTCTATTGACAGCCCATTCCTGGGCTATTCTGGACAAACTGAGGCTTGCGCTGATTAGTTCCACTTGATTTAAAATTCCTAAAGCCATAGGACTACTGCTGTGGGAAACCCTTGGGATATATAATAGATGATTTAGAATAATTTCAGTGCATGAGATCTTTTTATTCCAAACACAGTACTGGATTTCGTGTTGTTTCATTTTTTAAATTGCTGTTCTACCTAGCCACTTTGTTGCTCCTAACCCTACCCCCAACCAGCCCCCAACTCCCACCTTCAGTCCCTCTACAGAAATGACAAGTGTACCCTTTCCCTCCTCCCAGAATGTCCATTTGACTTCTAACATACATCCCAGGGAAGTTTCCTGGCTTTTTTCTTCCTGAATGAAATGCAGCCCTACCTGGATCTTTTTGTTTCAAATGTCTCAACCTATACCAACACACCCTAGAAATCAGAAGGAACTGAGCTAAACCCTCCCTCCTCTTTACCTATGAGAATAATCAACTTTCAAAATATAGCTCAAATACCGCTCCCTGGAAAAAGGCTTCCCAGATCTTTTTAGTAAAAAGCAACCTCCCCCCACCCAATCTCATACTTTGTACCTGTAACTATGTGTTGTGATTTATAGCTTCCTTCTTTTGTATAAATTCTGTGTCCCTAATTAGGCCATGACTTCCATGGAAGAGGGACTCTTTCCCCAATGGTGCTAAGTGCAGAGTCTTGCACATAAAGGGTGTTCAAGTATTTGTTGGATTAAATTACAGAATAAAACTTACTTTTGCTACTATGGCAACCACTAGCTACTTTAGAAGAAGATCCTTGCTAATGGGAACGATATCCAATGGTTAACCAGACTGGAAGCTGCAGCATTTTTGAAGCCACCTTTAAGGAATTTGTTCTTGATTTCTCTCAGGAGGCTTTCTTATTTTTACAGTGCTGCAATTCTTCATCTCTCTTCTTTAGATAGCTCAATTCTATAAGTATTGGGAGAGACACAAATTTAGAAAATGCTTTGTCTTGGCCATTGTGGAACATGTGGTCAAATACAGAGATAAGATATAAACATAGAACTATAATACACAATTTTATGTACTTTAACATACAGCATTTGAGCAGCCCAAAATAAAGTTCTGAGGGTCTAAAGAGGAGGGCGGTTACTGGCAGAGGGTGAGAGGAGGAGATTTCAGATGAATTCATCATTCAGATGAATGAATTTCAGACATTTACTAGCTGTGTGGGCTGGTCACCTGGGCAAGTCACTTGACCCTGTTGGCCTCAGTTCTTCATCTGTAAAATGAACTGGAGAAGGAAATGGCAAACCACCCCAGGATCTGCCAATAAAACTCCACATAGGGTCAGGGAGAGTCAGATAGAAAAACAACTGAACAACAACAATAATTATGCAAAAGCTTGGAGGTTGGAAAGTACAGGAATTTATAGGGATAAAGAATAGACCAGTCTGATTAAAACTAGAATTCTTAGAATGAAGTATTATGGGTTAAGGCTGAAATAGTAAGATAATGCCTGATTGTGCAGGGGCAACAGGGCCCCATTGATTGTTTTTTAACAGATGAGTAACATGGTTAGATCTGTGCAAGTAAACATCTGTGACCTGGTTTGTAAGGAAATATGGCAACAATATGGAGGGTGGGTTGGAGGGAAGAGAAAGTAAAGTGAGAAAGGCCTTTTATGCTCTTGCATCTTCTTCTTGGTTTAGGGTGGCTGGATGGAGCAATGGATAGAGTGTGGGGTCAAGTTGTTAGGAAGACTCATCTTCCTGAGTTCAAATCTGGCCTCAGACACTTACTAGCTGTGTGACCCTGGGCGAGTCACTTAACCCTGTTTGCCTCCGTTTTCCTCATCTATGAAATGAACTGGAGCAGGAAATGGCAAATGACTCAGTATCTTTGCCTAGAAAACTCCGAATGGGATGAAGGAGAGTCAGACACAACTGAAAATGACTGAACAATAATAATGACAAAATATTCTAGGTTGGTGGTAATAAGGGCCTATATTGGAGTAGTGAGAGTTGAGAGGAGGGGAAAGATTCAAGAAATGTGAAGCTCGGAATAGACAAGAATGGGTAGGATTTTGTAACCTGAGGTAAGAAAGAAAGAAGACAGAAAGATAACACTCAGATTTTGCAAAATGGAGACTGAGTAGTACTATTAATAGGAGTTGTGAAGTCAGAAGGAAGATCAAATTTAGGGGAAGACACGAAAAGACGAATTTTGGACAAGTTGAGTTTGAGGTGTCAGTGAATCAAATAAATGGAAATGTCTATTAGGCCACTGAAGATGTGTGTCTGGAACTCTTTGTCTTTCTATATTTTATTCTTTTTTCAATTATATACAAAAATTTTTTAATGTTCATTTTTAGAAATTTTGAGTTCTAAATTCTCTTCCTCCCTGCCACCTGTCTCCCCTCCTTGAGAAGGCAAGCAGTTTGATAAAAAATTATATATCTGGAGCTCTTAAGGAAGATCAGGGCTGGAGAGGAACATCGGGGAGTCCTGCGGAGAGCTGATAGCTGAAGTCAGTTGAAGGAGATTGCCAGGGGAGAGAGATAGAGAGAAGGGGCTAAGGATAGAGCCTTGGGCAAAAGAGAAAGAGAAGTAGACTTTAAAGTATGGCTAAAGTGGGAGCCATCAGCAATTGAAGGGATTGCCCTAAGAGGGATATTTGGCTACTGCTTAGGTCTTCCTTTTAAAGATGTTTTCTCAAGCCTCCCTTCTATAAACAGATAATCTTTTTTTGTTATTTGAAGCTGTATATGTACTGAGCATTTGTCTCCATTCTGCTTTCAGCTGATCTTTCAATTTACTGTACAGAAATTATTTGAAGGTTCTTAGTGGAGGCCACATGATATAGTGAGTTACTTAATGGACCTGGAATCTGAAGGCTTGGGATCAAATCTTGATGCGGATATTGACTAGCCTTGTGCCCTTGCTCAAATCACCTATCTGAGCCATGGCTTCCTCTTCTGAGACACACCATCTGATAATGCTATCTGACACTGCCTACCTTATAATGGGAGCATAGATTTAGAGCTGGAGAAACCTTGGAACTTATCTGGTCCAACCTTTTCATTTTACAGATGAGGAGACTGAGTCTCAGAGATGTCAAGTGACTTGCCCTCAACTTAGATAATATTTATAAACCATTTTATAAGCCTTAAGCTGCATATAAATGATATGCTGTTATTAATTCATTCCATGCATGTGTTTAAACAAGGAGAGTGTAGTGCCTTTGAAGCCACAAAGAAAGAGTATCCAGAAAGGGGGGGGGGGGTGGTGGTCCCAAATATGAAATGCTAGGTGTAACAGCAAGCACCCTAGCATGCCTAGGGCGGCTACTAGCACAGGTTCTTAGATCTGCTTTTCTAAAGGAAAGCAACTCAAAATGGGTTAACAATCTTACTTTAATCAAACATATCATTTACCTAGTTCAGGGGGAAAA
>CM053592.1:148474334-148491634 GCA_028646515.1 Pseudochirops corinnae
ACAATGTGAAAGTATTTGCAGATCCTATACATGATTGCACGCTACCATGGGGGGGGAAGGGAGGGGAGAAAATCTGAAACTCAAGTGATTGTGGAACTGAATCTTGTAAATTAAAAGTAAATGAGTAAATAAAAAAAAATAAAATTAAAAAAAAAAAACCAGAGCATATATATTCAAATGAGCTTTTGTCTTTCCAGTTGTCTAGGAGGCAATAAATATACTTATTCCATGGATGCTGCTACTGTTTAGTGTCTGGAACTCTTCTCTGGAACTTCTTGGAGAGCCAACATCATGAAATGACATTTTACTTTAGGTCACTTAAAAAAAAACACCTAAGCTGGTATCACTTAATCCATTGGTTTTAGCTCTGAATGACATTCTTGGTTGTTTCTAAAAATTAAATTTACCTTTGAGGGCCAACAAGGCTCTAAAGCAGCGGTTCTCAAGCTGTGGGTTGTGACCCCTTTGGGGGGGTCGAACGACCCTTTCACAGGAATCACAGGGGTAACCTAAGACCATTGGAAAACACATATGTCCGATGGTCTTAGGAACTGAGACACCACTCTTCTATTTATCTCCAAGCGGGTTCCGCCCACATGCAGACACACCCACATATGAGTATTAAAGGGTCCTGGTATTAGGAAAGTTGAGAACCACTGCTCTAAAGGAAATTCCAAAAGTAGAGATTAAAAATGTTTTGAGCACTGGTAGCATCATCACAAAGACCTCCAAAGAGGGATACTTTCACTTGGACAGGTAAGTTTGTTGTTCTGTTAAAAAATTAATTGCATCACTTAGTTACACCTTCTGTATGCCACCTTCTGTCCCACTGCCTATCACACCTACTCTGCCCCACTGAGGCTGGCCTCCTCACCATCCTCACTGCACAGAGGCATGCACCATTCTTGTCTTGGGGTTTTGTACCACCTCACCTACTCCTCTCTGTATTCAAATCCTGCCTTCAAGGTCTTTTTCATATTCCTTCACAGAACCTTTCTGTGGCCTCTCCAGGCCACATTTGGTATTTCTCTCCTCTAAACTTCTATTGCCACAGTTTGGCACTTGATGTTTTATACATGTTGAGCTTTTCTTCTTTACTGGACTGTAAATTCCTTGGAGGTCAGTGACCATGTCTTTTATACATCTTTAGCTCCCAAGAGACTGAATTTTTAGCTGTGAATGTGCTGAGTTAATAGATATGATTAACCAGAATAGTTCATTAACCAAGCATGATTCTGCCAGGACATAATCAGCTAGTATTTACTAAGTCCTAAGGAGGACAACAATATGTTTCCTAATTAAGCCCTAACAAAGAGTTGACTGCTTTCTTAATATAGGCTAATGGGGAATGAAGCATTTCTTAAAGCTAGTGGTTGCGGCAGTAGCAACGGGAGAGGGCCTGTAGCTCTAGCTCTGCATGGAATTGTATAGAATACCTGGTCGGGGTAGATTTTTGTGTGTGCCACAGGCAGGATCTGCAACAGGAAAGAAACAAAACAAGATGAGTAACAGAATATTTGTTCTGAGAACCAACTGTTTCTCCTCTCTTGAACTGCATATAATCAGTCTAAGGCCTAAGGAAGGAGGCTTTTAGTTGGCGCATGGGGGCAGGGAGGGATGTTAGGGGCTAAGGGAGGGTGTGGACCAGGAGCACATACACACCATAACAGTGGCGATAATGGAAAGCAGGGCATCACTGAAGCTCAGCATTCGGTGGGATGACTGGGTGTTTTCACAGGAATTTCCATCCCTCGTGTCTGCTGAAAGTTCCATCTGTATATCTGCATCTTCCTCTGGGGTTCCTGTTCCAGCCATGGGGTCAGTAGCTTCCTACTTAGCTGGAAACCACCCTATTCTGGCAGCTGTTGAGCATGCCCAGAGCAAAAGGAACTTCGGAATCCAGATTCCACTTTTCCAGGTTTTAGGAATGTCTGAGAAGGAAAGCAAGAGAGGTGTGGGGGTGGAGTAAGAAGGGGAAGGGGTCAAAAGGAGAAAGAAGCACTTCCGTAAATTTCCCTACAGGAAGCTGGCTGGATCTCACGCACCCACACCCACACCCACACCCACACCCCCCCCACACCCCCACACCCCTCCCCCCACACCAACACACCCACACACACCCACCCCACAGCCACCTGGGGAGGTAGAAAACATCTGCATCACGAAAACACAAAGGACTTTCTTTGACTGCTCCAATCTAATTTGACAAACATTTGATAAATGGCTACTATATGCTAAGGGCTATTCTCAAAACAGCTTATAATCTAACAGGAAAAAAAGACATCTAAACAAGTAACTGATAAAAATGCAGCAAGAAATTTTCAGGAGAGATTGAAAAGCTTTCACGGAGGAATGAGCCTTGCAGAGAGGTAAAGACCTTAACTGAGATCAAGGGAGATGAGATTAGGCTGGAAAAAGAGGCTGGAGTCAGAATGTGGGGAGTCTTAAATGCCAGAATAAAGAGTTCATACTTTCTTTGGTGGGCAATGGGGAGCTACTGAGGTTAAGTAGAAGAGTGTCACAATCATAACCTTGTATAGGGAAGATCATTCTTAGCAGCATAAAGATGGATCTGAGGAGAGGAGACTGGAGACACAAGCTAAAGTGCTGAATGACCCAGGTGGGTTGTAATGAGGGCTTTATTAGGGTATTAGTGAAGAGAAGGGAATGGATGTGATGCATATATATATATATATATATATATATATATTTTATTGGTGACTTTTTTTTTACACCCATCATTTCTTTTAACTCCCTTCCTCAAAATAGTACCCCCACCCCAATCTTGCCCTGTTACAAAGTAAATCAGATGAGTAAAACAGATACTGCAACCATGTCTGCAGTTTATGCTGCATTCTGAATTTGCAGTTTTCCACCTCTGGGTGTTTCATCGCTTCTCCCTTAGGGCGAGATTTGTCATTGTAATTAGAGTTCTACAGCCTTTTAGTGTTGATTTTGTTAAAGTTATTGTAGTCATTGTGTATATTGTTCACGTGGGTCGTATTACTTTGCGGTATCAGTTCCATATCTTAACTCATATTTGTCATTTTTCTTTTTCTTTTTTTGCTTTTTGGAGGGGGGAAGGTAGGGCAGTTGGGGGTAAGTGACTTGCCCAAGGTCACATAGCTATTTTGTGTTGTGTCTGAGGTCGCATTTGAACCCAGGTCCTCCTGACTCCAGGGCCAGTGCTCTATTCACTGCGCCACCTAGCTGCCCTATATTTGTCATTTCTTACAGCTCTTCCGCTCCATTCCATTGATAGGTGCATTTTGTTTACCCATTCCCCAAAGGATGGGTACTCAATTGTCTCTGGATTTTTGTTACTCCCCCAAATGCTGCTATGAATATTCTGGCATATGTGGGGAATGTCTATCTTTGAGATCTTTTAGTGGGATTGTTGAGTCAAAGGGTATGAACAGTTCAGGGAGCTTTCTCAGGTCATTTAAAATTATTTTCCAGAGTGGTTAGACCAGTTCAGATGTGAGAGACGTTGCAGAGGTGGAAGCAAACAGCCTACTGTAGATGAGAAATATCAGAGGTCTCCCAAAATGATGAGCCTCTATGACTGGGAAGTTGGTGCCACCACCAAAATAAGCAGGGAAATTAGGGAAAGGGATGGGTTTTGGGGGGATGATGAGTTCAGTTTTGAAGATTTTCAGTTTGAGGAACTGCTATGTCTAGCAGTCAGTCCAGAATTTAGATATGGAACTCACAAAAGGCTAGGCTGGGAGTTAGGGGACCTGGGTTCTAGGTTTAGCTCAGTAATAAGCCCTGCATGGCCTTGGATGTCATTTCCTCTGAGTCTTATCTATTTCAAAATAAAAAGGCTGGATTGGCTAAGATCACTTTCATGTCTAATAATTTATGAAACTATAAATTAGGCTTTGCCCTTCAAATGATTAACTTTAGTTTCTTTAGCAGAAATATTCTGGAGACATATGAAACAAGCCTCTGCATTCTTTTGGCATGGGGTGGGGGAGTCATTAGCAGTGTAACCAGAGAACTGTGTAGTATGTAGGTACATTGTGAATTCCTAATCATTCAAGGATTAGGAATTAGAGAGCTTCCTAGACCCTGTCTGCAAAATATCAGGTACTGTGGGTAGAGCTTTGATTTGGGAGCCACAGCACAAGCTAAGGTGATTCTGTTCCTCAGTATGAGGCTAGGATCAGGTTACAAATCAGGTCCACTTAACTGGTAAATGGTTGGATAAAGATCAGTTTTGCTCCTTTCTTCTACTGAATGCTATCTTATGAAGAAGGGAAAATAAGGTGTTGTTGGCACCAAAACTTTTGCAAATCCAAATCTAGACTCAGAGAAGCCAAGTCAAAAAATTCCATCAGAAACACATGAGACCTTTCCAAATTAGATGAATTTATTAAAAGTTATCACACCATTCATCAAGGCATACTGGCTTATTTTAAGATAGTAGATAGCAGCTCTGCTTCACCTCCTGCTATAGATCAGCTTTTTCTTCCTTATGTGCTAGTGACAAGACAGTTAGAGGTTGACATTTGGGGAGGGCTAACTAGCACAAGTTTAAAAACCATTTTAAGCATAACAAATCATGTTAAACTACACACCAGGATACCTTTTGGTTTGCAGTAAGATAAGGATCAGGACCAACAAAAACCTTCCAGACATTTCTGCATGGTAAAGTAAGAAAAGCAAGTAGCTTTCTTACCTCTCTAAGGACTAATCTAACAACTTAATAAGTTGAGAATCTAACAGACTTCGTATTATTTTCTGGGAGCAGACAGTTTTTCTGCTACCAGTGTCTTGGTAATTCTTTTTCTGGTCTTTATACTGTAGTCTTTCGAGGCTTCCAGAAAAGTGTGCTGTTATGCCTTGGGAGACAGATAATGGGATCAAGATGTAAACTAGGCTATGTTCTTTGGGTCAGGTCAGCAGCAAACACTAGACCACCCAAATAGGCTATTTCAATATTGGTGGCTAGATGACACTTCAGATTTCAAGGTTATACTTATACCCATAGAGAAAGAACAAGTAGCTGTCAAGAACCTTCTTTGTTCTGATACTAGCTTGCTTTCTATGGCTTCCTGCATCTTTTCCATGAAAACCAGAGTTACTCCTTGAGTAACACTCAACAAAATGAGCAACTGACATTCAACCTTTTAATACCTTATCCAAGTAGAAGACTCATGAATCTTTAACTATGGGAGACTTATGTGTAGGGGATGTGTCTATGTGTATTTTTGGGAGAGAAGAGCAGCACAGGAATGCATCCTGGCACCCAGATCACTGATACTGTGCAGTTTCTGGAAAGAGTCAACAGGTGGCACTGTGACCCTGTACCTGGTTCCATATACTTTCGGTTCCCTTATCCACCCTCACCCAATAGAGCCCTGGAGTTCGTGGTTATAAGGGGAAGAAGGAACACAGGGTTGGAAAGGCATTTTATGTAAATGTAGAGATCAAGATTTCTGAGCAGAGCAGTAAACATGCTTAGACCTGTGTTCTCTTGGCAGCTGTGTGAGGAAAAGGACTAGACTAGAGGAAGGTGATCATCCAGTCAGGAAGCCTAGGGGAGAGGGCAGACCACATGGGTGGGGAGGGGGGCTGGGAGAGGAAGGTGGGAAGGAGGAAAGAGTATAAGGGGTACTTGATAGTATCAAATACTGCAGCAGTCAAGAAGCATGAGGACTGAGAAAAGGCCATCAGATTTAGCAATTAATGGGCTCAATGCTACAAAGCAAGTTATAGAGGAAGAAACATGCCTCAAAAGGATTGGGCTGCTTTTGAAGAACAGCTCAAAACTGTTACAATAATATAACTCCATTAATGAATCCTCTGTTATACTTTTGAGGGCCATGATCTGATCAAGGGCTTTTCATTCAAAGAATTTCCCTCCACTGTGAATGGCACAGGGCTTTGAAATTTTTTTTGTTTGCAACTTTTTGTTTTAATTTTTAAAATGTTTGCTCTGAACTTGACAAACATCAACAAAAATTTCAACATCAAACTGACAGAATATTGTTTATGAAACCATGAATTTCGTTATGTACAATTTAAAAATATGTTATGTATGTATAGAACATGTAATTTAGCACATTATTTCCAAAGCTATCCCACTTGTTATTCTAGGAATCTCCTTCTGATCTCTTCTGTACCTTTTCTTTGCATCTTTACCAGTGATCCCCCTTTTTTGAGGGGGGATAGCTATTATTAACCCTCTTCCCCTACCCTGTGACAAGGGAGGCAAAACAAATCCACACATTAACGATGTCTGAAAATGTGTCTCAGTCTGCATCTCTAGTCTAACACATCAGAGGCAATATTTCTGAAGATCTTCAGCTATTCATTATATACAAAAAGCAAGATCCTACCACTGCCTCTACGGCTAAGCAAAGTACTGTGATCAGGGAACCATATCTGTGAAACACTGATATACCAGATATCATCTAATAAAAAAAGCAATCAGATAGTGAGAAACCTGGAAACCATGCTATGTGTTGGTGAATTAAAGGAACTCATGACACTTATTTGGAGTGAAGGAACGAATGAAAAAAACATTTATTAAGTATTTGCTCCTTGCAAAGCATTAGGGATATAAATACAAAAGCTAGCAGATTCCTACTCTCAATTATTTACATTCCAATGTTAGTAGGGTACAGCTGCAAGGTAAGGTCTGCTTGTATGAAGGCAAGGGTGGATGGCAAATAGAAGGCATGATTGTTGTTTTAAGATGTCAAAGGTGGTCAAATGGAAGAGGGATTAGACTGATTTTATGTAGCACCAGAAAACAGAGCTGGAAGCAAGGGGGGGAGGGGGAAACGTTAGATGGTCAGATTTCACAGAGGGGTAAAGAAACATTTCTCAACAATTACATCGTTTAAAAGTATAAATGACTGTCTCAATAATAATAGCTACATTTCTATGACTCTGGGCATCTTCTATGGCTAAGGATTCTAAGAACCCTCTCCCTCCTCTGTTCTATCTGCCCACTGCCCGGGCTTCCTTTAAGACAAGGAAAATCCCACCTCCTCATTTCCTCCTTTTCCAGAACGACTAGCTTTGTAATGCTTCTGCTTGCATGTAGTCTTCCCCATTAGATTTTAAGCTCCTTAACAAATGCTTAATGGGCAGCCTAGAGTAGCTAGATGGCGGAGTGGGCAGAGCGCTGGGCCTGGGGTCAAGGAGATCTGCGTCCAGATGTGGCCTCAAGACGCTAGCTGTGTGACCCTGAGCAAGTCACTTAACCTTACTGGCCTCAGTTTCCCCATCTGTAAAACCAAGTGGATTTCCAATAACTGCAAAGAAAAACCCAAATGGGATCACGAGAAGTCGGCCACGAGTCAATGGCAATAAATGCTTAACGACTGACTGATTTTATTAATTTTCATTTATTAATTTGTAGATACATATGTTTACATATATATCGACCTCTTTTGCAATGCGCTTTGTAAGCATCTCATTTTATCCTCATTCAGGCAGGCGCTGTTATCTCCCCCATTTTGCAGATAGGTAAACTGAGGCAGAGGGCCGCTCAGTGACTCGCCCAGGCTCCCGCCGCGTTCCCGGAGGGCGCCCCGCTCTCCGCGCTCCCCACTGAGCCCCCTAGCGGCCCCCCACGAAGCTACCGATCCCAGAGAGGGCAGCTGGACCACTCGTCTGCGACGCGGCCAAAAGGGTTCCAGCTCAGGCAGAGGGGGGATTTGCGGGCATCAGAAGCACTTTCCAACACAAAGATTCCATGCAACCTGGTTTCCCACAGCAGCCGCGCAGGCTAGTGGGGAGAAAGAGTAGAGCTGGGGTGGAAAGACCCGGGTTCAAATTCCGTCCCTGTCAAGAGCTCGCGGTGACACCGGCACAAAGCTCCCGCTCCTCGTTTAACAGGGCCTGCCTCAGGACCCGCCCGCTCCCCGCCCACTGCAGGGCTGACGCCTGGGGCAGCTTTCTCTCTCCCGGCCCGGTCCACGAGTCCCGAAAGCTAAAGCGAATTTACCTCAGAGTAGGCGCCAGAGCCTTAGGCTAGACGCTGCCGCCCGGACCGCCGCGCTCCGGAGGTCACGGCGCATGCGCCTCCTTCCCGGGGCCCGAGAGGCGCTGCGGCGGCGCCGCGATGGGGGAAAGGGGAAGGGGAGGGAAAGGTCGCGGGATTGGGGCGCGTGGCGTACAATGGAGAGGCCGGAGCCATGACTCGCCGTGACGTATTACGTTCGCGCCGACGTCGGCACGCTGGGGCGGAAGATGGCGGTGCGGTGGGCGGTTGACTGTTGATCCGCGGCAGAGGTGCCGCGCAGTGAGTCGCGCGGAAGGCGCCTCGGGCTCGCGGCCGGCCTCCCGGCCGCCTCGCCGCACTCCCCCGTCGGCCGGCGGAGCTCCCGGCCGGGGGCCGCCGGCGCCGCCGCCGCCGCCATGTCCCTGCTGCAGTCGGCGCTGGACTTCTTGGCCGGCCCGGGGTCCCTGGGCGGGGCCGCCAGCCGTGACCACACGGACTTCGTGGGGCAGACGGTGGAGCTGGGCGACCTGAGGCTGCGGATCAAGCGGGTCATCGCCGAGGGTGAGGGCCTGGCGGGGGAGGCAGGCGGGCGGGCACCTGCAGCTGGGAGGACGGGCTCGGCCGGGCACTGCCTGGGGGGGGGGGCAGGCTACTTCTTGGGGGGAGCCGGGGGAGGAAGGCGGGCCGCATATGGAGGTGAGAGTCCAGGGGGCGGGGTGGGCAGGTGGGGGGCCGAGGAAGGCGAGTCACATCTGGAGGTGAGAAACCCCGGGGACAGGCCACATCTAGAGGGGAGAAAGGCAGGCCACATCTGGAGGTGAGAATTCGGGGACAAGCCACATTGGAGCGGAGAACCAAGGGGAAGAACTGACCGTTGGTGAAAGGGAGCTGGGGAAGAATAAGATCACATGTTGGAAGGGAGTTTAGGGAGAGCACTTGTGGAGGAGGGAAACTGAGCCCTGATTAGCTTTGGGGGACAGATACCTAAATGGGTCCCCATTGAATATTGGAAAGGAGAGGTGGGAGCTGGAGTTTGGAAATGATGAAGTAAGTCTTGGTCTTTGGCAGAAAAAAGGGGGAAAGTGGGAGGGAAGTAGGAAGTACCCTGTTTGGTTTATAGCAGACTGTTGTATTTTCTAAAATAACATTAACTTTTGAGAGCAGAGACTGGATTTTTCTCTCTTGAGGCAGTTGAGGTTAAGTGACTTGCCCAGGGTCACACAGCTAGTAAATGTCAGGTGTGTGAGGCAGGATTTGAATTCAGGTCCTCCTAAGTCCCAGTTGTGCTCTGTCCACTGCACCACCTAGCTGACCCCAGGGACTGGATCTTTAGGCAAGTCACTTAACCCTGTTTGCCTCAGTTCTTCACCTGTACAGTGAGCTGTATCTTTAGGTTCAGTTCTGTTTCACACAGTGTGTCTGATTAATTAGGGGATCTGATTAATGCTGAGAATAATGATGTCTGGAATTGGAGTTTCAGTGGGAGAGTCAGGGAACTTTTTTCATTATTGGTTTGATGATACTAGGAAAGATTACACTATCTGAAAGGTTGTTTGGAGGGTTGTTGCCCATAAAAGATCAAATGCTTCATGTTTAGAAACTTTTGAGGTATCTTTTGTGAGATAGGGCACAGTTATTTGTTTTTCTGTGATTCTGTGTTGAGTCACCGGCAGCAAAGTGAATAGTAGAATAGAACTATACAGAATTAGATTGTCGTACCAATACTAAATGTTCTCCAGGCTAGTCGGACAAGTTTGTAAACTTGTAGTTTGAAATTCACTTTTCTGACATTACTTGGTCATCTATTCTTCAGTCTTTGTACCCGCTCTCTGTCACTGACTATAAATCATCCTCCTTTTAAGAACAACGTGGTTTTCTACATTTTGGACATTGTTTTATGCTTTTTCAAACCTTGCAACCGATCAATGTGGGCGTCATTTTCATTAGCTGAGGAGTTTGGGTGACATAAAACTCTTGGGGAGTGAATGCATTTGGACCCAGAGCACAGAACTAACATGGAGAATTAATACACTGGAAAAAAGTTAAGGGAACTCTAATTAGACAGGACTCTGGCCTGTGTCTAACCTATAATCTCAAAGCAACAAATGACTCTATTTGCTACTCTTGTGTTTGATTGTGGGTGGGAGGTAGGGAAAGATATGGTTGCCTGCTCAATCTGTTCTAGACATTGTAACAGGCATTTTTAGAGGAGTGGTGGGACAAGGTTCTGGCCAGGAAGTATCTACATTAATTCTTTCCTGTAGAACTGCCAGAAGGAAGAAATTTTAGTTCCTGGAAAGTAACTTGATGATTTATAGTATTTTTGTAAATTTTTGTTTTTTGTTTTTTTGGAGGGAGGAAGGTAGGGCAGTTGGGGTTAAGTGACTTGCCCAAGGTCACATGGCTAATTTTTGTGTTAAGTGTCTGAGGTCGTATTTGAACTGAGATCCTCCAGACTCCAGGACTGGTGGGTGCTCTATTCACTGCACCACGTAGCTTCCCCAGATTTATAGTATTTTTAAGATAGCTCTGATGGGGATGTTGAGAGCTCTCCAGATATTCAAGATGTTCATCAGAAGCTTTCCTGTTATATGTAAGGCTTACTTCAAGTTGTGAGAAATTCATTCAGCAAACCTTAAGTGCAGCAGGGGCACAGACAAAAGTGAAACAGTCCTTCCCTTCAGGGAGCTTACATTCTGTTGTGGGCAGAGCATCACAGAATAATTATAAAGTAAGAAAAGAAAAATTTTGAGAAGATTTTTGCAGCTCTGGGGAATCCATATAGTGAAAAGGAGCAGCGAGAGTTGAGAGAAGAGTTGGGAGGGGAAGAGAAATACGAGGTTGAAGTCAGAGTGTGAGTAATGCTAGGTCATTCATTCATTTGACAAGTGTTACTATGTGCCTACTCTGGGCTTGGCATTCTATCTGTCACTGGCTATTCCTGCATGCCTGGAATTCTTCCTTCCTTGTCTCTGCCTCCTGCCTTCCTTTAAGTCTTAGCTCAAAATCCATTCTCCTGTAAGAAGCCTTTCTCAGTCCCCCTAAATACTGGTGTCCTCCCTCCAATATTATCTCCAGTTTATCTTGTACATATCTTGTTTGTACATAGTTGTTTGCATGTTGTCTTTCCTATTAGCTTGTAGGATCCTTGAGGGTACAGATTATTTTTGCCTTTCTTTGTATCAGTTCTTAGCACAGTACTTGATACATTGTTGTTGTCATTTCCAACTCTGTGGCCTGGGGATCGTAGCACACCAATCCTGTCCATGGTGGTTTTCTTGGCAAAGATAACTGGAGTGGTTTGCTATTTCCTTCTCTAGTAGATAAAAGCAAACAGAAGTTAAGTGATGTGCCCAAGTACACAAACTACTGTGAGGCTGCATTTGAACTCAGGTATTCCTGATTTCACACCCAGCACTCTGTCCACAGAGCCACTTAGCTACCTTCAACTCTGCATGGTACATGAGAGATGCTCAATAAATGCTTTTGATTAGACTGAACTAAGAATAACATGATGAAAGCACAACAGATATTAAGCTTTTATCCTGTAGGTAGTGTCGAAGTGTTGAGAGTGAGGGTTTTGTGTGTGTGTGTGTGTGTGTGTGTGTGTGTGTGTGTGTGTGACACAGAGAGAGAGCGCGAGAGAAAAAGAGAGTGAGAGAGAGAGAGAGAGAGCGAGTGTGCGAGAGAGAACTGAAATTGTGTAGCGTTGCTGGAGCCAAGAGTGTGACCAGCTGTGCCACAAGCAGTGAAGTCCGGGAGGAATGGGTGTGTTTGGGACAAACTGCATTATCTTCGAGTAGAGCTGCCAAGAGCTTTATGTATTTATGCTTTTGCTTTAGGGTCCTAAAGGGTATGAAATATTTGTAGGGATGCTGTTTAGTGTTACTAATATTTTCCCTCTTAACCTGTATTTGGTGTGGTAATGAAAATTAATGAACAGATATTATCAAATAACCATTATGTATGAAGCTCTGTAAAAGCAGCTCTGAAGATCTACAACTTAACTACAGGGCCGCTGTGTAACAAGGACACGTGCTTTCTATATTTCTAGACAAATCAGAATACAAAATGTCGATTCAGTTACCTAAGATACATTTTTATTAAGCCTTATTTTAACCTCCTTAGTAGGTGGCCTATAGTCTGTGTACTTTGGAGTCTCTGCTTGCAGTCTCATGCAGCTACGAGGAATATAATTTTGGAGAAAGCATGCATATCTGACTTGAGAAACTTTTATTATGTACTTGCTACGTATAAGATATTGAACTAGATGTTAGGAATAGAACTGTAGGAATAGAATTGTAGGGTGGGCAGGCATAGTTTACAGCAGTTTATGTAGATGAGTAACTGTGGAAAAAAATGAAAGAGAAACATTAAGAGAACATTAAGAAGCAATAGAGAGAGAGCATTCAACTGTGGAGATCAGGGGAGACTTCAAAGAGGAGGTGGAACTTGGGCTGAGTTTTGAAGGAACAAGAATTTTGAGAGGCAGTGGCTTAGAAGGGAATGTGTTCTAGCAAGGGGGATGACTTCTGAAAACAGATGTGAGATAGAATGTTCAAGCAATAATGTGAATATGTAGATTTGTTTGGAAAGTAGCAATGGTGAAGGGGAAATACAAGTGGGATGAATAAGGTAGTAAAGGGAGGCTGGAACCAGATTGGGGAGGATCTCAAATGCTAAACTGAAGAGTTTGTATTTTATCCTAAAGGCAGTAGGGTTCTTTCAGTAAGGGTTTTTGAGCAGGGAATAAAATGATTAGACTTGTACTTTAGGAAATTTGGAGAGGGAAAAAGTTTGGGAGAGAGATAATGGAGAACTGAGTCAGAGTGGTGGCTATACCAATGAATGAGGGAAGCTTTCAGAGGTGTTATTGACAAGGCTTCACTGTCACTGCTTCCATGGTGAGGTTAGAATGTGCTGTATACATGTTAAGTACTTAACATATGTGTTTCATATTGAATATGTTGTTTAATGGACTCTGCAGGGATAGAGGCTGCTGTGCCATGGTCAAATATTATACATTCTCAGCATGAAATGGGGAAGTTGAGCAGGACAGGAAGGATTTATTCTTTAATAGTTTTCCTCTTTTTGCTTAGCTGACATATTAAAGCATCTCTTATGTTCTCTAGGCAATTATGCTAGCCTGGGAGAGATACAGAGTTTATTTTATTTTATTTTATTTTATTTTTGATACAGAGTTTAGATAAAGCATAGGTTCTGTTTTCATGGGAGTTTACAGTACTACATGTACACAGATAACTAATTCAGAATGATACCTGATGAGTACATGAAAAAAGTATAAAAGGGACACTGCTATTGAGGCTGTTCCCTTCATAGCTTTGTGTCCTGAGATGTCTTTGATTCACACGTATTCTGAATCCACATGTAAATGCTTTTATGTTGGGGACAGTTTGGATTATGACATTGCTTCTCATGTGTGGCTAGTTCCAAGTTGATTATTAATTTAAAAACAGGGAAATAAAGTGCATAAACGAGATAACATTTTTTGCTCTAGGTAAACTGGACAGGTTCTCAGCACACTCTGCCTCAATTCTCTCAGTAGCTGTTTATGATAGGAGTCATTGGGCATTATCAGTTAGTCAGAGAGTTAGCATTGACTCTGTGTTCTGCTAAATATAAGATGCAGGAGTAGAAAAAGAGAAATACAGGGCATACTCTTCCCCCAAGGAGCTTACATTCTGGTTGGTCAGAGGCCTGTCCTGTGGAACGATTAGAATACGAGGTATGCCAGATTTATCAGCCTTTTCTCAGGCTTGTCTTACTTTATCTAGCAATATCTGATCTTTTAAATTATACTTGTTTCTCATTACTTGACACCCTTGATAACAATGCCATCTCTTTTGCTAGCTCTTTCTCTTCCATCCACTCTCTAAATGTAGGTACTTCTCAGTTTTTAGCACTGCATACGGTTGTCTTGGAACTCTTATCCATTGTCATAGTTTCAGTTATTAACTCCTCTCTGAATGATTGTCAAGGCTGTGTTTGTACCCTTGATTGCTTTTCTAAATTCCAGTGCAACATTTTCATCCTCATAGATACTTCCACTTAGCTGACCTGCATTCATCTCAAAATCAGTGTGTTTAAAATCTATTTTGGTTTCTTGAGCCCATAGGATAGAAACCAATATATACATATATACATACATACATACGTACACACGTACACACATATATGTGTATACACACATATACAAAATATATTCTCTCTTCTTGGTGCCCCACATTCATCCAGTCTTTTTTTTTTCCCCCTTTGGTGAGGCATTTGGGGTTAAGTGACTTGCCCAGGATCACACAGCTAGTAAATGTCAGATCAAATTTGAACTAGGGTCCTCTTGACTCCATGGTTTCTTCACTTTCAGCGCTTCTTCTTTTAAAAACTATGGTTACCACTCTAGTTCAGGGTCCCTATCCTCGCATACTTGGACAACTTTATTATTCTTGTAACAGGTCTCTCTGCCTCATACCTTTGCTTTCAATCTATCCATCAGTCAATAACAATTTGTTGCTTGCTCTACGCCAGGCACTGTGCTGGTTCCTGGGAACACATATTCTAGGAATGAAACAATGTCTGAACTCAAGGAACATAGGTTCTAAAGGGGGACGTATCAAATGCACATGTGAATAGCAGAGTACAGGGTAGTTTGGGAGGGAGGATCAGGAAACACTTCATGTAGAGAATGGCACTTGAATATCTTCTTGGAGGAAGAGAAGAATTCTGTGATGAGGAGTTAAGAAATGAATGTATTCTAGCCAAGGGGAATGATGGCCAGTGGACAGGCAGGGAGACTGAAGGTCTGGCTTTGTGGCATGGGTTGGTCTTCTTAAAACACATTTTGGTGCTATTATTTCCCTGCTTAGAATCCTTTAATAGTTTCTTAGAGTTTATAGGATGAAGTCCAAACTCATCCTCCCATTCACAATTTTCTACATCCCAAAGTACTTTTCCAGTTTTATTTTGGTAGTATGTATTTTTAAAAATCTATCATGCCCAGGACCTAACATGGTACCTGACATGTAGTAGGCATTTAATAAATACCTGTTGAATTGAATTCCCCTCTAATTTTCTGCATGCATCCTCCTTTCTGGACAAAATGGTTTCATCACTGTCCACAGAATGGGCTGTGCACTTTCCCTTCCTCCAAGTCTTTGGTCTTCCTGTCCAGAACATTATCCCAGGTCCCTCTCCTAATCCTTCCTAGAGGCTAACTCAAGGACCCCAGAGGTCCATGGATAGATTTCAGAGGGTCCACAAACTTAGATAGAAAAAAATTGTCTCCAAATTAATTGGAGTGGTAATTTTATGTTTAAAATTTTTTTTTTGTTAAATGTTTCCAAATTATGTTTTTTAATCTGGTTTTACTGAATTGCTTGTTTGATGATTTTGGTCTAAACCACTAAACAGTGAAGTGGTTTGAGTCAAGGAGTTACTGTGTAGAACCTTGGTGGGAAAGGGAATCCTTAAGAGCAATGGTGAGTTAAGTTCCCATTCAAGGGCTGCTTATAGGTTACTGGGAATGTTCTATATCTGTTTATGATCTTCTTTGAGTTTTTTTGTCTGCATTTTCTGTGGATTGAAATAAAAGCAGTCTTCTACTTAATATTCTTTTGGTATCTTGAGTGCTTGTACAAGAGCTGGAAGAATTCTGTTACCCACATTTGTGGAAACCCGGACTTGAACATATTAGAAGATTTCCTAGAATAGCCTCTTGAATAGAACCAAAAGAGAGAATTCTTTTCTTCAAATCAGCTCCTAAATTCATACATGGTGTATGTGAACCTCTTTCATTTTACTGAGGAGAAATCTGAGGCCCAGAGAGGGAAAGTCTAGCTTATGTAGGGGTCACACAGCTAACCTCTGTCAGAACTGAACCTGGAACCCAGTGAGCATTGGGCAACCTTTTTTGGTGAGTTATGCGTTACATTCGGTGTTTAAATTTCTTTTTCAGTTTTATTATTTTAATGAGAATTAGGCTGTGTGATGTTTTATGGAAGCCATATAGCCATAAAGCACTGGCCTGTGTTCTGAGGAGTCTTTTTTTTTGGAGGGGGGAAGGCAGGGCAGTTGGGGTTAAGTGACTTGCCCAAGGTCACACAGCTAGTAAGTATTAAGTGTCTGAGGCTGCGTTTGAACTCAGGTCCTCCTGACTCCAAGGCCATGCCACCTAGCCAACAAAGGAATCTTTTCTGAGGATAATCTATTTTTCCTTTTTTTTTTTGAGGCCTTGAAATTGCCAGTGGGGAATAGCTTGGAGGTACCGCCCTCCTCCCCCCTTTTAAGTCAGAGAGCAGATTATGAGAGGAGATACTCCTTCCAGCTGTGCTAACCTCCTAAATGGGAACCTTTACAAACCAGAAAAACGGGGTAGAATCATAGGTCAGGGATTTGGAATTAATTGATAGTGTAGAGATCAATTAAGCCTATTTTACAGGTGGTAAAAATGAAGCCTGAGAAATTAAGTGACTTGTACAAGGTTGCATAGATAGCAACAGAATCAGGATTGAACCCAGAATCCAGTGCTCTTTCTACTACATGACAGATAGCAGCGGTCGACCTGGCTGGCACTTTAAGTTTGTCTTCAAGATCAAATTTGTCTTAAGATGTGTCTTACAAATCCAGGGTTTGGGGATCTCTTTGCTCCAGAAGAGCATTTATTTCCTGACTGGAACTGTGAGTTGGAATCAGTGGTAACTACTGTAAAAATGACCTTTGGACTAGAAAAGAAAGAAAAAATGACTAACCTAATTAATCACTTGGGCCAACAATTGGCAGATGTGATTGCTAAGCTCTGTGGGTGATATCTGAAAAACTGTTGAGAACAGGAGAAATACTGTTAAACTGGAGAAAGGCCAATATTCTCCTGATTTTTTTAAAAAAAAGGAAGAGGATAGAATCTGCAGATTACAGGCCAGTGGGCTGGGTTTTGATTCCTGGTAAGATTCTACAATTTCTTAATAAAGAGGTTGTTAGTGAACATCTAGAAAAGGAAGTGGTGATCACAAAGAACCACTATTGTTTGAGCAAGAACCGGCTATGCCAGCCTAGCTTTATTTCGTTTTTTCACAATTGTCAGATTGAAGAAAAGCTATAGATGTAATTTACCTTTATTTTAGCAAAGTATTTATCAGTTTTTTATTTGTTTTTAAAAAATAAATTAATTTATCTTCTTGTTTACATTTAACATTCATTTCCATGAGATTTTGAGTTACAAATTTTCTCCCCATCTTTCCCCTACCTACCACCTCAAAATAGCCATCCCACTGTATAACCCCTCCCCCAATCTGCTCTCTCCTATGTCCTCCCCCATCGCCCCTCT
>CM053592.1:148492134-148508217 GCA_028646515.1 Pseudochirops corinnae
AATCTAAAGTTTGATTGCTGTTCTTACTTTGCTTCCTTTGCCTGCTCATGTTGCCAGTCAATTACTTGACTTTTTAGCTCTGTGGAACTCTGCTTCCAGAGGGGAAAGCTCTGTCCCAGATCACTGGGGTTTTCACAGCTGCTGGAGCTATTAGGAGGCTGCTGCAGCTTCCACCAGCTTTGGCTCACTGAAAATGCACCCCAGGACCACCACCCAAGACCAGGCAGCTCAATGCAAGAGCACTTAGCCTCTGAACGATTGCTGGGCCTCCCTGCAGTCTGCAGGCTGGGAGCTTCTGAAGCAGTCATGTGGAAGCGGCTGCTGGGCTGCAGCTACTGCCGCTTCCTTGCCCTGCAGGCAGTTTGGCCCGACTGCTTTTCTCCCCCAAATTTAGCTGAGTTCCACTGATCTTTCACTCTGTCCTTGTTTCTTACGGGTTGATAGTTCTGGAAACTGCCACAGCTGCTGGTGATCCACTCTCCCAAGTGCTCCAGCCCTGGCCCGACCTGGCTGCCCCGGGCCCAAGCCACGGTTTCAGGCTGGGCTGGGCTGGACTTAGCTCCCAGCATGCTGTGATGAACCCTTCCTGCTGAGCTGCCTTCAGTGGGAGATGTGCTTTTTTCTGTAATTTTGTGAGTTTTGGAGCCCTAAAATTTGTTTAGAGTCATATTTTATGGGTATTTGAGGTGGCTATGTGGGAGCTGCTGTTTTCCTGCTTCTATGCAGCCATCTTGGCTCCCTTTATCAGTTTTTTTAATGCTGTTTTTGAGCAGTGGAGAAATGTGGGCTACATAATAATGAGAGTTAAGTAGATTGGAAAATAGTTGAATGAACTCAGAGCACTCATTAATACGTCAGTATCATCTTGGAAGGAGGTCTTTTGTGCAGACTCCAAGGATTGGTTCTTGGTCCTTTACAGTTTTATCATTTTTATAAATGATTTGGAAAAGGCATAAGTGGTAGCCTAATCGGATTTGCTGATGACACAAAGCTGGGAGTGATTGCTAATATGTACTGGCTGACAACATAATGATTCAGAAAGGTCTTGTTGGGCTTGCACAGTGAGCTAAATCTAATAGGATGCAATTAATGGGAATAAAGTCATGCTTGAGTTTAAAAAATTGACTAAACAGATATGAAATGGGGAACTTTGGTTAGCAGAATGTTTGAAAAAGATGTTGGAGTTTTAGTGGGCAACAGGTTCCATATGAATCAGAGGTGTCATGAGGCAGTCAAAAAGTCAGTTATTGGCAACTTGGGTAGCACTGAGAAGGATAGCTTCCAGGTATAAGGAGCTAGTAGTTTCTCTGTAGTCTACCCTGGTCAGAACACATCTGAAATACTGTGTTCTCTTTTGGGGTAGGCACCACAATTTTAGAAGGACAATGACAGACTGGAAAGTATCTAGAAGAGAATGAAAAAGGTGAAGGGCCTAGAGTCTGTGCCTTCTGAGAGAGTTGAGGAAACTAGGGTTGTTTAGCCTTGAGAAGAGAAGACTAAAGGGGAGAGGGACATGATAAGACATGTATGATGAGGTCCTAGAGCAGAACCAGGAGCAGTGGATGAAAGATACGGAGAGGCAAATGTAGGCTTGATGTTGTTCCGAAGCATTCTCTTCTGTAGTAGTGAGTTCTCCCTCATTGTGGTTCTTTTTGAAGGTATTGGATAGATCACTTGCTGGATATGTTGTAGTGTTTTTTGTTTTTTGCTTTTTTTTTTGGGTGGTGGTGGTACAGGTACAGGTTGGAGTAGATGGCTGCTGAGTTCCATTCCAGTTCAGAAATTTTGTGATTTGGTGACATCCTCCCAGTTGGGATGTTGAAAACCTCCTATTAATAATTTTTGTGTAACTAGTACCCAGAAAGTTTGAATAACCTATAATCCTATGTAATTTTAGAACCAATACATATGCTGCTTTCCATTTTGTTTTTTGAATACTTTATTTTAGAATCCTGGCTTTAAAATTCTAGATTTCAAATTCTTTTGTTTGTGTAGCTAAACCTGTCTGCGTTCTTGTTTATTCAATCAGTAAGTATTTATTAATTGCACAGAGCAGTACAAATGGAAGGCGGTGGCTAATGGAGTGTCCCCTGGAGGGACAGAGAAAAGACCAGTGCAGGGAGACTGGGAAGATAGATCACTGCCTGGGCTGGGAAAGTGTTTCAAAGCTAAAAAGGGTTTACATTTTATCCTAGTGGGCTCTGGGGTTTATTGAGTAGAGGAGTGACATGGTCAGGTCTTTGCTTATGGGAAAAATCACTTTAGGAGGAGTGGAATGGTAAGGGAATTGAGACAGGTAGACTGATCAGGAGGTCATTAAAAAAAAAAAATCTAGATCAGAACACAGCTGGGGAACATGTTGTGATCACACTTACTGGATATGTTACAAAATCGTATTGTTCAGCCTCAATTGGGACTTCACTACAGTAGTTCTCTTATTTCTTCTCAGTTGATTCCCTATCTCAGTTTCTACAGACGTTCCTTCTTCAAGCCTCCTGTACTACCAGCCAACTGCTCCTTCTCCAACTGAGGACCATGCCTCTTCTGGGAAATCTTACTGGGAAAATTGAGGCTATTTGAAGTTAACTTCCTCATCTCCAGTTCTCTTTCTCTCAAAAAAGAAAAACCAGAACCCCTTGACATCATCCTCCACTCTTTCCCTTCTTTCTCCAGGCTCAGATGAAAAGGCTCTCCTTGCCAAGGTCAGCGTACCCTTTACCATCTTCTTTAGAATATTACAGGCTCAGTGATCTCTCTTTCTCTAATATTTAACTTCTCCCTATCTACTGGTTCTGTCTTTACTGCCTTCAAACAAGTCCAAGGCTGCTACAGCCTGTTAAACCTTCACTAGCCTGTATCATCCTAAACCCTTTGCATTTTGACTTCTGACCTACTTGTCTCTCATAAGTTTTTATTGTGTTCTTATTGCCCAAATGGATGATCTTTTCTTCCTCCTCATCCTGCCCTACCACTTTGCTGCATTTGACAGTTTTGACCATTCTCTCTTCCTGGACCCCTTTCTTAGTCTCTCCTGGTTCTTGTAGCCCTTTCCTTGCCTCCTTTCTTCCTTGTCCAGATCCTGCCCTACAAAGCTGTGGATGTTATCCCAGGTTCTGTTCCAGGTGATGTTTGCTTTTTGTCTCTGTTTCTCTTTGCCTCCCTCTGTCTCTGTCTCAGCTGTTTTGCTCCCAGTTTAACTGCTTTTTCTGTGCAAATGACTCCCAGATTTATATGGCCAGCTTCTGGCTTTCCTTTGAGCCTTAGTCCTGCATCACCAAGTGTCCAAGTTTCATGCTGGATCTCCCAGAGGCATCTCAAACTCAGTATGTAACAAAACTCAACTTAGTATTTTTCCTCCACACCCTTCCTTCTTACAGACTTCCTTGTTTTCGGTTAAGGTGTCACCATCATTCCAGTCTCCTGGTTTGTAATTTTGTTACATCATGGAATCCTCATTCTTCTGCCTCCTTCCATACATCTAGGCAGTTGTCAGATCTTGCCATTTCTGCCTCCACAATTCCTCTTATACCCATTCCATTCTCTCTATTCACATAGCCACCACCTCAATTTAATTAGTCAGTCAGTAAGCACTTCTTATATGACTGGCATTGTGGGGTACAAGTACAAAGAATGAAACCATGAGTTTCATTCACATTCATTCACAAGAGCCTCATGTTCTAATGGGGGAGACAAGAAGTACATAGATAAAAACAGCATAAAAATAAAGTGAGTAAATGTCATTAGATACCAGTTAGGTAACACAAGGGAGCTGGCACAGCAGGAAAGGCTTCCTGAGCTGAGGTGCTCATGGAGAGCCCAGGAAAGGACCAGGAGAAGGAGACCTGAAGGAGGAGTTTGGAATAGGGAATCACTTAGGGACAAATGAACGGACTAAGCTTTGCTTCTGGGAAGTTGGATGATGGGAATGTACTTGGTGATCCTCTATCAGTAAAGATTGCCTTTGCTTAACAGCAGGGCTAAAATGCCTTTTTAGCCAATCAACAAATTCTTATTAAATGTCAGTTTTTCTGGAAACATTTTATAAGGCATAAAAAGAAATTTTGATGAATCTCATTGCCAAATGAGAATTTTGGGAAAAATAGTAAAGCAAATGTTCCCAAGTGATTTGTAGCAACCATTGCATCTTTATAGAGCATCCGATATCAGTCAGTGGTTTTATTATTGAGGAAGAGGAAGGAGCCTGGCAGAACCAAAGGTTCAGATTTTTACTATATTTTAACTTTTGTATTTTTTTTCCTTTTTTCCAAGGTGGGGGTTTAGCTCTATCTCTTCCCAAATTTCCTATTGGTTTCTGTGTCAGTCAGGTAGCATTCATTAAGTTTGGGCTGTATGCCACGCACTTCACTAAACACTGAATACAAAGAAAGGCAAAAAGCCACACAGTCCTTGTTTTTGAGGAGCGCATGGTCTTATGGGGAAAACAACATGCAAACAGCTATGTATAAGCAAGTTACAGTTCTGATAAATTGGGGTGATCTTAGAGGAGATTTTGGAGGACATGACTCCACTCTTTAGTCAGTACAGAGGGTCATGGGCATCATAGATATCTACTCTCATCTCTCATACATTATGTGTATTTATAAACTACAAATGTGAGCCTAGCAGCTTCTATAAAATGGTTTTCTTTACATTTCCTGTGTGGCAGGCACCTGAAATACTTCATAAAACTTCACTGTGTTGGTTTCCCTTGCTGCTAGTGCGGTTTCATTTTGTTACCAGGTTCATCCCTAAGTTGCAGAGCTGTGGCTGAATAAAAACTCAGTCTTTACTGATATTTTAGGTGGTGAAACTTTACCAACTGAGTAATTAACTTGAAAACATGGATCTAACTTCACTTCTGTTCTAATTTTTCAGGTGGATTTGCTTTTGTATATGAAGCTCAAGATCTTGGAAGTGGTAAAGATTATGCTTTAAAGGTAACAGTTATTTGGAAAACTAAACATTGAATTGAAAGCTATTTTGGAATGTTTACAAGCATTTCCCCAAATGAAAGAAGTCCCCAATTAGAGATAAGAAAGTACCTGATATTTCTCTTTTCTCTTCTTCCTGATGTGTCCAACACTTGACTGTCTCCTCCCCTTTTTGTGACTGCCAGCATTGCTTTGGAGTGGACTCTGAAAGTTAGTCACTTTTAAAGCATACTTGGGGCAGGTGTGTCATGGCATGGGGAAAAGATCTTTGACCAGCTTACTCAGTGGTTATTGGAGCTAGCCTTCATGTTTTTTCCTTTCTTTGGTTTTAATTTGATACTAAAAGTAAATTTGTAGCTCCTCACTAATAGATTCTTTTTCTTCTAAAAGACCTCAATAGACATAGGACAGGAGAGTGAAAAGAGTTTGTGCTTAGAAGCTGGGAAGCTCAACTTTTAGCCCTAACTGGTTTTGTGATTTGAGGCAAATCACTCGTTCCCACTCTGAGCTGTAGTTTCTCTAACTGTAAGAAGAAAGAGCTGGACTAGTTGATTTCTAAGATACTCCTAGCTTTAGTCTTAGAGTTTCTTGATATGCTGTATACTACCCAAGAATTTTATAATTTGGGAAGAACCTCCTCTTTGCTTGAGATCTGTGTATTTTATGAATAACTGGATGAGGGAGCTAGCCCATTTTGTAATTTTTGTTTGGGCATCTACAGTTTAAATGTTGTTTAGTTGTATCTGAGTCTTCTTGATCCCATTTGGGGTGTTCTTGGCAGTGTTACTGGAGGGGTTTGCTGTTTTCCTTCTCCAGCTCCTTTTGCAGGTGATGAAACTAAGGCAAATAGGGTGACTCCATGGTTAAGTGATGTCAGGAAAATGCCTCTTTGTGAGTTCAAATCTGGTCTCAAGCTACTAGCTGTGTGTAAAGCCATGTACGAGCAGCTTTCCAGAAGAACGCTACTGTGAATGGCTTTTCAAGGTTCTGATTACACAGTATAGTGAACACTCTATTTATTCACTAACAAATCAGAGCAAAACATTCACAGAAAATCAAGGCACAACGTTCACAATGTTACAGCTTATCACAGAAAATCAAAATACAGCATTCACAACAACTTATCACTAAAATGGCCACATAGTTTTCACCACAGTGGTCACATAGCTTTGAACAAAGTACAATCATTTAGTCAGTCAATCACTTAGTAACTCAATCATTCGATCAACTCAGTCATTCAGTCATCCTTAAGGAGGCCTCCTTAAGGGTCACGGAATACAAAAGTCAAAGTTCTCCACTCATGGGGCACACTAAGTTACAGATCAGTCACTATTCAGTCATCCTTCACTATTAAATCATCAGAATATTTTCTCTTTCAGTTTTTTCAATATTTCTGATTTCAGTATCAGAATACACAGGCCATCTACCCCTTGGTCACAAGTAAATCACAATCTTCTCAGTCAGTACATAGTATCCAAGTAAAGTCTTCTTTCATCTTCACTTGGGGTAGACTCTCAGATTCCCTGGATCCCCTTCCATGGTCCCAGCTCCTATTTGGATTCACCAAACTGTCACCTGGGTTCAAAAGCTCCCAGGTCCTTGTCCAGCTCTTTACAGACTTGCTGTTCCATGCTGAAGCTCACAGCATCCAATTTTCCTTAAATCCTTCACAGTCTGTTCCTGGGAAGTCAAGGCTTAACAAAGCCACAATCAGATTCATACAAATACCAGCAACACAGTCCTGCTTCCTCAGTCTTTGGCAGCTCTAGCTGGTCCTTGCAAGTCTTGGGAAGCTCCCAGGAGAAGCTGGTAGCTCCCCAGCAGAAGCTCCAGCTGGTTCCCAGAATCAAAATCATTCTCTTCAGCCTGGGCCTTTCCTCTTCAGCCTCCTCGGCAGCAGCTGCTTCTGCCTCCATGAAGCTTATCCCAAGAAGTTCTGACTTTGCCAGCTGGGGTTTTTCCTCATATACAATATGCAATAGTATTGCACCTTCCTGTTCAGCCCCTTCCTGTTACGTACGTCAGCAACAGGGGTTCATACCTTCTGTTTCTTTAACCGGCTTAATTTGAAACTGGGTGCTAAGTACCTCTTAGCTTTCCAATACAAAGGGATCTTCAGATTTCATTACCATTACACTGTGTTACCTATGACAAATGATTTAACCCTGTTTGTGTCAGTTTCCTTGATTGTAAAATGAGCCGGAGAAGGAAATGGCAAATTGCTTTAGTATCTCTGCCAAGAAAACTTCAAATGGGGTCATGAAGAGTTGGATACAACTGAAAAAAAAAATAGACTGAATAACAACAAATTTAAATGTAGTCACTGAAAACACCTCTTTGTTGGTTTTGGTCCTTGTGCCTTTTGTAGCATCATAGCCAATACTTAAAGAGGTTCCTCTCTGTCCCTCACTTCCCCTCTCACCCCACTATCCCTTAGTCTTCTGCTCTCCTTGTTTCGCATAATAAGCAAAAGTTTGTTTTCAGATATGCATTTGTGGCTAATTAGAACAAAAGGTATGTAATCTAAAAAGAGTTGAGTAAGTCTTAAGGTAAATTATATTTATTCCTTAATAAGATATTTGCATATTTGTACGTATAAGTTTAATATGTTACCTTCAAAGAAGAAATATCCATTTTTAATCTATTCTTTCTTTTTGTATTATTTTATGATACAGAGACTGCTGTCCAATGAAGAGGAAAAGAACAAAGCAATCATTCAAGAAGTTTGTTTTATGGTATCCTTTTTCTGAAGATTTTAATGTAGAATCACTTTATATTTTAAGAGTCATAAAACTTGAGTTAAATGATAAATTATAGACCAGGCCTACTTTTCACTGGGCAGTTCACTTTAAACTTGACCTCACTTAACCTGTAGACTGTAGTTCCATAGAAAAAGAGAATTTATCTTCCTTATATTTCAGTGGTTCTCAACCTTCGTAATGCTGAGACCCTTTAATACTCTCATGTGGACCTATCTGCATGTGGGCGGATCCGCCTGGAGACCTATAGAGGAGCGGTGTCTTGGTTCCTAAGGCCATCGGAAATAGTGTTTTCTAATGGTTTTAGGCGATCCCTGTGACCCCTGTGAAAGGGTCATTCAAGCCTCAAAGGGAATTGCAATCTGCAGATTGAGAACCGCTATTACATTGAAACACAGATTCATGTTGAAATAGTTTTCAGCCTTATAAAGTCTTTTTTCTCAATAAAAAAAGATGGTTTTTTTTTTTTTTCGTATTGATGTATATATGCGATTACCAGGCAGCTGTCATACTCTTGCTGTCCTCATGGCACCTTTTTTTGATATTATAATGGTTAATACTTGCTAACTAAAACCAAGGTTGTAAGTATTTTGTCTTCTTCCAACTCAGGATTAAGTACTAACTCAGGATTAAGTACTAATAATCCCTGAGTGCCCATGACCTGAGGCTCTGTCACAGATCAGAGTACCAAAGGCTTGGTTGCTTTCTCTTAGAGAAGCATTGCTCCAAACTGGTATTGTGTGTGAGTTGTAGGAGGCAGCTCTCTAGGTGATTTCTGACAGAATACTGTCTTTGGGTAGAGAGTGAAGCTGGGCAGCTCCCCCCAACAAACCATGTATGCCCCTTGTGTCTCTTTTTCAGAGTTCTTTTGTTTTGTTGTCTAGTATGTGGCCTGATGTGCTTGCTTGCCATTGCCTAGCTTGTCTGCCATCTTTTGTGGATTTCCTTATTTGCCAAAAATAGTCATTGCTCTTTCCTCCAAAGCAGTGCTGAAAGCTCTTTTTTTCTATGAAGTCTTACCTAATTAGCTACGGTATTATTTCCTTTTTGTCTTGTTATCGCTAATGCTGAATACAGGGCCTTGTACACAATAGTAGGTGGAAAAGTATGTAATATACTGGAAAAAGCCTTGAAGTTGCAGTCAGAGGAACTGAGTTCATATCCCTTCTCCACCACATACTTATGTTTTCTTTTTCTGTAAAATGAGAGGGTTGGACAAGATCTCTCCTCAGGATTTACAGTGACTCTAAATCTACGATCCTTTGATTCTATGTTGCCAAATAAATGTTCATTTGAAAAAAATGGACATCTTGGATGTGTCTTTATATCCTGCCTAAGTTTCCTGCTTTAAAAAATGAGGAGGTTGGATTGTCCCTTATGTGTGACCCTCGTTCCTCAAACAAATATTTGTTAAACACCTACTTTGTGCAGAGAGCCCTTTATCCAGGGCTCCGAAAGAGGCATAAAATTTAGATAAGACACAGACTCTGCTCTGTGGAGCTTACAGATATTTAGGGGAAGCAGGAATAGTCATAGTTAATCGTAATTTCTAATAAGCAATGTGATGTGAGGCCCAAAGGTGGGAGAGATCACTGTTTACTTGTACAAAGGGAAGACTTATTGATAAGGCATTTAATCTGAGTTATGCATAATTTTGCGTATTAAGTCTTGGCTTTGGACTTCACTGTTGTGTGTGGGCTGCATTATAAGTTGCCTAACAACAGTGCCTCTCTTCTTCATAGTTAGTGTCCTTACCCACTTTTCGGTGTCTGCTATGGTGCCTGCTTGCATCTTGGGGCTATTTTAGCCCCAACAGTAGTTAACAGTATTAATTTAGTTGAAGATGATGACCACAGATGTGTGAGTACTAATTTTTTTTCCTCTCTTTTTTGCTTTTACCCTTCTATGTCCTGCTTCTTCTCTTCATGCTTGCTTTTCCCCACTTCTGTTAAAATGATGAAGTCATAGTATTCATGGGCACATCTGTATTGAAGTATGTTTTTGCTTAAAAACTTTTCACTGGACTGTGGGTACAGATTTGTAGAGATGTCTACATATTTCCTCTTTAACACATTGACTTCAGAAAAAACTTTCTGGACATCCTAACATTGTCCAGTTCTGTTCTGCTGCATCAATAGGGAAAGAAGAATCAGATACTGGACAAGCTGAGTTTCTTCTGCTCACTGAACTCTGCAGAGGTAAGATTTTCCTTTAGGGTATCTGTGTTTGTGATATCTTTTTTTATGCAGTTATAAAATACATGTGGGCATTTTCAGTGCCCAGCAGCTCCTTTTACAAAATGCTTAACTCTGAAAAGGCAAGTCTGGTTTGAATTTAGACTTCCACTGTCTACCAGAAGAGATATTCTTTGTTTGTATGCAGTTACTACAGAGAGTGTATGGAAATATGACTTGTTTCAGAGTTAGTGTATTTGTTTCTTGGTTAATAAGAGAATCTACCCTGCCAGCCCCCTTTTCTCACTGGGGTTCTCTTGTCTCTTCTCAGTGTTCATTGTTTGCTCTTTGTGAAGTGTTTCCAACAAATAATGATTTAAACATTTAATCAAATGTTTCTTGAGCACCTTTTGTGTGCCGAGGCAGCATACTGTTCATTAGGTGCTGTGGGGTTGCAGAGGAAGAAATATGTGACCATAAAGCCTCTAGAATTGTTAGCTTTTACCTTAAAATATTGTGCCTGACCTATGTGCCAGCTCATGGGCTGCACTGCAGAGGTGAAATAAAATGGCCGTGTGAGCTATTAGCACTGTCCTGGACCCCTGAAGATCAGTATTTGCTGATTTGTCCCTAAGGAATGGCATTTATTAGGGTGGGGTGGGCCAGAGTTGTGAGTGTTTATGAAATGATGATGTATCTGGTAGTTTGGGCACATTCTCTTGCTGGGAGACTTAAATGTGGACAAAAGTATGTGTTTGGAGGTGGTGGGGGGTGCTGGTGGTAGAGGGAAAGTGGCAGCCCAGGAGGAACTAGAATTCTCTTTGACACTTTTTCTTCCTTCTACCATCTTTGTTTTCATCATTTTTATTCACAAGTCCCATGAAATCTTCCCCAAACACAAGTAACTAAATTCAGTGGACAGGTCAAAGGATCATAGCTCTAGAGGGCTTCTGGAAGGAACTCCAAGAATGAAGATCTGAATAGTCAGCAGTATGTATTTTGGCCATCTTTTCTTATTTTTCTTTCTTTTTTTTTCCTTTTTGGAGTGGGGAAGGCAGGGCAGTTGGGGTTAAGTGACTTGCCCAAGGTCGCACAGCTAGTAAGTGTTAAGTGTCTGAGATCAGATTTGAACTCTGGTCCTCCTGACTCCAGGGCCAGCGCTCTGTCCAGTAGGCCACCTAGCTGCCCCTTGGTTGTCTTTTCAGCCATATGCCTCCTCTTTTCTTTTTGTTCCATTCCATTTTAAAAAAATCCTTTGGGAAGCATTTTTTAATGCTCATTTTATCCTTGATTCTGAATCATTTTAATGAATGTTTATTAAGCACCTACTATGTGCAAGAAATCCTGCACTAAAAAAAGCTTCATACAATTCTAAGTTTCATTTTCTAGAATATCTGGAAGAAATGAAAATATATGTGAAAGAATTCCTTTTACCCTGGTATATATCCCTGTATCATAAAAACACAAGTCATCAGTTTATAAAATATTTTATAGAATTACCATATAATTTTTATTTTATTTTTATCCTCAAGTGTTTTGAAAAAGAAAAAAATGTAGGTATATATGAGGAGCAGACTGTTATAATTTGTCTCAGTATTGTTGTTCTTCGCTAATGATGAAGACACAGAATGCATGTTACTAGTAGGGGAAAAAACAAAATTTGAAATAATTAGAAAAACAGTTATGTGAAAATCATCATGTTTTATAATTTATAATTTATACAATTTATAAAAGAACAGAAAGTGAACAGTTTTCAACTGTGAAGGATTCATGGTTAATTCTCTTTACAGGGAGTTCACAGAATTTTATACTTGGAAGAGACATTAAACACCATCTAACTCAACTTCTACTTGAGTAGGAATCCCCCTACAATATTATTGTAGAAGACCTAGATGGTTGGCCTAGCTTGAAGTTAGAGAGCTTTTTTCCGTTTACTGAAAGGCGTGCTAAGTATAAAGAGAACATTGTCTCAGGCCCCAGGAAGGGTTTGTCTACACATGGTGAAAATTGTTCTCATGTTCTCAAATGGGCACATTTTGAATGTGAGCTGTGGACATACAGATATTTTCCTACACCCAGTCCAGTATTAGACAGTACAACATCACCAATGCCTTTTTTCAAACTGTTTTCTTTTGTTTTTTCATTGTTGTCTTTATTTTGAAATGTATCCCTTCCTTCTTCCCCTGTCCAGTTAGCCATCTCCAAGAGGAAAAAAGGAAGAGAAGAAAAAGCATTTCAGCAAAACCAACTAGCATATCGACTGAATTTGGCAATGTGTGCGATACTCCAGATCCATAGTCTTTTATCTGTGCCAAGAAGGGTCAGGGAGATGCATTTCTTCTACTCTTCTTCCGGCCCAAGCTTTTTGGTCATTATAATAACACAGCATTCAGACTCATTTTAGGAGGGGATTCTTTCCATTTACAAATGCCTTTTAAATTGCAGACCTTTCTCTATATTTTGTATAACTTTTTCTAATTCATTTTCTGTCATATTTCATTCTTGCTCTGTTTCATAATCATTCTTGAGAATACTTCCTTTAACCCCTTGTAGAGTCTCATCATTCCTCTTTTTCTGAAAGTTAGAAGGTCTTTTGGATTTCATCACATGTAAGGAGGAAGTTGGTGCTCTGAGAAGGGAAGCGGCTCCCTATGGTCACATGGCTAGTCAGTACCAGAGCTGAATCCCCTCCAGCTAGTGGAGTGCCCTGCTGTTGTGAGCGAGATCGCTAGAGCATCTACGGTTCAGACTCTGATCTGGCAAGGAAAAAACACACTCCAGAATCATTGGTCAAAACATTTGGGTTCAGTTTTCTGTGCTAATAGGAGAGATCTTTGACAGGAATTTTCTCAGGCCGTATGTAATTGATATAATTTGGTAAGACACGTGATAGATTATGTTTCTCAGTTTCTATAGGGTTAGAATGACTTACACCAGTGCTTCTTAAAAAGGACTGGTTATATTACTTTCCATCCAGCCTCTATGGCTCTGACCTCTTTTGTCTTAGAATGGTTTTCAAACATAGTTCTAATTTACCCTTTTTCCTCCAGTGGGAATTATATTAGGGTTAGTTAACTCTTGATTTTGTGTGTGTGTGTGTGTGTGTGTGTGTGTGTGCATGCGTGTGTGTGTGAGAGAGAGAGAGAGAGAGAGAGAGAGAGAGAGAGAGAGAGAGAGAGAGATGTTAGGAGAGTATTGTATAGGGCACAGAAGGTGCCAACCTTCTGGGAAGCCTGAGGAACATCATAGCTTGGAAATGTTTGAGAACTCCTGAATTGCAAAAGCTCTCTAGAAAATATGCTTATGTGTCAGGGGCCATTTTGTGATCGCCATTTCCATCCCCCTAAAGGGGAACAGGGTCTAGAATACAGCAATGCCTTCTTTGGGTGTTTCATGCTCTCTGGTTCATTCTTCTCATGGTTAGATCTAGAATCCTGTTCAGAATAGTGTCACTTATTATTATGTAAATTATCCATATTTTTTATTATTTCATTTAGCAATTATGCAGTTACTGAACACTTAATAAATCCATGGCTCTGTGCTATATACTTAGGATCAGTTTTGTGCATCTGAATTCTGTCTCTCTAGAATGCCGTTGTGATTGGCATAAACCAAGGGGAAAGCTTTTATCTCTTTGTCTCCTGTAATTGCTGGTAGTATTTGAACCCAGTTCTTTTACTACTTTCCCCTAGTTAAACATCTTGGATTCTTGTTCTTTGTTGCACTCTTTTGGCTGTTATTGGCCTTTCTGAATGCCTTGAGCTAAGAAGAGTTTCTGTTTCTGTCTTTCCCCTACGTTATCTATGGAAATACCATTTCTACGATCTCCCCCATTCCCAAATCGTAGAATCGTTTGTCTCAAGCCTCAGGTAGTACTGTACTATTTGGTACTTTGAAAAAAAGTTTTCTTTTGGCTTTTCGTATTTTTAAATTTGCAACGTATCCCTCCCTCGTTTCAGTGTTTGATTGTCTTGCATGCTTGCTCACCTTTTTGCAAAGTGAAGTGTCATGCATCTTTGTCATTCTTATTCCTTTACATGCTTTGGTTTTCTTTGGTTTAGCCTATAGGAGTAATTGATGGCAGCTGGAGGAAGAAATTAGAACAATCCAGAATAGCAAGGGGTGGTTCTGTACTTGTGTCCCAGAGAAATTGGGGTGGGCTTCGTGAATGGAGAGAAGAGGTACAGAACCAGGACTTCTGCCTTCTTTATAGCTACCTTGTCTTGTAATGTGGTTATAAGGTAGTTCACAAAATATTTTATGTTGTTAAACTTTGTCCAGAATTCAGAGCCCCAGGAACTTGGAAGTGCCGTGTCTTGGATGAGCCTTGCTCTTTGGAAGGGGTCTCAGGCACCAAGCTATAGATAAATCAAAGCTTTGAATACTTTTTTAATAGGTGGGTAGTTGAGTTATATTGATTCATCAAGTATTTTACAGCATTATAGTTTACTAGAATAAGCCCATGTCACTGTGGTTTGTTTACTGGAACAGTGCCTGCCTTGAGATATCTAAATGGTACTGGTCATGGATGGCCCAGAGATGTAATATTAAGTCATTGTAGTCTAATAGAACATAGTTACTGTAGAAACAGGTTTTGTCTTCATCTTTGGCTCACCTGTGGCCCCACTCCCAGCTTAGTAGTAGCTTTTGGGAATGAGGAAAATGCATGCCTTATGTCCATTTTTGTTCAGTTGATTGTGAGGTCATGGAATAATTACAAATCATACTAATAAAAATACTGTGTTTTTGTCAGTTAATTTTCTAATGTGCAAGATAAAGATAATAGATCATAGGTTTTAGATTTGGAAGGGATCTTTGAAGGCTCTAGTCTAGCCTCATTTTAAGCATATTGAAACCAAGGATCAGAGATGTTTGGTGACACAGAAACATCAGAGCATGGGTCTGAGCCATCAAAGGATGATGGCATGGGAATTTATGGACAGGAGAACAAGCATTTCACATCAGAAATCTGATCTGCTGGTGTGAGAGGCCTGTATGACGCTTTGCTGCTGCTGTCCAGTTGTTTCTGTCATGTCTGACTCTTTGTCACCCCATTTGGGGTTTTCTTGGTAAAGATAAACTGGTGTGGTTTGCCATTTCCTTCTATAGCTCATTTTTATTGATGAGAAAACTGAGGCAGATATTAATATGATTTGTCTGTGGTTACACAGCTAGTAAGTGTCTAAGGATAGATTCGAACTCAAAAAGAGGAGTCTTCCTGGCTTTAGGCCTAGTACTCTATATATTCTGCCACCTTGGTGCAAATAATCATACCTCATTTTTATAAAGCCCTTTCTTATAGCTCTGTGAACTTGGTTGTGAAGGTGTTCTGTTTTGAAGATGGGAAAATGAGCCTTAGGAGGGGCTGAGCACTTTCTCATGTATGTCATGATTTGGTATTATGAATGGTATTAGAACTATCACCCTGTGACTGCTCCTCCCACTACACTATGCTGTGTCTGCTGAACCTGCATGTTTAAGCTCAGGTATTTGGCTGGGCCAGATAGACCTGTGCATGATTTTCATAATGAAATGTTTATATGCTTTTCTGGATATTGAATCCATCCATTTCTCCCCACTCGTATGGTGGACACTGTCCTAATGACTTCTTGCCTAGGATATTTTGGTAGCTTCCTAACTCATTTCTATGCCTCACAGACTTTGCTTTGTCCCTTTTCCCGTCTTTGAGGCAGCTGGTGGGGCAGTGGCCGGAGTGCTGGGCTGAGAGGCAGGAAATTACGAGCTCAGATCCAGGTTCTGGCATTTACTAGCCATACGATCATGGGCAAACCACATCACCTCAGTTTTCTCATCTGTAAAATGGGGGTAATAACAGCACCTACCTCTCAGGGTATTATGAGGGTCAGATGAGATAATATTTGTAAAGAATTTAGTGTACTGCCTGGCCTATGGTAAGCACTTTATAAACGCTCTTCCTTTTTCCCTACCACCGTCCTTCCCTTCCTTCTTCCGTCGGTCTATCTGTCGGACTGCCTGAGTGATATTCTGAAGTATAACTTTGACCATGTTACTCCTCTCTTCAATAAACTGGTAACTCCTCTTTATCTCTAAGATATGAACTCCTTTGTTTGGCATTTAAGACCCTTCACAGTCTTGCTTCACGCTATTTTTTTTTTCTCATTTTAAATTAAATTTTATTATAGTTTGCATTATTCATTTCCACAAGATTTTGATTTACATATTTTCTCCCCCTCTTTC
>CM053592.1:148508717-148525041 GCA_028646515.1 Pseudochirops corinnae
CTGCCCCCCCCATCCACTCTCCACTCTGTCCCTATCCCTCTACAGAAATGTGAGCATTCATCAGCCCTCCCCCCCACCCTGCCCTCCCCTCCATCACCCCACCACTCATCCCCCTTCCCCCAACTCTTCTGTGTGTCAAAAATGCCCAGTTTAGAGTTTATGTCATTCCTTCCCTAAGCCAAATTCCGACTTCACGCTATTTTTGCAGGCTTATTGCATATTTCTTCCCTTCATTCAGCCAACCTGGCCATTTTGGTGTTCCTCACACCTGACATTCCATCTAACATTTCCATTTCTTTGCATAAGCTGTTCTCTGTGCCTGGAATGGACTCCCCTCTTACCTTTGTGCCTTAGAATTCCAAATTCCCTTCAAGGTTCAGCTCAAACATGAGGCCTTTCCTGATGACCTGAGCTATGAGTGGCTCCCTTTCCATGCCATTATCATATATATTATGTTGTATCTACTTATATGTATCCATGTTGTCTTCCTCAATGTAATGTAAGTTCCTTCAAGGCAGGGAATGCTTCACATTTGTCTTTATATCCTCAGCACATAGTAGGTGCTTAATAAATGTTTGTTGTTTGGTCCTACAGAAGGCAGAATGAAGGACTAACTCAAGACCTCTCTTGAGCTGCTTCCTTCACTATCTCACCGTTCCTACCACCTGATCTTTCTAATAACCAAAGTCATAAAAGCAGCCCTTTTAAAACCAGTCACGTCATTGAAAATGTTAAGAGGGATGAACATAAAAGTGAAGTTAGACATTGAGCTATTAGACCCCTAGAGTATCTGGGGGAGGGGAAAGGAAGGGAAAAGGAAGAGGAAGTGTGATATCAGCATTCTTCTAGATCACCCTCCCCCCCCTTTTTTTTAAGGATTGTAATTTTTCTTGTCAGCCTAGAAAATAGCTATGTTTTCATAGAATTAAAGAATACTAGTTGTCTAGATTGCTGGTCTCATGACTAGGAGCAGTAGCACTTTTGGCTACAAAATGCTTTCATTTATGTTAGCCTGATTGCTTCTCACACTTCTCACTCTATGAAGTGGTATAAGTAGTATTTTCTTCATTTTATAGATAGTAGCTTAAGATTCAGTGCAATTAGGTGACTTAATTGTAGCTTACAACTAGGAAGTGGTTGTACTGGGATTCAGGTTCAGGTGAATCTTTTCTTTCCACTAGACAACACAATGATACTGCCTCAACTAGATTATAAACTGAACTTCTGGTACCAGCTGTATCTTCCCAAAGTGCTGAGCTTAGTAGAGTTTACACATAGCAGGGTGTCAAGAAGTTGCTTGCTTTTTATTTACCTCGGTCTGTTGCAGTAGAGAAGCAAGACTGACTTTTCGCTTTTGTAAGTACTCATGGGAGATAATTTTTAGCATTCTGAAAACTCCTATAAGATACAGGATACATTTTTAGCCAGTTTGATTGTGGTGGTTTTTTTAGTTCACTGATAGAATGCTATTTTAATGAACCTTACAGTTGACATGTTGTGTCTTAACCTTGTTGAAATTGAAACCCAGGATAGAACTGGAAAGGATAGAGATCAACTGGTTCTGCTGGCACGTTTGTAGATGAGGAAGTTAAAGCTGAGAGATTGTGACTTGCCCATGGTTGTACACTTGACTATAGGGCATTAATCTGATATATCTGTTACATAGATGGATCGGTATCATTATCTGAAGCTAGGTGAGGTTGCTATGACTTGCCTAAGGTTGCAGACATAGATCTAATGTATCTTATATAGATATATCATATAGGTAGATAGATATCAGTCTATTGCTAGAGTGTATAGTTGGGCTACCTTTTAAAAACTATTCAGAGGCAAATTCTGTCCTTTTGCATGTGCAGTGCTGTTCCACTTCCATGTCTTGCCTATGTTATTCTGTATGCTCTTTTTCCTGTCTGTTTAAATGCTACCTGTGCTTTAAGAGTCAGCTTAAATATCTTTTTCACTGACTCCTACAGATATTGTTCCTTCCTTTTCACATGCCTCACATCACACTTGGTTGGTGATTCTAGTATATTTAAAGATGATTTTGTGTTAGTTTTATATGTGTGTATATATTTGCAGTACTCTCGTGTATTAGATTGTGAGCTCCATGAGGGCAGGGACCACATCTTGCTAAATCTTTGTATTTCTTCACCCCCCCCCCCCCCCCCCCCCCGCCCCCGTGCAGTGCTTAGTGTTGTTATTGCCTGGGTAGAAGGCACTTAATACATATTGAAGTTAAAAGTGGTGAGGTAGAACTTATAGGGCTATAAAATAAAAGGGAGTCAGTAAGTTATATATGACATTTTCATTTCTAATTAACAATTTATGGGATTCCCATTTACATAGTGATGTAAATTAAATTGACTGTCTTTTATAATAGGGCAACTGGTGGAATTCTTAAAGAAGGTTGAATCCAAAGGCCCTCTCTCCTGTGACACGGTTTTGAAGATATTTTATCAGACATGCAGAGCAGTACAACATATGCATAAACAGAAGCCCCCTATAATCCATCGGGATCTCAAGGTACATACAGTGTTTAAAAATCAGAGAAGTTGAAGACTGTTATCAAAGGACATTATTCTTTTTGTCTGGATTTTTGAAAAAGAAAGTTAAATGTTTCTAGTGATGCTTTATTCATCTTCAGGGCATTGAGGAATGAAGGGTTGCATGGAAATAAATTTTCCAGATAACTGAAGCTTATCCTTTACAATTCTAAAATTAATTTGGTTTTTAGCCATTTTTAATATATTGCATGCATCCCGTTTTCATTCTTCAGTGACTCTTTTGAATATAATACAGACTTTTCTTAATTGCTCTGGGTCATAATTTATAAACTTCCATAATTATATTGTACAGTAATAAAGCAGTGAATCCTTTCTAGGGCTTATGAGAAGCATAGGATTATTTGTGTCTGCATTGAATGGTCCTGCCCTACATTTATAGTTCATAGGTTTAGGGGTTGTACCTGTGATTTCATGGATATTGTGAATTCCTAGGTGAGGAATCTCTCTCAGTGCAGCGCAGTCCCATTGCTTCTACTTCTCTACCTATTTCCCTGCTAAGAGACCTGATTTGCCCAGGGTCTCCCAGTCAGAATGGGTGAGAGGGGGAACTTGAACCTTCATTTTGCTGGTTCTGAGGCCACTTCTCAGTTCACTCTGATACTCTAAGCTCCTTGGGAGGAAAGATCTTTTTAGTCCCTGTATTTATATTCCCAGTGTGCCCAGCATGATGACTGGAATGTAGAAAACACTTAACAAAGGCTTGCTGATTGATCAGTAGCTTATCATTCATGCCTACCCTTGAGTTTCCTGTCTGCTCTTTGAGCTGCTCTTCTTTGCTTTCTCTGAAATTCTTTCCCATCTGCTTTCTTCCTGGTTGGAGCAGACATTTCTCTGCTGAGGCTGAGGAATAGGCTGGATGCCTGCCTACTGAGGGTCCTTTTGTTTCTTCAGGCTTCACTCCCTTTCTTTTTCCTGCCTGGGTTTTAGCTAATTTCCTGATCCTCAGCTCTCTGCACCTTTTCTGTTTGGCCTTCCTTTGTACTAGTATACTTTCTTTTTAGCTTTTTACTCTTTTAGAACCAAAGGGTTTTCGTTCCACATTCAACCTCTTTCTCAGCAGCACCACTGTCATCTGGATCATCTCAAAACTCCAAGTCATTTGAACTGCTTTGTGCCACCACTTCAGCTGTCTCTGCTAACACTTTATTCTTCTAAATCTCTTTACCAGCAAACACCCATTATCTACTTGTCTATTTTTTGGTCTCTTTAAATGAGTACTCAGGTCCTCAGTTGCTTTAGGCAATTCTAAACAGAAATGCTTAGTTTTAGCATGGCAAATCAGTAGGTCTTTGCTTAGTGGAGAGGATTTTAACAACTTTCGCATAAGTCCTGTTTGAGTGATACTGGAACCTGTTTGATGGTAAGGGAGACTGGGGACAGTATTGCTCTGTGTTCCATGATAAGAGTGTGGAAGCAGGCTGACATTTGCCTTTATGAAGACCTGTATTCTCGATCCTCTAAATATTGCCTTTTGAAAGAAATTTTGTCTTTAGATGGGCCTGGGGTGTGCAAAATGTGACCAAGTTTCTCACATGTTTTTATATTTCTAAGTCTGATAGAATTTTTATTGTGAGGAGGGTACAAAAAGACTTTAAATTCAGGTATTGGAAGCTAATTGAAGAAAATTTTATTTGTATATTATAGCTAGAACCTGAAGTTTGTGTACATTGTGTTTAATTTTTTTGTGTACCTCTCCAAAGTTGGTGACAGATATGACTGCTGGCTATGGGAACAGCAGTTAAATGGACCAAATGGTCATTTCCCAAATAATTTTGGTGACTGTCGCCTTAAGCTTTTTAACCTCTTTACGATAGAATGAGAGTATTTGAGGAAGAACCATGTTGGAGAGATTTTAGATGAATTTTACTGAATTGTATTTCACATTCCTCTAAATCTCAGTGTTTTGTGTCAGATGTGGCTATTTCCTACCTGAGACCATCTATATCCAGGACATTTCCTCAAGGATGTATAGGTGGAGTTGTATCTTTGTCCCAATTTTTTCCTGACAAGGAGTTTTTCTTTTGTTTTCCCTTATAGACCACGAAGAAGAAATACCAGATCTTCTCTTCTTTTTTCTCTCTTCTTACTCAGCATAGCTAAGCCTTCAGATAGTTTAGTTTCATTCACCTTTTGCTTAGTCCTCGAGGCCATGATTTGGGGTCTGCTTCTTTCCTGATGTCTCCCAAGGATTTTTTGCTCTTGCTTTCTCAATCCATTATCTTTTTCTCCCACACTGGGAGAGGGGCCATGATGAAACTTCCAGGAATTCAGGCCTGAGGTGGATTTTTTTTCCTGACTTGAGGTTTGCTTATAGAGGAGAGGAGATTTGGGGAGGTGGGAGCACATCTAAAAATAGGGGAAGAAGCAGGGAGAGGGAAAATTTTAGCGTCATCATAAAGAGTTGCTGTAGATGATCTGTTTTCAAAAACCAAGGTCCATTTGACACTTTAGTCAAGGTGTTTTTGTTTCCTCTTGGGTGAAGGAAATGAAATTTGATAAAATTCCAGGGATTCAAGTTGTTCCCTTCTTTTCCCTCTTGACTCTTTTCTCTGCCATGGCAACGTTTAGTTTCATGTCCCACCCTATAGCTGCACAGCTTCTAGTCCTGCTGTGTGTGTATCCAGGCCTCCCTCTTGTTCACATATACCACCTTGGGAGCTGTTTTAGGCGGAGCTGTTTCAGCTTCAGACCAGATCGTCCATCAGTGGCTTTCCAAATATTTCTATAAACGTTAGCTATTACTGTTCTTCTTTATATGTCCTCTTGGTCAGCAACTAGACCTAGAGTAGGGCTCTCTGAGGGGAGTGAGGTAAAGTTGGCTTCACAGATGTCAGCAATATAGCACAATTATTTTCAAAAGTTGGTATAATTTAACTTAAATTTTCCAAGTTATAATTTATTATCATGTTCCAATTTCATAAGTACTTAAGATATTTATAAAAATTTACAGGTTGAAAATATGCTGATTAGTAACCAAGGAACAATTAAACTGTGTGATTTTGGCAGTGCTACAACTGTGTCACATTATCCTGACTATAACTGGACTGCTCAGAAGAGAGCAATGGTTGAAGAAGAGGTAAGAAATTATAATAGAACCTTAATTATTGATCCATTGACAAATAGAGAAAGTTGCATGTAAAAAATTGTTTTCAATAGTTTCTTACTGCCTTAATTTCCCATTCTACCCAAAGTGATTTCAACAATTTCATATGGAATTAACCCAAATATGACTACGGAATTATAGGGCTGCCATTTTAACAAATCTAATTTATGATTGTGAATGTCTAGAAAGGGAAACTCTGATAATAGAGACCTAGCCTCTCTTCACTGAGAATAAGTCATGCCAGACTAAACGTTACTGTTTTGACAGTATTTCTAACCTGGTAAATAAGGAGAAAACTGAAGATATAGTTTTCCTAGATTTCAGTGAATCATTTAATATAATCTTTCATACTATTAAAATTAAATAAATTTGAAACTAGTTGACTGAATAGTAGTCATTAATTGTTTAATGCCTTCATGAGAAAAAGACCAGTAGACTGCCCCTGCGACCTGTGCTGGGCTTTGTGGTTAAAGATTTTTATCAGGGATGTAGAGAAGGGCACAGGTGACTTGCCTAATAGATTTGTAGATGACCCAAAGCTAAGAGGGATATTTAACATGTTGGATGACAGAGGCAAGATCCAAAAAGATCTCCACAGGTTAGAACATTAAACTGAAGTGAATCAAATAAAATTTAATAATGATAAATAGAAAGCTTTAAACTTGAGTTCAAAAAATTGACTTCAGAAGCACAAGAATGGGAGAAATATGGCTAGAAAGCAGTTTGAGAAAGATTTGGTGGTTTCCTTGCAATCTAAGTCACAAAAGCTAATTTGTTCTCTGGGTTCATTAAGAGAGGCAGAGGACCCAGGAATAAGGACAGAAGGACAGTGAAGTCCAGAGGAACTCATGGCAAAATGGGCTGGCACCAACCTCCACAGAGAGGCAATGGACTCAGTGCAGATTGAGACATTTTTTTGGGACATGCCTAACGTGGAGATCTGTTTTGCTTGACTAAACAGGTTTTTTTTGCTTGTTTTTCCCAATTCCACATACAAATGTTTAAACATTCGTTTTTAAAAATTTTTGAATTCCATATTCCGCCCACCTCATTGAGAAGGCAAGTAATTCGATATAGGCTATACATGTGTAGTTATGCAAGATATATTTCCATATTAGTCATGTTGAGGAAGAAAACACGGATGGAAAAAAAAACAACCCCAAGAAAGTTAAAAAAAAAAAATCATGCTTTGATATGCATTCAGACTTTATAGTTTTTAATCATGAGTCCTTTGAAATTATATGGGATCCTTGTGTTGTCGAGACTAGCTAATACCATAGTTCTCACTACCTTTTTTCTATTTTTTATCTCCAATTTATCTTGTATATATTTTATTTGTACATACTGTTTGCATGTTGTCTCTCTGTTTAGATTGTGAGTTTTTTGAGAGCAGCCTCTTATTTTTGCCTTTCTTTGGATCTGAAGTACTTGGTGCATTGCCTAGCATATAGTAGGAGCTCAGTAATTGTTTGTTGATTGATTCAGCTGTCGAGTTCACAGTGAGAATTTTGTTTTATAGTAGCAGTAGCATCTTAGAGCAATGAGTGGTTTGGCATTATTGCAAGGATTGCATATTGCAAATACAGTCCAGCTTGAACTCTTCCATTGCCAGTGTTTACCCTCATTTTGCTTATTTGTGGCTAGTATCAAAGATACCTGGAGTAGGCTTACCCTAAATTGGCAAGTTTATAAAAGACTGCATAGCTGTCAGTGTCTACTTAAGTGTAAAGCCTGATAGTCTCATAAGCTCACATAAATTAAAATTAACATTTATTAAATTATTTCTAACAAGTATAATAAACTTTATTAACTTTAATGTCCCTCAAAATGGGAAGAGGATTCAGATTGCTATACATGATCTACGAAAAAAGGTTTTGTATGTAAGAGAATAAGAGAATAACTTGTCTTTAAATTTTTGTTGTTGAGTCATTTCGGTCGTGTCTGACTCTTGTGACCTCATGTGGGATTTTCTTGGCAAAGGCACTGGAGTAATTTGCCATTTCCTTCTCCAGATCATTTTATAGATGAGAAAACTGAGGGAAAAAGGGTTAAGTGAATTGCCCAGAGTCACACTGCTAGCAAGTGTCTGAAACCACATGTGAACTCAGGTCTTCCTGATTTCAGGCTGGTGGCATTCTACGCACACTGCACCACCTAGCTATCTTCAAGTACTTTTGGGTATATATGGCTTTTTGGGTCAGTTAAGTTCCCAAAGCCTGTTTCCTTATCTAAAAATACTGTGGTAATAAAGCTTGTGCTACCTACCCTCCTAAGAATGTTGTGGGGATTATATGAGATAATACACATAAAGTACATTTCAATATTAAAGAAATGTTAACTTGTAGTTTGTGACCATCCAGGTCATGTCACGTCATTGACAGAACATATAAGACTCAGTTGTGTTTGCTCTGTTGTTCAGTTCTAAAAAACCATTTGACTAAACAGAACAAAACAAAGCCTTCAATAATAATGATGGTTAAAATCTACATGTACACTACATGTCAGGGTATCTATGTCAGATCTCTCATGTATTAGAACAGTTCTAGATCTCAAGGAACAGAAGAACAGCCACATGCACTGCTAATCCAATTACAGGCTATATTAACAGCATCTGCCCCAAAAAGAGATAGGAAACAGACTTCTCCCTCACTACCACCTGTGAGACCCCATCCTCTTTTAGTTCTAGAAAATGAAGTCACATGTTTAATCACAACCCAGAAAAATAAAAAATTGGTTCAAAGCAAATGACAGATAATTTAGAGTAGCCCAAGGCAGCTAGAGCGTGAAATGAATTCCCAAAAATACACTTTTTGGTTTGTTTCTGGGTTTCATTCATTATCTTTTCCCTTACATACCAATAGTTTATTCATAAACCATTTCTTGTTTAAATGAACTTAGCCACATTAATAAAGTAAAGCCCAGACTTGGTCAGTGGAAATTGTCCTCTGCTCCAAACTCAAGAGTTTGGCATTTGTGTGTTTTCAGCTGCCCTCTATTCCAGTAAAGGCACTGAGGTATAGTAAGTAGAGAGATTCCTGGTTTTGGAGGCAGGAGCCTGGGCTCAAGTTTGGGCTCGGACACCTGTTAACTTTGTGACCCTGGCCAACGTATTGCAATTACAGGGTATATTACGAGTACCTTTGTAAGCCTCAGTTTCTTAATTTGTAAAGTGATGATAATATTTGCACTGCCTTCCTGTTAAGAGTGGTGGAAGCTACCCCAGTGTACTGTCGCAGTATGGGCCTGAGGTTCATAGATGCAAATACAAACAGAATAGTACTTGAGTGTTTACATAATTCACTTTGGTGTTTATTTTTATTGTAAACTTAGAAATAAAATGAATGCTTTTAAAGATTGATGATCCTATAGTGAAAAATAATAGTCCAAGCCTGAATGTAAATAAAGAAAAATCTGAGCTAATTGGAGGATTAGAAACTCCCTAGGCTAAGGACTCCTTCACTGTGTTAGGGTCAGTTTTAGAGATTAAGGTGTTATTTTCTGTGTAATTTTACCAATGAAGAATGAAATATTTGAATTTTTCCATAGATTACAAGGAATACAACACCGATGTACAGGACGCCAGAAATAATAGACTTATACTCAAACTTTCCGATTGGTGAGAAGCAAGATATCTGGGTAAGAGCTGCTGTTCCTTGTGAATGGATGTCTAGAAGGTAGCACTAGAATAATTTTGATGTTTGTATTCACATGTCATTTGAGTTGTTATAAAACAGTTACTGTTTCTCCGTGTCCATGTGACTATGCAAATGAGGATGAGATTTGGAATTGTATCCCAGAGCCCTGCTGCTCTGCTCTCATCTCTAGGATCTGCTGTCTCTTATTGGTAGGAGGTCATTAATTGGTTATGGCCAGGGCACATTGCTGGGTCTGGAATATGTCTGGCAGCACCACCAGACAGCCTCTTAAGGATCATGAATTTTGAACATTAGAGCGTTCCGCAAATTCTAATTTGGATTTCAGGAAATTGGTAGGCCTTATTTCTGATTTCTGTGTAACATAGTATGTTAATACATGTATATACAGACATATACACTGTCTCTTTAAATGCTGAATTTTAGTGAAAAAAATCATCTGAAAGTGAAGGTTTCATAGTATTCCTTCGGTCAACTGGATCAAGACACAGAGTTCTACATCAATTTGCACAGCTGTGGTTGGATTCCAGTTCTTTCTCTTAAAAATTGTCAGTATCTCTTATGTTAGTTAGGGCTAATTCTTTGGCTACAATTAGCATCTGTGATAAGCGCCTCTGCCAGCTTGAGCACTCCCTGAGCTTTTCAGTAAAAATGTTCTTTCCACAGCTGCTGCTTTTGGAATACATTCTTACTGAGGTCAGGCCTTGGCCAGTTTGACTCTATACTCAGTTTTATGTATATGAAAACTTGTGGAAGAGAGACATATAGTACAGTGTTCTGATGACAGTCCCTCTTACCATGCAGGAATGACTTTCTTTTTTATAATTTTGGCTTTTAGAACCATGATCGTGGTAAAGTAAATTGTCCAAGACCATAACCAGGTACCTTAAAGACAGAAGTATAGGAAAGTCATTCTTATATTTCAAGAGTAACTGTCATCAGAATATGATTCAGTATCTTTCTGTTCCCTAAGCTTCCAGCTATATTATGGACAAAAGGTAGTCTTTAGAAAATGTCCAGATGTTACGTCAAGCTCAGTTACCCTCAATATTGGAAGTTAAAAACCCTTGAATAGAGAGGAGGCCTGCATTTCATTACCAGAAGGAAGCCCATGCAATTTGTCTGCCATTTGTCACTTCTAAGAGTCACTAGGATATAGTAAAAAATAGCTCTAGACCTAGAGTCACAGAGCCCCAGGTTTGAATTTTAGCTGCGTGTGACATTCGATCTTTGGACACTGGCAAATTAACTTCTGAGTTTCCATTTCCTCCTCTGTAAGGTGGGACAATCCCTACCCTCCTGGGCTCTTGTCAGAGAAGTATAGAAACTTGACAGATTGAGACTTTTAAATAGCTAAATTGGCAGCTTTCTTAATTGCCTTTGTACTTCGGTAGGCACATTAATTTTATGTTTATAATTAGTTATGTTTGACCCTAACTCAGAAGAAAAGTATTTTATTGAATGGTGTGCCAGAGTAATAAATGCAGTCAGAACAATAATCACATTCCTTTTCTAGACTGATATTTGAATAAGCCTGGTTTACTAACTGTACTTTAGCTTTTGTGCACTAGTGATCTTCTTTGTGTTTCCTCTAATTTTTGAATAGGCTTTGGGCTGTATCCTATACCTGTTGTGCTTCAGGCAACATCCTTTTGAAGATGGAGCAAAACTTCGGATAGTTAATGGAAAATACTCAATTCCACCAAATGACACAAGATACACAGTTTTTCATGATCTCATTCGTAAGTTGAAAATCTAAATTTACAATAGAGAATTTTTAAACCATTGGAAGGGGCTCCAGAGAAAGGCAAAAGTCAGGTTGGTTAAGGCTTCATGGGCATTTCTTGAAAGCCACAAGTTTTCTGAAGCCATAGTCAAGGAGTTGGGAGCCTTGGTTAACTTACACTGCTTCATGGACTTTTTTTTGTGCCTTTTGTCACTAAAGGAATTGTGAGATGAAGGAGTTAGTAGAGGAAATAGCCACAGATGAGGCAATAAGGTTATAGGAGAACATGGAATAGCTAGTTTAAGCCTTCCTGTTACCAACTTTGGTTGGAAAATCCATAGAATTATAGTGGGTGACTAATAGTCCTAGCTCATTTCAGCCCTGCTGGGTGTGTCAGATCGTTCCCTAATGATTTCATAGTGTGGACCCAACCCTTAAAGGTTCTAAAACCAGAGCCACTCCTTGAAGGATGAGAAAGATTTCAAGAGATGGAGATTGGAGAGGGAGTGGGCAGATGATATAAATATTCAATCCCATGACATGGCATAATGACCTTATGGATATTTGAGTATGGTTGGGCTGGAATATAGATTGTGAACAGAGTCATAGAACTTAGCCCTGGAAACAATCACAAACAATTTCCTTCTACAGTAGCCTTGACTTGTATACTCTACTTAAAACCCTCCAGGAACTGAGAAACTCTGTAGCTCCAGAAGTAGTTTATTCTTCTGATGAGCAGTTATAACTGTTAAACATTTTTTTCTTAATTGAGCTGAAATCTGCATGTCTTAGCTCCAACACCTATTCCTTTCCAGTTACTGGATCTTGATACCCTGTAGGACCAAGCAGAAGCAGAGCAAGTCTTGTCCATGTTCCTGATAATAGTACTTTAAGTACTTGAAGAAAAAGATATTATTCCTCCTAAAAGCCTTCTCTTTTCTAGGGTTTCCATTTCCTGTACTCTCTTTCCCATTCTGACCTAATTCCTTTGGACACACTTTAGATGGTTAATACTAGAGACATCCAGAACTGATGAGATGGAGTTTAAACTAAAACCATGAAAAGTATCCAGTACTTAAATGTCTAGTTGAAGAATTCAGCTAGGGACCTTTAAAATATGTGTGGGCCTTTAAAATACTGAAAGGCAGGGAAATGTCAAAACTGATATGCATTTTGATTTCACTTTTTTCTTTTTGCTTTTTGGAGGGGGGAAGGCAGGTCAGTTGGGGTTAAGTGACTTGCCCAAGGTCACATGACTAGTAAGTGTTAAGTGTCTGAGGCTAGATTTGAACTCAGGTCCTCCTGACTCCAAGGCTGGTGCTCTATTCACTGTGCCACCTAGCCACCCCCTTACTTCACTTTTGAAGGGAATGTAAGGGAAGGCTTCTTTTAGTTGCATAATTAAAATTCATGTAAAATGCCACATGTTATAACTAATTCCTTTTAATTCTAAATCATATAATTCTATGAGATTGATAAAACCACTTGAGATCATAAGAGTCAGTAAAAGGGATCAGAATTAAACTTAGAAATGTGGGATAGGGGCAAGTTGTGAATGGGCTTGAAAGCTGAACCAAGGAATGTGCTTTATTTTATTTGGGAGACAAGAGGAAATCAGTGAAGGTTTTTCAGTTATCAAAGTTACACATTTGGACTTGTGCACGGGGAAGTTTAGTTAGCTGTGGTATGAGGGATGGGTTAGAAAGGGGAGCGACTGGAGTCAGGTTATTATAATAGTCAGGTCAAGAAGCAAAGAGGGCCTGAATTAATGTGGTGGCTTTGTGAGGCCAAGGGAAGGTCCATTCATTTATGCAGGTCCCTTTCCTCATGCCACATCTTCCCCTCACTGGAATTTTTCCCTTCAAGATGCAAGTACTTTCATGAAGCCTTTCCTTTTCCTCCCAACTCAGTGACCTTTTCCTCTTTAGATTTCCTAAAATGCTTTGCCTGAAGTTCTCACGACTTGCTTTTTATCATACCTATTCATGTACATTTCTTATCTCCCCAGGAGATTAATTCCAGTGTAGACCCGAATATGTTGTCATTTTTCATTGTTGCTCCAGTATTTGACATGGGATCCTGCCTCTAGCAGGTGTTTAATAATTGGTGGGTTGTTAGATAAGAACTTTTTTGAGGTGTATGGGAAAGCTGAGGTTAATTGATTGCATATGGTGGGAGGGGAAGGGCCTTATGAAGTGGGTGGAGTCATGAATGACTCCAGGGTTCCCTGGGAGAATGGTGGAGCCATCCACAGATAAAGGAAAGTTAGGTGGGGAAACGGGAGGGCCTCAGGTCTCATCAATAAAAAATTAGCTGGCAAGTGAGAAGAGCAGAACCAGGAGAAATGTGTACACAATCACAGACACATCATATGTGTGATGACCGACCTTGATAAACTAGACTCTTCTTAGCAATGCACAGCTATAAGACAACTCTACAAGTCTCAGGATGGAAGGAGATACCTACATTCAGAGAAAGATCTAGAAAGACTGGAGTTTAAATGGAGACTGAAGCAGCCTACATGCTATTGCTCTTTTCCATGTTTGGTTTTGTTTCCTTTTTCCCTTTGCTCACTCCATCGGTTACAACTCTTCTATACAATCAGACTAATGTCCAACGTGAAAGTATTTGCAGATTCTATACTTGACTACATGCCACTGTGAGGAAGAGGGGACGGAGGGGAGAAAACTTGAAACTCAAGGAACTCTGGAACTGAATTTTGTAAACTAAAAATAAATAAACAAATCAATAAAAAATTAGCTGGAATTCCACTAAGGAATTAACTTAGCCTTAAGGAACAATTCAAATGATCAGGCTAGTGCAGGTTCCATAGTAACTGAAGCATCCAGCCTGTTCATTCAAGGCATTTCTTTGATTATGTGGTATTTTCTTGGTAGTAGTCTGAAGTTATCATTATAACCTGGTAAGGATTCCACCCTGAATGAGGTACTATAGTTTCTTAGAGCAGCACAAGGTGAGGAGTTATTTTTAAAATGCACATATATTCTAGGTCTTCATATTTACTTTGAAATGTGAAGGTAACTTCTCTTTTTCATAATGGTGTGGAGAATGAGAGGCTAAGCTCTTTCTGTAGATTTGAGGAGTACTTTCTTTCTTTGTACTTGTTTCTTCTGTCCTCTGCCTGACTTACTTTCCTATATTTGTGGTCATCAACCCAACTGTGACCGAGTGGAAGTTATCTCAAAGGTTAATGGGTGAAAAAAGAATCAACATCTTGTTTATCTACATATAGATTTTTTGTAAACACTTGACACTTTGATCCAGAGCAACTTCAGTTACCAGCCTGTAACTGGATCATTCCCTGATCTTTTGACCTTACAGGTCCTCATAGTAGGGATTTTTTCAACTGCCCTGTGTTGCTAGATGTCCTGGCTTCTGCTTCTGTGGTCATATATGGGGTAGAAAGGAAGCAGGCCGAGCAAACTGGCAGTCCCCACTGGCACTACTTGCCACTGCCTTGCTGTTGCCTGGTCCTGCTCTTTCTTCCAACCCCACCTTTTAAAGTCTGTAGAGCAGAGAACTGGGGAAGGGTTGAAAGTGATCTTTTCTGTATTCTGTAACTCCTTGTGAATGAAGAGGATTAGCTGGGGGCATTATTGCCTAGGAAGGTTGTGGCATCTTCACTTGGTGTTTAGATTCCCATTCTGGGATGGTTTAGGCGAGTTTTTGTCTGAAAGTCAGAGGACAGACTTGACTTCTCTGATTATCTGGTCTGATTGGGGAAATTCCCTGGTTTGGAATTTATTTTCAGTGTAATCTAGTAGAAGGGGTCTGTTAGGAAATAATTTCTGCTATGTAGACAGTACATAGTTGTTAGTGTGAGTTTTTAATTGTGAATTTTGTTCAGTTTTATGTAGCAGTGCAATCTCTCTTAGGGCTTTTTGTAAACATTACATTGAGAGGAGACCATGTATTAGGGGAGAGTTGTAGGGAGGGGTAGGAATGAGAACAGTGCTATGTGTCTTCCCTACCTTCTTTCTCCCTGTCCTCCTTGACCCTTTCCTCCCGTACCCCTAACCAAACCAAACTAACGACACACACACCACAAATCCTCCACAAAGTATATGCACATGCATATTTTATGATATGACCCCTTTTTTAGGGGAAAAAGTCTCTAGTTCAGTATCTTTGGAGGGCATGCATTATTTTTAATTCAGTGTTTAATCCTTACAAAAAATTCAGTGAGGCAGCTAGTTGGATAGCAAGTTACACTTGGAGTCAAGAAGAAAGAGCTGAGTTCCAGTTGGGCTTCATCATTCACTTTCTAGCAGTGTGACCCTTACTTAATCTCTCTCAGTGTCAGCTTCCTTATTTGCAGATAGGGATAATAGCAGCACCTGTCTCCCAGGTTTGTTACCATGATAAAATGAGATAACATGTACAGGGCTTTGGAAACCATAAAGGTTTATGTAAATGCGCCTGTTATTATTATCATCTGAAATGCTTTAAATTTTAACAGGTTTTATTGTCTTGATGACATCTACATTGCCATTGCTCTGTTTGTATTACCTAAATTGCTTTTAAGTGAAAAATTCTGTTCTTTATGGGAACATTTGAATACATGTTCAGGTTCAGACTTTTCTCTTTTTTTTTTAGTTGATAATAATTGCTATCTTCATTCTACCTGTTCTGATATGTATTCATGACTGATATAACTAAAACATTTGTTTTAAGGCTCCACATTGAAGGTGAACCCAGAAGAAAGGTTGTCAATCACAGAACTTGTGAATCAGCTACAGGAGATAGCAGCTGCTAGAAATGTGAATCCAAAGTCACCTATCACAGAGGTAAGAGAAAGAGCTTTTATACTGTTTTATTGAGTGGTCTTTCTTAAGATGGTAACAGAAGTTCAGAGTAGTGCTTGAACTTGTATATGCAGTTTTCCAAATAAGAAAACAACTTTCATATCAATTCACCTCCCCCATCTAGCTCATTACAGCAGTATCAGTCTCTCACATTCTTAACTCTTGCCTTCTATCTTTAGAATTAGAAGAGTGAGAATGGAGAGACAGTAAAAAAAAAAACCAACCCTATGTTGGAGGGTATAACGCCATGCATCAGTAGATTCCCAAAAGAATGCTACTGTGAACAGCTTTTAGAGTTCGGATTACAAATATAGTGAACACTCTGTTTATTCCATTACAAATCAAGACAGACATTCAAAACATTACATCTTATCACAGAAAATGGCCACACAGTTTTCACTACAGTGGCCACAATATTTAGAACAAGGAACAATAGAATAATCAAACTTCCA
>CM053592.1:148525141-148546113 GCA_028646515.1 Pseudochirops corinnae
AATACAATCATTAGAAAAACCACACAAACCCTCCACCCCTCGGTGTCCAGAAAACCTCAGTTTCATCCAAGGGGAGGCCTCTTCTTCATCTTGACTCTGGGTGGCCTCTCTGATTCCCTGGATCCCCTTCCATGGTCCCAGCTCCCTCCTGAATCCACCAGTCACCTGGATTCAGAAGCAGACAGCTCCAAGGTCCTTGTCCAATCCTCTGAAGTAGACAGCTCCCAGGTCTTTGTCCAGTCCTCAGGGCAATCCCTGGCACACACTGCAGTTCACAAGGTCCAGCACATCTCAAACTCTGCACTGCTTCTCTTGCCTGGAACTCAAGGATCATCCAGGCCATGAATAAACAAAGTCTTATCCTGGTCATGCTTCTTCAGTCCTCCAGCACTTCAGCTGGCCCTAGGACCCAGAAGGAGTATCAGCCTTCCTGGCAGCCTTCCAAGCAGCCTTCCAAGCAAGCCCAGGCAAGCCCTCTCAGCCTTTCAGGCAGCCTTCACCAGGTTCTGATCTCAGGAAAACTCTATCTCAGTTCTCAAGTCAGTTCTCAGCTTCCAGATGCTGGGAGAGAAACTTTCTCTCTCTCCCTCTCTCTGTCTCTCTCTGTCTCAGCTGGCCTCAGTTTCCACAATTCTTCCTTCACCCAGAGCAGCATTCCAATTTTGTCTCTCTGTTTCTGGAATTCTTGCTTGTATGCACACCTCAGCCAATCCCCTTCTTCCACATCAACAGAGGCTTAGCCAATCCCCTTCTTCCACATCAACGGGAGTTCATGCCTTCTCAACAGTGGGACAGGGTTTGCACCTTCCACACTTAGCCCCAAGGTACTAAGTGCTAAGTATCTGATAAACTGATTACTGTTACAGAGGGTTAGGACGGTTCCATCCATGACTTGGGAAATTGAGGTGCTAGGGGGTGGGGGTGAACGTCTTATAACCCAAGCTTATTGATCACCTAAGGTGCCTTTTAGTGATGGAGTCAGGCATGTTAGATGCCCAATTGTCTCTTTTCCCTTGTGACTTACAAGGAGTTGCCTTAACTTTATAAAGTTCCATATGCAGCTGTAGAAGTGAATCTGGCCCTTGTCCCTTTGTAAGAGTTTGGTTTAGTCATGCTGAGGCCAGGGGCAAGCCAGGCCTTGACCTGCAGACTTTGGTGATGAGTCCGTGAGGATTGAGGCAAGCCATTGTGTTATCCTTTATCCTGAGGAATGATACTCTGGGAGATTGGGTTAGTCCTTGAGCTGCCCCAGGGTTAGGGTTAGGCTGAGCTCTGAAGAGCCAGGCCTAAAGTGATTGAAGCATTGGCAGCTGTCTGGTTCCCTCGATTCTTTGTGTCATTAAGACTACTGGGAATAGGACGGATCTTTTGTTCTTTTGTTCTTCACAGGGCTCTTTGGGGGGCTGTTCCATTTGATCAGCCTCTTATCCATCCAAAGAGAATTGTTCATCCTGTGTGGATGAAACATGAATCTTTCTGGTTATCTTGTGGCTCAATGGATAGAATACCACCCTAGAGACAGGAAGACCTGAGTTCAGATCTGGTCCCAGACACTTAGGAATTTTGTAACTCTGGGCAAGTCATTTAACCTCTGTCTGCCTCAGTTTCCTGAACAATAAAATGGGAATAGTAATAGCATCTACCTCATAGGGTTATTGTGAGAATCAAACGAGATAATATTGTAAAAGCACTTGCGCGTGGTAAGTACTAAATAAATCCTTATTTCCTTTTATATTCACTCCCCTCCATTCCTCTTTCCAGTCTTTTCTTTTTTTTTTTTTTTTTTTGCTTTTTTGGAGGCAGGGCAATTGGGGTTAAGTGACTTGCCCAAGGTCACATGGCTAGTTTTTTGTGTCTGAGTCAAGTGTCTGAGGTTGGATTTGAACTCAGCTCCTCCTGACTCCAGGGCTGGTGCTCTATTCACTGTGCCACCTAGCCACCCTTAAGCCTTATTTTTTCTGTTGTAAATAATCATTACTTAATTTGGGAGTCAGTAAACATTAATTAAATACCTACTATGGCCAGGCACTGTGCTAAGAACTGGGGATACAATTAAGAAAAAGGACAGCTCCTCCCCTCAAAGGAGTTTATAGTCTGATGGGGAAGACAACACACAAAAAGAAGTGAAAAGGGGGCCTTGGGAAAAGTTTATTGCTTTACCTTCCAGTCTTTCAGTCAGAGGTGAGAGTCAGCTGAGGGTGCTGAGGTAGAGTTGAGGATCATAGCCGAATCAGTCTCCAAAATGAGATTTCAGGTGATGGGCTTATCTTGTAGCAGCCACAATATTGACATTGAAACCAAGCAGAACAGCTGATTGGAAATGAAGTTTGCTGGGAGCTTTATGTAGGTTTGAGCCCTAGAATGGTTAAAATTCTGTGGGGTCCGGGAGGGTGGGTACGTGGCCCATGATAAGTAGTCCCTAGGGAAGAAGGGAAATAAGCTCCAAAGGAAAAATGAACTTGAGCTTCCTGTCGGCTGAGCACTGCACTATTGGGATGTTACACAGTTAATTCCTAGTAGCTGGTGACTGTGATAGCCATAACTACTAGCCCATTCTTGTGGGAGAATTTGCCATGTGATTTATATTTTTGACCACAAAATGCACATGAATGGGTAAATAGGATTCACTTTATAGAGGTTAACTTTATAGTCAAGTTTGCCAAAGGCATTTATTTCCCTTTTGGTGGTACCAACTCTGTGGTGCAGGAAAACATACTATAAGCACCTTTTGTTGGCTGATTTTTGTTTGTGCATCAAATTTCATGAAAAAAAAAAACTCATTGAAAATGTATGGTGATAAATATGACAGTATTGTCTTTTTACAGCTTCTGGAACACAATGGCGGTTATGGAAATAACATGCAGCCCAGAGGTTCTCTCAGTTCAGCACCACAAAGTACTAAGGCCATGGGACAGCTCAGCAATGTGTATAGTGGAGGTATGTGTTCATATTAAAACTCTCTGAATCTGCCTTCCTTCTTATCCATAGTATGTTCTAAATGTTGACTTTGTTATCTTTTTGAGTAGGGAATTCTTTATTAAACCACATTTGATAACATTTTGGTTGATGCTCCTTTGAGTAATTTTTAGTCATTTTAATTTTGATGTTGGTTTCCCTGTTGTTTAACATCAGACTTTCTATACTTAAGTATGCTTTTGGTGTACGATCCTCTCAGTTTTAAATAAGAATCTTTGGGACAGGGCTATGCTAAAATACACCTTTGCTTTACAATATAAATTAATGATAATAGCTAACATTTTTATAGTGCCTACTGCGTGTCAGGCCTTGGGCTAAACGCTTTACAAATATTATCTCACTTGTTCCTCACAACTGTGGGAGGAAGGTGCTGTTTTTATCTCCAGTTTTACAGATGAGGAAACTGAGTTTGACCTAGGTTAAATGACTTATCCAGGCTTACACAACTATCAAGTGTCAAGGCAAGGTTTCAACTCACGTCCTCCTGACCCCAGGTCCAGCACTGCACCAACCTGCTTTCATATTAAGTACCATGAAAATGGGATTGTCTAGGTTCCTTTCTCCTTTTGTACCTTGCATATAGTAGACACTTTTTAAATGTCTGGTGAATGAATGGCTGAATTAATAAGAGTATAGTATTCTCACAATTGATGGATATCCTCATGTTTGATGAATGAGTGACTGAATTAAGAGCATAGTGTCCTCATGAAATATTTGGTCGTAGGAAAAGGTGCTATTATCTTCTTGCTCTGGAATTTTTATTGCAGGCCATGACCTAGTGTGGTCTTAATCACATTAATTGCGTCAAACTGAGCTCCCTGGGAATAGGCTTAACTTCTTGTAATCCTTAATACCAGGATCAGAGCTCGTGTTGACCTGCATCTTGGAATGATCCTCAGTTGACACCCTTTAAAACTCACATTCATCTGCACTTTGTTAGTTCTTGCCAGATTCTCCATCCTTAGAAGGTCTACTACTTCTTTTCTCTCTCTCTTCATTCATTATTTTATTAAAGATGCATAATTCACCTCCTCTGTAGTCTTGATTAATCCTTACCATCTCACTGATAAGAACAGGTTGAGGCGAAGGCCTGTCACTTTTAGCTTCATAACATCTTTGGAAAATGTCCACTTCTCTCCTCTAACATCCACCGCCCTGGTTCAGGCCTTCATAACCTTATGCCTGCAGTATTGCAGTGTTGTCCTGTTGGTTGGTCTGTCTGCTTCCAGTCTCTCCCTGTTCTCATCCATCCTCCACTCAGCTTCAGCATGATTTTCCTGAGGTGCAGCTCTGACCAGGTCATGCCCATATTCAGGAAACTCCAGTGACTTATCACTTAACTCCAAGACCGTTACAGTGATCTTAAAGTCCTCTAACCTCAGTGGAACCCACACATATTTATTCTCCTCATCTTTTCTCTGAGAAAAATGTGGTTATTAGTATTTGTTTTGGTTACTGAGTATTTGATTCATGCATGTGTCATACATGGTAATTTCCACATAAATCTCTCTCACTGTGAACATTGATTTACAGTGGTAAATCTGTCTATTGAGGAGGATTTTTTATTGTTATTATTTAGATTTATTTAAAAATGCTGCATGAAATACATGAAATATAAAATACTTTGAATACAAAATAATAAATGGAAAGTTAATGACTTAAGGAGCAGTATATTCTAATTTGATGTTTTACTGCCAACTAAAGAGTTTTGATGAAGGACTGAAATGTTTTAATCTTCACCTTTGTCATGAATAATTCCTTTCAGCTTTTTGTCATCTCCAAAATTGACAAGTATCCCATCTGTGATAAAAATACCGAAAGGTACAAGGCCAAGGAAGAATCCTCTTGAGTATTCTACTAGATCATTTTCTTGGTGTTGATGTAATTTCATTAATTGTGTCAGTTTTGGTCTGGTGCTTCAGCCAATTTTGAATCTCCCTAACTGCTAAATTTCTACATAACAAACCTTGTGGTATTATGTCTTTATGCACAATGCTATTGATGATAAAAGCCAACATTAAGTTTAGAATCTGAGTTGATAGAAGCCTTAGAAATTACTTGGTGCAACTTTCCAGCTAATATGTAATTCCATGAGAATATCATGAGAGATTTTGTCATATGCCTTGCTGAAGTTAGCAACACGGTATCTGTGGAACTCTCTGGCTCAAATCAAGCCTTCTTGACTCTTCTAATACATTACTTGTTTCATTATGCCAGACTGCCTTTTCTTGGAATATAGTTTTGTTTGTTGGGAACCAGATATGTGATCAAGCTAGCGTTAGCCAGAGATTACTTTGGTGAAAAAGCCAATTAATGAAATTCAGTTTATTTCTGTATGATAAAGAATCTCTGAAATGCTATTAAATTTCTACATAATAAACCTTTTGTTATTAGTTATGCATAAACTGTCATTGATGTCAAATAAATAAGTCAATGATAAGATATAGAAAATGATTGATCAGGAAGTTACTTGGTGCAACTAAATGCATACTTTACCATGCATCAGTTTTTAAAAATTTCCATTTTAAATAATTGTCAAGCATTTATTTTTATCCCCTCTCATTTCTTCCCAGTAGGAAAAGAAAACAAAGAAAAAAACAAAACATCCCCATAATCCATTCGTAGGTTTGCAGAAAACAAATTATGTGAATTTGAGCAAGTCACTTAATCTCTTGAGCCTAATTTCCCTCGTTTGTACAAATAAGAAAATTGGAGTAGATGGCCTTCAAGATCTTTTCCTGCTCTAGAGCTTTAATTTTTTGGATACTTTATACACAAACTGAAAAAGTGCTAAGCCACAAAAAAGATATAGGCATTTAAACAAAACTAGAGATTCTATAGATTATATTTGCAGACCATAATGCGTTAAAACTACTAATAAATTGTGATACCATTACCAAAGGGTATAGTTCCCCATAGAAATTTTAAACTTACTGGGTGAAAGTGGAAATTATAAAAACAATAATATCACATCAAAGATAATGAAAAAATATACCAATCACAATCTGTGGTATGCATCCAAAACAGTACTTGTGGTCAAGTACTCTATTGCTTATATCAATAAGAAAGATAAATTTCACAAATAGAATCTGTACCTAAAAATCTTATAAAGAAACATAAGCATAAATTAATAGATACAACAGAGAAATAATTAAGATCAGATTTCTGTAGTATAATTGAAATGACAAATCTAAGAATTATTCTTAATTTAAAAAAAATTTAATTTTTAATTCTGACCTTTACCAAAAAAGCAAAGATGGACATTTTCAGACATAAAGTGGTACAGAAAAAAGATTGTATACAAGCTGTGAATTTCTGTTATCTACTGCTTGCTTTTCCTTTTAAGGATAAAATAAATTCAGGTGTTAACTTCCAAAACTACTCTCCTTGTAAGAGTATAATTGATGACTTATAAAGCTAGCGAATCTTATAAAAGAGTAAGTCCAGATCATCAAAATTGGAAATGAGAAAGCAAATCGTAAGGACAAAAGAAAAAAAAAAAGATCGGTTTATTGCATATAGCTCTGTGCTGATATATTTCAAAATTTAAAAAAATAGATTCAGAATTTAAGTACCTAAACTAATAATGGATAACCCACATAGAGTTATCTCAGATGAAGAAATAAGGCTTCAGAAAAAGACACCAGTCTTTGATGTATTCCACAAATGAAGGCAATAAAATTTTTAAAAGGAAAGTAATTCTTTTATTATGCCAAGCGTATCAAAGCATAAGACAAGATCATAAGCTCGGTAACTCTTTCTAGGCATTCCCTGTACTAGAAAAAGGAAGCTAACAAAAGGAGTAAGAGACCAATATCAACAATGAATATTCATACCAAAATACTAAATACTAGGAAAACAGTTGCTATGTTAAATCTTTCCCAGCCATCGGCACACCGTGTTGTCCCTACTCCTGCTATCATCTCCCTACCTCCACCCCCACCCCCTAAACTTTAGTCTCCACCTCTGGGATGAGGTGAACTTTTTCCTTATCTTGCCCAGAACCAGCTGTCCCCATCACTTTCCAGCTATCTCCACAGCATGCTGCTTCTTTCCTTTCTACTCTTTCCAGCTCCCTTTAAGTGTTCTCTTATTAGAATATTAGTTTTTGAAGGCAAGGACTGGATGTATTTATATCCCTGACTCTGTGCTAAGTATGTGGTAAATAGTAAGAGTTTATTAAGTACTCTGTTTATAACTTATTAGCAAGAGAAAAATAAAAACCATATAGTAGATGCTGAAAAAACCTTTGATAAAAGTGACAGAAATATCTTTCCCAAAGTATGATTGAAAAGATATATTTGAAACCAAAAGCTAATATTTATGTGCCATAGAGAATCACTTGAAGTACTCACTTTAAAAACAGTTGTGAAACAAGGGATGTCCACTCTTGCCACTCCAATTTAATGTAATTTTAGAAATCTTAGTAATAACAATAAGGTGTGAATAACATTAAGGGAAGTAAACACTGGCAGTGAAGAATTTAAAATTTTGCAAATCCCAAGATTTGTATGCACAGAAAAGCCAATTGTTTAAAAAAAAAATGGAGGTAATACATTACTGTAGGTCAGTAGGATATAAGACAAATCTGCAGAAATCTGTGTTTTTATTTATCATCATCAAGAAATTCCCGGTAGAAAGAGAAATACCCTTTATAATAACAATGACATATGTCAGATTTTTGAGTAGAAACCTACACAGTTTTTCAAAATTATTTTGTGAGAAATCAAAGAACTAAAGAAATAGAAGGGATTTGCCTCGCATATGGTAAAGTTAGTAAATGTTTTAAATGGCAGTACTTGCCAAGCTGATTTATAGATTTAATGCAGAAATAATAAATAGGTTATTTCTTAGAATAATGTAAGATTATAAAAAATTATTATGGAAAGATAGACAAAATGATCAAGAGTTAAGAAAAAGAATTTGAGCAAAGGAGGATTGCCTAGTACTCTCACCTTCCAGAATGTTACACAAAGCAATAGTTATTATTGGGAAGTAGAATCACTATTTAGTAAAAACTGTTGGGAAAACTTCATGTCTCTGGCAAAAAATGGACTTAGTTCCACATTTCACACCATCTTCATGACTACAAGAAGTTTTTTTGGAAGGCAACTGGGGATGAGTGACTTGCCCAAGGTCACACGGCTAGTTTTGTGTGTGTGTGTGTGTGTGTGTGTGTGTGTGTGTGTCTGTGTGTGTGTGAAGTGTCTGAGGTCGCCTTTGAACTCAGGTCCTCCTGACTCCAGGGCTGGTTCTCTATTCATTGCGCCACCTAGCCGCCTGATTACAAGAAGTTCTAACTGGAACAGTTTTGGTTTTTTTTTTTAAATTCATTAAAAAGTAGGAGAAAAAGGAAAAATATTTTTTTGTCTCTGCAAAGAAGATAAAGGATATTTTTGTCAGCAAAACTGAAGTGACCACATTGATGGTCTTGATTATGTGAAACAATTTAAAAAACAAAAGGCATTGTCTCTAAAAAGAAAAGCTGTGGGAAAAATGTTTGAAGTAACTGTATAAAATAAAGTTCTAACATTCAGAATCTCTGAGGAATTGTTACATTTCTCTAAGATTAATAATATATAAGTATATGAACTCATGATTTACAGTTAACCATGAAAAGATGTTCAAACTTCTTAATAATTATAGAAATGCAAATCAAGAAACCTTAAGATAGCCCCTTCTGTACATTAGAATGGTCAAATCCAATGTTGGTTTATGGGTAAATGAGCATTGTAATAAGACTCTAAGCTAACTTAGATGTTTTGGAGAGCAGTATGGCAAAGTAGAATAAAAGTCCCAAAACTAATGACTCAGAGTGGTCATCTAATCTTTATTTTACACATTGAAGAAACTGAAGCCCAGAGAGGCGAAATGACTTGTCCAAAGTCATAGAAATAAAAGTTGCAGATTTGACTTATTTAGACTCGGGTCTTTGTCTCTAGTCTAGCGCTTGCTTGTGCACCACCTCTCAATCATATCTTTTAATCACAGTACCGTTGATGTAAGGCTTGACTGTAATGGAAAATCTCCACATTATTAAAGCTAAACCAATTGGAGTGGACCACTGAGGAGAGCTGATGGGTTCCCTCTCACCTGAGAGAGGTCTTACTTGTCAAGTATGCTGTAGAGAGTTTATTTTTCTATGCATCATTTGAACTGATGAGCCTATGATGTCTCTTCCAGTTTTTGAGATTCTGTGATTTTTATATGTGAGGATTCTGAGGGAGTTAAATGATGTTAAAAAGCATTTTCTTACATAAAACTATGTCAGTATCAGTGGAAAAAATACAATTAGAACTGCCTAATGTTAGCAGTCTATACCAATTCATTAACTGAATGGGTTGATGAAATGATGTTAAACCTATCTGCTACTACCTTTCTGGTAGAATTCAGTTTTTAGGAAGATTTGTTGCTCATTTGGTTTCCTTGCTAACTGAGAAGTAGTTAGAAACTATTAGTTATTGACAATCTTTTTTTCCTTTTTCTAGCCTTGTCAAGTAAAGCTTGACAACTTGAATTTGAATCTTGTTGCCAACACTTAAATGTAGGCATTCATTTTTAAATTTTTCTGGAAACAAAAAATGGGGAAATAGGCAGCAGTGGTTCTGTAAGATACTAGCTCCCACACTTAACAGAGTAGACTGAAATGAGTGAAGGCCCTTGGAAAGCTCTAGAAGTGTCTTAAAGGAGCAGAGGCAAGGGTTCAGATAGAACTGAACAACGCATCTGGTAGAGTGCTTCTTGGATCATGTAATGTGAGGCAGATGTTCTGGTGGCCATTGGTCCCCTCTTTTTCATGGCTAGGGAGAGGTGTAAGTGGTCCTGTTTCTTGCTACCCTGAATGCCCCTTTTTAAAATATCATGACAAATTGAAATGTATATAAGTAAAAAGGATGTGATATACTTGTCATTTGGGATAGGATTGTGCCTCTAATAATTATATGATGTGTTATCTTCTTTACTTTTAGGCATGACAGTTGCAGAGTGTGATCAGACCTATAGCGGTTTCTTTGACATACTTAGAGGAGGAACAGAACGATTTTTTACTAACATCAAAGATACTTCTTCCAAAGTTATCCAGTCTGTTGCTAAGTAAGTATCCTAGTGAAATTCAGTATCCACTGAAATTAAGATAACCAAGCTAAATAAAATATAAGTGGATAATTAATGAAAGTAACTCTGAAATACTGATTTTTTTTGTTTATGGCTTCATACCTGTTTGTAGCATATTTTGAATTTTAGTCTGATGTTCTAGGGTTGGGATTGTCTTTTGTGTTATGGAACTCTTTCAGCTTGATGAAATCTATAGATGGACTCTTTCTTAGGATTTCTTAGAATCAAGCTTAAAGAAATAATAATAATTGAAGGAAATGCTAAAATTCCAGTTAGTGGTTAGTGAAAATAAAGATGTAATTTTTTTCTATAACAAAGTACTGTTACTTTAGCACAACCCCGGGTTTCCATAAATTATTTTAGAGTATATACTAGGATCTTGTCATTTCTTCATTGCAGTCCTCTGTCATGGGATCAGCATTGCAAGCTAGTCCTTTTAATCTGTGGCAGTTACAGTGGCAAACGTCTCCATGTGTGTTGGGGGAAGGAGGACATGTGATAGCAGCATAGGGGGAAGTCCTGGGAAATGGAACAACTAGAAGATAAGATCTAAAATCTGGAAATTTTATGAATGCTTCACTTTAGCTAAGAATTTTATACCGTACTGCCTTTCTTACTTGTTCCTTCACTTTCATTACCTTTTGTTTTTCCTTTCTCCTCTCAAATTTATTCATGAGGGAGCAGTCAAACACTCCATGGAGAGAGCAGCTTAGCATTCTTCACTCTTCAGAGGCAGCCTAATGTAGTGGAGAAAGTTGAGTCCTAGGAGTGTGCAAACCTGGTTCTGATTTCTGCCTCCAACACTCAGAGGCTCTGTGGTCTTGAACAAATAACATAAATTTTTTGAATCTCAATTTCATCTCTCAGATGAGGGTATTAGTACTCACTCATGACTTTACCAGAGTTGTTATTAAAAAAGCATCTCGTAAATCTTACAATGCCACAGAAATGGGAATGATTTTTGACTCTCTCAGCACCTAGACAATAATACTGAGTTAGGTTTAATGATATGCTTTTACTTTTGACCAAAATCTCTTCCTGCAATGACCCTGTGGTACAGATCATATCAGCATGATTATTCACATATTGCAGATCTGTTGAAAGTTAGGCTTAGAGTGGACAAGAGACTGGCTGGGTGTCCCCAGCTTCTAAGTATTGGAGCAAGGATTCAAACCTAAGTCTTCTTACTTCAAGCCTAGTGCCCTTTCCACTCTGTCATGCTTTTTCTAGAAACAGAATCAAGGAAAGGGACTACCCAGCCTGATCTGTGAGCCTGCACATGTTAGTGGTCCAAGAATTTTGGGGAACCTTTTACCAGGCCTCTCCCCAGTGTGGCTCCAGTTCAGTTGGCTTTCTTTCTAGTCTCTGGGTTGGGTGTGCTTGAGTTTTGAGATGACTTTGGGAAATAAAAATGGAGGTTAATTGGCATCATAATGTTTCACACATTTCACTGCTTGTTAAAAATTTTGTTGTGCTATTTGTTCATGATGAAAAGCTTTGCAGTTTACAGAAAAAAGCTTCAGAAATATCACCCCTTAGGGTTCAGACTGTTACCTTCTTCTAGTGAAATGTGATGGTTTTGTGTAACTAGAATGGGAGAAAAGTAGAGCTACCTTGGCATATGAAAACAGTTGTTATTGACATGAAAATATTTAAACAGCATTTATTTCAATGTCAGGAAACTCATTAGTCACTATGTAAAAAAGCAGGAAATCATAATTGTCTCCATAAATACTTTTTGCTTTCCATTTAATTTTTATACATTAGTACTGCTTAGTATTAGTTTTTTAAATACTACCTTAAAATAATTGCTGAACGCATAAGTCCATGAGTCATTTTGGTATTATTCAGTACAGTTGCTTGATGTCCTTTATTTATGAGAATGTGCCTACCTTGGGGGCACATATAATTATATACGACTATAATTTCAGGGATCATTTTTCAAAAATGGCAAAACATACTCATTGAAAGGAAGGAATCGAACCTAGGGACTTTTATGTCACATTTAAGAAATAAAACTCAGGAATATTTTTGGTTTGATCAAAATTTGCAGCTGTCTTCTTTTTTCTTATTTGTTCACTTGAAAATGTTCCTACTAGGTTCTAGCTAGATGCAGATGCTCTGCCTTTTGGCTTCAGAAAAGAGTGAAGGCTCAGGAACTGGAGATTAATGGGTTGAGAGAAACTGGTTCTTTCTCATTGGCATCTGTCTATATGAATATATTTGAGCAGTCAGGTTTTGTTTCCAGAATGTGATACTAGAACAGCGTTCTTGCTTTGCTAACTCTCCAGTGAGCAGGCAAATTTGTGCCTTCCCCACTTTTCTCATATATAAAAATGTGTTAGTGCACTGTTATAAAATAGTACAACCGTAATTCAGTGTTTATGAAATTTATTTATTTATGGAAGGACTTTGTGCTAGGCAAATTAATACTGGGAGCAGAATTACAGAGAGAAATGGGGAATCTCAATTAGAGAACAAACTGTACCCAAACACATGGTAATACAGATAATCATTGTGATCATTACCAATTGTCCTTATCCGTTCCAATAAGTGGGTACTAGAAAGAAGTAAAATTGTATTTCTTTTAACATATTCTATAACATTTTTTATTTGGATTAACCTTTCTCTAAGTCTGAATTAGTGAATTTTTACTGTGCTTTGTGAAATTATTGGTTAATATTTCTGGAGTCACGTGTGTAGTTCAGTTCCAATGACTTAGCTTCTCAAGCAAATAATTGATTATGTGAAAAGGAATGGAGTTTTGGTTCTTATATTTCTAAAGAGTTTGAAAAGAAGCCATATTGAAGGATTAATTGTTTCATTAGTCTGTAGGCTAACATGGACTAGGAGGGGTGATGTTGACTTGATGATTGCCATGAAGCATTGTGATATCTTGGGTTCCTCTTATTGATATTCATTTCTTGGAGGTGACACTACCATATGTGACCCAGAGAACTGAAGGGTAATGGAAGGAACTCATTTTCATTTGTTGCTCCTAAAGACCGTACCCTATTGGAGGTCAGTGAGTGATCTCTGGCCTGACCCTTCATAAGAAGGTGTCATTCATAGACACCCTGCACTTCCTTTGAACAACTTCCTGTAGTTGTTCCTTTCCAGAATGGGTTCTGGTAGCTTTGAGGGGTAATTGGAAGCAGTTATTTGTTACTTCTTTGTAGCTCATATCAGCGTTTATATAAAGATGTGTGTTCTGGTGGGGGACAAATTTAATTTGTTATATGGTCTTAGGCTCTGATATGTGTCATCACAGAGAGTGGTTGTGAAAAAAAATTGGGTTGTAGTTTTGCAGGTACTTTATTCCATGTTTATCCCATCATCCTTTAAAATTTTTTTTGCCTCATTTTCATTGCTTTTTCTTTTTTGCATTTTTTTTTTTATCGTTTTGTACCTCACCTGTTTACAGCCCCAGGTAATATATGCATGCTGTTGTTACTGATATGTGTGCTTTATGCAAATCAGTCTTTTGTAAAATTTTTCCTTTTATCTTCCTAAGTTTAGCTATGGGTGATAGAAATATAATTCTTTACAAAATCTTAAATGACTTATTGTTTAATTGCAAAGAGCTGCCAGCATGCCATCTTTTTGTAATCAGTCTCTTTGGAAGTGTCATTAATGCTTGCCCAGCATGTTTCTGGGTATTGGATAACAGTTTTCTCTAAAAGGCTTTGCTAATTTTTTTTTTTTTTTACCTACCTCCTATTTTATTTCCTTGCATCTAATCAGCTTCATGAAAGAAACCAAGAATTGGCAGGGTTGCTCTCATCTGAAGAAAAACGACAAAATAATTTGTCTTATTAGATTAAAACTTATTGACTAAAATCTCTATGTTTTGAGTGAAGAAAAGTCAATTATGTAAAGGGGTTAATTACTTACAGGTATAGTTTTCCCTTTTAAATTGCATACATGTCAACCTCTCTGTCATGTGTAGATGTGACTGACTGGAAGCTCTTTCACTAGTACCTGTGCCTAGAGCAGGGTAGTATTTCCTAGTGGTGATGGTTTGTGCCAAGCCATTCTCATTCCCATTCTCTCCCTTTTGTGACCATCGGCATGGATGTGTGGTGTAGCCAATTGTGGAGAACTTGGTTTTTCTCTGAAGCTAATTGACTTGTGAGGATTAAACCAGTAATGTCTTGGCTTCATTTTAACAGTACTCTAACCAGTTGAACTAAATGTATTTGGCTCATGATTATCTTAGGCATGTGCACATGTGCACACGCACACTCATACATGCACATACAGAGATACACACATACTTGCACACATGCATGCATACACATATACACACACGCACAACTTCATTATGTCATTCTTACCACAAATTCCTCTTGCTCTACCTTTGCTAATGAACACTTTACCAGGTATGATCTTGTGTCATAAGATACATGAACGAATTTGTTCTTATTGGTGCCATTTGAGTCAAATCCTTATTGAGAGGACATGGAAGTGTGAAACCTGGAAATAGCATGAAACGGGGACAGAATAATCCCACTTGGGCTGTGGTATTTTTGGTCATCTCACAGGAGCTCCCCAAACAGGGTTCATATGCAGGGTCAGGATTCAGCCTTGTCGAGAATACTTTTTGTTTTTACTGTGGACTGCGGACTTCCTCTCCTGTTTCACCTCGTGATCAGTTTGTTCCCTGTTCCTCCTCGCACCAGCCTTCTGTCTGTTTCTTCTTCTTCTCCCCAGGTTTGTGTTTGCCTCTCTTCTCCTATATGTAATAGTTTCCAACCTGAGGCACACAGACAGTAATTCATGTGGATGAATGCCAGACTATTAGAACATGAGACAAAGCCAGCCAAAACTGTTGTTTCTTGTTTCTTCCTCCCTAGGTAGGGGGATTCCCAGCCTGGTGGATTTTGTGTGTTGGGAGTAGAAAGGAATTGATAACAGTAACTTTCATTCACACAGCACTTAAGGACTGCCAAGTGCTTTACATATGTTATCTTGTTTGTTCTTCACAGCAGCCTATGAGAAAAGTGCTGTTATTACCCCCATGTTAGAGATGAGGAAACTGAGACTGAGAGGCTAAGTGACCTGGTCAGGGTCACATAGTAAGTGTCTTAGCAAGATTTGAACTCAAGTCTTCCTGACTTCAGGTTTAGCATTCTACTTGTTGCATCCATCTAAGAATTCTCATAAATGTCAGAATGTATTCTTCATGTTTTTCTGCATATATACTTAGCTTATGATTAAGTCAGCTTTATTCAGTTATTTATATCTCTGCTTTTCTGGGTGTTTATCTCAAATAGTTAACCTCATTTGGAGAATCACAGACCTTGCTCTCACCCCTCTCTGCCTTATCTATTTGTCTCTCAGGAGGCTGGGAGACAGTTGATCAGTTTTTTAGCTTCTTATTAACTTACCTTGGAGCCAGTTGTAACCAGAGACCAGTTTGATTCAGATTCAGGCAAACCTTACTATTGTCAAAGGAAGGAATTATGTGGCATGTTTGGAATGTCCTGTGACTCAAAGTTCCCTCTGATTATGGGCTCACAATCGTGTGTGTGTGTGTGTGTGTGTGTGTGTGTGTGTATGTGTGTATGTGTGTGTGTGTGTATGTGTGTATGTGTGTGTGTGTGTATGTGTGTATGTGTGTATGTATGTCTTGCTCTTTGCTAGATATCACCCCTTTGAGATAACCACTGACCAGCTACAGAAGCCCATTGAAACTTCTATGGGCTCAGAAGTATGTGTTGGATGCTCAAAACCTGACCACATTTCCTTTTTGGACAATGTTCCTAGACAGACTGATTAGGGGAAAGAATGCCATAGAAATATTTTACCCAGATTTTATCAAAGCATCTGACAGTCTCCAGTGCTATTCTTATGGACAAAATGGAGAGATATAAGGTACGTGGTGGTACCATTAGGTGAATTTAGAGCTGGTGTACTGTCTGGACCCACAAAATAGTCATTAGTAATTCTGTGTCAGCCTTCAAGGAGATCTTAAGTGAAATGTTCCAAGTGTTTCTTCTTGGTCTGTTCTGTTTAACATTTTTGTCAGTGACTTGGATAAAGATGTCCCTAGTCTTGCTTACCACATTTGTACATGAGACAGTGCTGGATGGGATAGTTAACACACTGTGTAACGGAATCAGGATCCAAAAGAATCACGATTGTTTGCAACATGCTGCCAGATTGAATAAGATGAGATTTATTAATGGTACGTGGGAAGACTTTACCTTGGGTTCCAAAAATCCACTTCACAGATACAAGGTAGGAGCATAAATGACTTGTTATTAGAAGCTTGTTTGAAAAAGATCTGGGGGTTTTAGTGTGCTTCAGCTTCATGGAGTCACTAGTGTCATATGTCAGCTAATTCTGTTTAGGCTTCATTGAAAGAGAAAAATTCAAGACCAGGTTAGTGCTTTCATATTCTGATCTCATCAAGACACATGGGCTATTGTGTTCAGTTCTGCATTTGAGGAAGGACGTTGATAAGCTGGCAGACATGTAGAGGAAGGCAGCCAGGATGCAGAAGTCCCCAAGATCATGCCATATGTGGATTAAGCTGAAGGAAGTGGGGCTGTTTAACCTGAAGGAGAGAAAACCTGGAGGAAGGGGCATGATAGATAGATGTATGTATTTAAAGACTATCACATGGAAGGGGGATCATGTTTGTTTCGTTTGACCTCTGAGGGCAGAAGTTAGGAATAATAGGTGGCATTTCCAAAGGGCCAAATTGAGACTTGCAGTCAGAAAGTTTCTTAATAATTCAGGCTATCCCAGAATGAAATGGACTGCCTTGAGAGTAAAGGGTTTCCCCTCTTTGAAGGATTTCCGATATATTGTAACAGGGATTCTTGTTTAGGTGTGTCATGGACAACATGATCTATGAGGTTCCTCCAATGCTGAGATTTGGTGATATACCAAATAAAAAAAAATAAAATTGGGATCATTTGTAATTCTGAGCTAATCTCAGCTCATTTGGTGACAGTCTCACTATGTAGTAAAAATAGTCCTTATTTTTCTTTTTTAGGCAACACAGTCAGGGTTAAGTGACTTGCCCAGGGCCACATAGCTAGTGAGTGTCAAGTGTCTGAGGCCAAATTTGAGCTCAGGTCTTCCTGATTCCATGGCTGGTGCTCTATTCACTGTGCCACCTAGCTCTCCCCCCCCACCCCCCAGGTTGTTCTTTTAATTGAGATTCTATTCCTTTTATCTTTTAGATTGGAATTAGTGTTTTGGTTTGTACAAACAATAGCTAACTATTGGTTTCAGACTGAATAGGATACATCTAGGTCCTGATTGGTTTGGGCTAAATCAGGTACAGCAGAGTTGGAAAAGCCATTGTGATATGAATTATGCTCATAGCCCAAGAATTAAATGAATTAGTTCAACCCTCACTCTAGTCTCATCCTTGCTTTGAACTATCCTCAAGCCGTCTGCTGTTATCTCCCCTTTCTTTTTAACTTTCTACCCTTTTTTCCTCCCAATTCCATTCAGCTCTGTTGTTACCAGCTTTCTACTTGCCAGCATTTGTAGACTTTTATCTATCAGTCTGTCATTGTAGTCTTGCCTCTGTGTCTTCTTCTTGGTTACCCACTCTCTGACAAACAACCTCCATTGTACCACTCTAGCATATCCAAACCCTTCCCCTTCATTCGTGTGGCTAAACCTTCCTTGTTTCCCTGGGGGAGAGTTACACATTTCCCTGACTCTTTCTTCTGTTAACATGTGTTTTCTCTCCTGTCACTTATGGTTCCACAGTATTTCCTTTATGTCTTTTGGTGAGATTAATATAGTCACTCCTTTGCTAGCTCTTGACTTTTAAAAAAATTAGGGTGCCAATAATATGCAAATGACGATATATTCTTAGGACCCTCAACATGAGAAAACTCCAATTTAAGCCGTATCTTAATGTAAGTATAAAATTTCATGAAGTCACTAACCTTTTTTGTTTCTATTTCAGTTATGCTAAAGGAGATTTGGATATTTCATATATCACATCCAGAATTGCTGGTATGTTTTTCAAAGATTCATAGTTATTATATAATTTAATGTTTATAAATTAGTAAATAAAAGTATGTTTTATATTTATATTTTTTATTTTTTATATTTTTATATTTATATTTATACTGGTTAACAAATATTTTTTGAAACTTACATGAAAGCACATTATGTCTTCTAATGCTCTGCCCATAGTAGGTAGTCAGTTAATGTTTTTAGAATTTAAATAAGGCTTATTTACAGTACTTGATAGAGAAAGAAATTGGGAGTCCCTGTCTTATGAGGCCAGATTTTTGGAGTAGGCTACTTTTCTCCTATTCTTTAATACAGCTAGCTGACAACAAATAGGGCATCTGGTCAGCTGAGAATTGCTTCTTGTTGTCTTTGGGGATTTGTGGCCATGGGCCATTTGTGGTGAATCTTCAGGAACGTGGCCTCTTTCATCCATCAGACTTTGGTGTCAGCTGAGTTTATGTGATATCGGGTCTAGGTGGAATCATACTAGAATCCTGTCACCAGTAGGGATCTTTCTACAACATTGATGCTGTGAGGTAAGTAATAAATAATTGATATTGATTGTTTATCATACTAATTGGGCTCAGGGAAACCATTATTGGTATGTTTAAAATTTGTATAACCCAGTAAAAATTTTAGAAAAGTTTCTCTAAGGCTCTTAAATTCTCCTGTATTTTCTGTGAGTCTCCCACTGTCACTAATACATTTCCTGTTCCTGGGAACTTCTTGTACATCCTAAGACCTCAGTGTAACACCCTGGAATGGTGATGCTTTTCTCAGCTGTTGAGCACAAGAAAAGGTTTCACTTGATCTTAATCCACCATTCTCATTCTTGGAATGAGAGTATTTGAAGTTAAAAAGCTTATCTCTCCATCTCAGTCACTTACCTGCTTTTCTGTAGTAATCCACATTTAGAACTGGCGGGATTCTTGGAGATTATCTGTTCAAATCCCTTTTCTTACTGTGGAGAAACCCAGGACTTAGATGAGATGGGTAGTGACTTGCTCAGAACCACCCAGCTAATAGAGAGAGGTGTTAAGGGAAGGGAACATTGAGAAAGGACTGAGGGAGTGTTAGAAATGGAACATAGCCTTCCCCTCCTGGTTTCTCCCAGGTCTAAGCCTGATGGTGTCTTTGATGGGTTCCCTTTGGTGTGCTTCTGACAATACATGACAGCAGAGGAGGCCAGGGCTAAATGGAATGGGAACACAGACATTAAGTGCCATCTGTGAGAATTTCACATGTGTGCACATGTGACCTAGAAGGGAGTCTGGGAGGGGAGAGCACAGATTGAAGGGTAGTGTCTCGCATATGCTATCAGACATTTGACAGCATGAAGTCTAGTCCTACAAAAGTTGAGTCCCCTTCTTTTGTGAAAGAATCCCTTGATACTAGTATAGATGCACTTGAGACAGTATGTAGTCTCCTAGAAAACATGAATATTTGAAATCCACAGTCCAGAAACCTTATTTTTTTTCCCTAGTAGCTTCAACTTTCTTGTTCATCTTTTCCCTGTCATGTATCTTAGTCCTAGATAATGACCATGTGAACACATAGCGGAATGGTCAGTTTAGTGTTTCCTCCTTTCCTCTGAGAGCCTCTAATATCATTGCTAATAAGCTCAGACATCCCCCTTGCTGGAGAGTTGAAGGAACACAGAAGCAGCAGGCCTGAGTATCTTTGAGCTGCACAGTTGAAGACTGACTTCCCCTGGCCCCTTATTGCCAATATAGAAATCTTCCCTTCAGGCTCTTGTCTCTCAGGCTGAGGAAAGGCAGGCGATGGATGGGCTGCCTCCTTCCTGTTCACATCCTTCTCTGTGCCATACTACTTGCTTTGCTACAAGACACGCTTGTCTTTTGAGGTTTAGCTGACCCTGTGCTCTACCACCAGGCCTTGAAGGCATTTTTCATGAGGGGTATCTGATCGGTGTGTGACTGCCTGATATGCTAATCTTTTTGTTTCAGTGATGTCCTTCCCAGCAGAAGGTGTAGAATCAGCTCTCAAAAATAACATAGAAGATGTGCGGTTGTTTTTGGACTCTAAGCATCCTGGACATTATGCTGTTTATAATCTCTCTCCAAGAACATACAGGCCTTCCAGATTTCATAATCGGGTAAGTGGCAGATTTTTATTTTTATTGTAATTTCAGCCCTACTGCAGGTTAGAGTATACAGTGTGGTCATTGGGAAATAAATATAGTTTTGTCCTAGCAGCTCTCATTTGATTTCTGTATGCTTTTCTCATTTCAATCTGTAAATGTTAGCTTTCACCTTAAATTTGTCTTTGAAATTCAGTAGAAGACCAACATGGTGACAAAAAAAATAGTGTACGAGAGAGGTATTCGGGGGGAGTGGCCTGGGAAGGCAGGAATAAAGAAAGCATGTCCCCAGGATGTGCTTTAGCTGGTTAGTCTTAGAAGTAGAGAGAGTTGTTTGAACTAGTTAGCATGCAGGGAGGTGGCTTCGCCCTGGCACTGGATATCTGTAAGGGACATCCTTAGGTCTTCCCCTTATTCTTTTTAATCTCTCCCATTATCTTCCTATATCTCCCCACATTGCTCCCTTCCCCTATTTCAATTCAAGTCAGTTTATCAAGTATTTATTGAATAGACCTAGCATTCTCACTGGCTTTTTTACTCTGCTCTTCTTCATATGTCTTCCCTTTTTATCTTGTATTCTTTGTATTCATTCTGTTTTTTAAAGGATTTTCAGTATATAGATTTATTACTTATGTCAATAAAAATCACAGACAAGAGAATGCATTTTGATCTATATACGGTAACAAGGGCTGATTTATGTAGAATTTTTTTCTAACAACTCATTTGGAGCTCTCTGCTCTAAATAGCATATAATTCAGTGAATGAGTCACTATTCTTTTTTTTTTTTTTT
>CM053592.1:148546613-148614152 GCA_028646515.1 Pseudochirops corinnae
AGCGGAGCTGACTTTAGTGGGAAGTATCTGTGTGCGTTTTTGAAGTTCTAGGTTGGTCCAGAGTCCTATTCCATGGGTATTTGGGGGTGGCTATGTGAGAGCTGCGATATATTGCTGCTGCTACGCCGCCATCTTGGCTCCGCCAAACCTGCCACTTTCCAGTGAGATAGAGTACACCTCATCCTTCTCTCTGCTCATAGAGCTACTGCCTTGATTCAGGTTCTCATCATTTCTTGCTTAGAGGTCATTGTAACTCCTAATTGGTCTCTTTGACTCGTGAATCTGTCTCGTCACCTCAGTCTACCCTCCACATTGATACCAAAGTGATTTTCCTTAAATGCAGATCTGACCATCTCGCTCTCCAACTCAGTCAACTCTAGCAACATCCTCTGACCTTCAGAATCAAATCCTTGGTTTCCGTTTTATAGCCTTTTACAATCTTGCTTCAAGCTGTTCTTTTAACCTTATTTCCCATTATTCCCCCTCCCACACTGTGAAATCCAGCTAAACGTCTTTCTCCATCACACACAACATGGAGTTTCCCATCTCCATGCTTTCACACTTGCTGTCTTTCCATGCCTGGAATGTATTCCTTCCTCACCTCTACCATATGGAATTCCACTCTTCTTCAAGATGCATCTCAGGCCTTGCTTTTACATGAAGCTTTTCCTTATTCCCTCAACTGTTAGTGTCCTCCCTCTCAAACTACTTTATATTTAATCTGTGTATCATTATATATGTCCTTGTTATCATTGCCATTATAGTGTAAATACCTTAGGAATAGGTGTCATTGTATTTGTATAGTTAGGTCCTCATTGTCTAGCACAGTACCTAGTATATTTTTTTGTTGTTGTGTTCAGTCATTATCAGTCGTGTCCAACTCTTTGCGACTCAATTTGGGGTATTCTTTTGGCAAAATATTGGAGTGGTTTGCTGTTTCCTTCACTAGCTTATTTTACAGATAAGGAAACTGAGATAGATGACTTGCCCAGGGTCACGCAGTAGGAAGTGTCTGAGGCCAAATTAGAATTCAGGAAGATGAGTCTTCTGACTTTGGGCCCAGTGCCTTTATCCACTGAGCCACCTAGCTGCCTCCTCCTGATACATCATAGGTACTTAATCATTGGTTTCTTTTATTTCTTATTTTTCTTATGTTTCTTATATTATTGCTGCAAATATTTTTATTCCAGTGGGTCTTTTCCTTGCCTTAGGGCAGGGGTTTTGACTTGAAGTCTGTGAATTTGTTTTTTAAATACTTTGATACCTATATTTCAGTATTAATGGTTTCCTTTGTAGTCCTAAGCATTTTATGCGTTTAAAAATATAATTCTGAGAAAGCAATTATAGACTTCGTAGATACTGAAGGGATCCATGGCACACTAAAAACATTAAGATCTCCTGACTTAGAGTGTAAGTTTATAAACCTCATTTGGGATTGTTGGGTCAGAGGATGTGGATGTATCTCTTCTCTCTTCTCAAAATTGTTTCCCCAAACAGTTGAACAAATTCAGAATTTTTACTAACAGTGAAATTAGTTTGCCTGCTTTTCCATCTCCCTATCAGCATTAAATTTTGTCACCTTAATAAATTTCTTATAGTATACAGATTTTCTTTTGTGTGCATTGCTTTTATATTTGTAAAAATTGATAATAGGGAAAATTAAAAATGACAAAAATGGCTTTGATGATATGAAAAAACTTTTGATTACTCTTAGCTGAGTCTTCTCCAACTTTTCTCCTTTAGGTTTCAGAATGTGGTTGGCCAGCAAGGCGTGCACCCAACCTTCAAAACCTTTATAACATCTGTAAGAATATGCATTTATGGCTAAAACAAGATAACAAAAATGTTTGCATTGTTCACTGCATTGTAAGTAGCAGTCTAACTGTATCTTTCAATTTTTCATCAAGTCCATCTCTGATTGCACATAGATAGTCTGATCCAGAACGTATTCAATAGGAGGATGATCAAATGACCTTTTCTTTGGAGGATTTTAGGAAAAGTAGAAGAGAACCTTTTGTTAGGAACAAGTGGACTCTTTCAACCTGGTTTTAGGCTTGAGTGTGGAGTAGAAGCTGGTTGCCTTTGTTGATATAAAATCCTTGGTAAGAGATGCTTTGTAACTACAGAAATGTGCTGATTCCTTTTAGGTCTTTTGGTAGCTCTTTACCATGAGGTGGATGTTTAGTCACTGCTTTCTATCCTTGGTAAGACCTTGAAAATAATTGGGAGCAGTCGCTTCTAGACTACTTGCTCCAAAATAGTATTTGTGTTATATTTTTCCCTGGAGAAGGTTTATAAAACTTCTGCCTTTAAAATACAGCTGTACAAATTGGAAAATAGCGTTGGGCAATAGAAGAAGAAAACTGTGGCCCTGAACCCAGGTAAAAGTAGTCCTCAGCAAAGACCTAGGCTAGATACAAGGTGCACCATCTCTTTTTAGCATTCAGTAAGTATAATTGGGATGGTTTTGTGTACGTTTGTATACATTTATATGCCTAGAATATATGGCATACACCGGTAATATATCGTGCATATTGGTGCCAGAATTTTTATGCCATCTTTGTCTACGTTGTTTATATTTTTATTAGTTTATCTGATTTATTATTTTGCAATAGAAAGAACAAATCATTATCTCTAGAAGACCCTTGTTCCATAGTGCACGTGTAGCTAAGGAACTGAAGGGAGAGTCCTAAAGAATTGCTACATCTCTCCTCCTGTGAGCACATTAGTACGGAGCAGACCAGTTAATCTTCACCTTGGAAGGTTTTCACCTTGGAAGGCAGAGGAGACTGATCCTGAAGGATCAAATATAGCACAGGACAGAACAGAGGGAGAATAGGAAGGCAGTAGGAGTGAGGAAGTAAAGTTTCCCAAATGAGATGACTAAAGAAAAAGAGACTGAAATAGATTGTTATTTCCCGACCCACCTGCTCCTTGCCCCTGCACTCCTAGGCCCCTCCTCACCCAACACACACACACACACACACACACACACACACACACACACAGAGAGTCTTTGTTTTAAGTAGTGAAGGAGGGCTGTGAGAATTCTAAGCTTAAGCTCACTGAAGGTTACGGCTTCCTGGTTACTTGGCTTTATACATTCAGTAAGATGTCTAACTCATTACAGGCTCATTATCTGTGTACTCAGTGAGTTAAATGTAAATGAACTGTAGGTTCCAGCCCACTGCCTTATGGATTGTCGTTGTGCACCCTTATGACCGTTGAACTCTGCTATCATGATTCTTATAGGTTCTTGATACTTTAGGAGTGTAGATGCAATACATTTTTTGTAAACGACGTTTATAATTGATGGCTTTGTGGTCAACAAAGGACTGTCTTGTTGGTCTTCATGATGCATGAGAGAGCAGCCTTTTTTGAAACACCTGATCGTGTACTAAGTTGAAGCCAGAATCAACAGATTTTAGGCTACTTTTTAATATTTGTGTTAAGACAAACAGTGGGGGAAAATTTTAAAATCTTACAAAAGAAGCCAAAGATAAAATGATAATCTCATCAACTTTCTATTAAACATTGAGAGAGCCGTCTTTCAGATCTTTGTAGACCTATAGTAGGCAAAGGCAGGAAACTGATAAAACACTATAATGAATGGGTAAGCTTGAGTGGTGTTCGGAACTGGTTGAGTAAATGCTGTTTTTTTTTTATTGATGTGGCATGGAGATCAGTAAAGGGGCATAAAAAATGACTTTGGATTTATTCTGGATAATTTTTATCTCTCTTTTGCTATATGAGGATGAGTTATTTGTATCACATTATCCCCATCGTGACTCTGAATGATTGAGTTGACGATATAAATACAATGTTTTCAATAATTTATTTTAGGATGGAAGAGCAGCATCAGCTGTTGTAGTTTGCTCCTTTTTATGTTTCTGTCGTCTTTTCACCACGGCTGAGGCTGCAGTTTATATGTTTAGTATGAAACGCTGTCCACCTGGCATCTGGCCATCTCATAAAAGGTACGGTTCAACTTTGCTTCATTGTTGGGTTGCTTCTGTTCTTGGGGTAACACAAATGCTCATTAGATCCTAGGACTTAATCAGCATGTTTTCGAGATGGATGTAAAATGTTTGTCTGATGCACCTAATTATAATTAGTCCAGTGGTGATTTAGCATTAATGTGCTTTCTTCTAAATGAGTATTTAAAATCTGGAAAATGATAATTTGAGAATTAAGTTCCAAACATCTATCACTGGTCTTGTTTCAGAGTATCATTCTTTCCTGAGTGTGAAGTCATTAAGGTAATCAGATAAAAGAAACTCAGTTGGCCAAAGAAAATGATACAGACTATTATATGTTCAACTTCTGGTTTGTATATGTAGTCTCATCAAGTAGGAGTTTGTAGTCATGGTGGTGACCAAGACTTCAAAAGTTTTGTGAGAAGCTAGTTATTTCTTCACTCACTACCTCTCATCATTCTTGGGGCCTCTCACATTTGCAGTTCCACAGCCATTGTCACCAGTTTTGATCAGATCTCTTTGACTAGAAGTGGTTTTGAATGCCTTTAATTCTCAAGGTCACAGGTGAAAACATTAAGTAGAAAAGTCTCTTGACCTTTGTAGGACATAGTACTTATTTATCTCTCCATATATGGATGACCCTTTAGGCTATTGGGTATTGACCATTCTATTCCAATATTTTTGAAATTTGGGGTTGTGGGAAGTTTAGTGGGTCATAAATCCCATTCTTTGGTTGAGCGGGACACTGTAGCACTTCCGTCTCTGTAGTCCTGATCATTTTTCTGAGCTCTAGGCCTACATCATCGCCTGCTTACAGAGCATCTCTCCTGTTATATTTTTCTGTCACCTTAGACTTAACATGTCTAAAGGTGAGCTCATCATCTTTCCCCTAAACCTGCTCTTCTCCCTGACTTTATTTAGTCTGTCTGTCTGTGGTAATATTTTTACCGTCTTTCATATTTATAACTAACTGGATACTCTTTTTTAGTCATCCTTCTTCACTTATCATATCTTGTTAACCATGACTGAAGTCTGCTGTTTCTACCTCTGCAACTTCTCTCCCCTATATCATAGGAGCATAGGCTTAAAGCTGAAATGAGGTCATCTAGTCCAGTGGTGTCAAGCACCAATAGAAACAGATCTCTGCAAGCACATATTGACTTAGAAAACCACAAATTGACATTATCTCTGTCTTATTGTGTTTTAATTTATTTTGTTAAATATTTCCCAATTACCTTTCAGTCTCATTTGGCTATACTTGTAGGCCTCACAGGGTCTGTGGTCCATATATTTGACATCTCTGATCTTGTCCAATCCAGTCCCTTCATTCTCCAGATGAAGAAACTAGCTCGGAATGTTGAAGTGATTTGCCAAAGTTTCCATAGACAACAGATTCCATCTAGTATATTCAGGCAGCTCTTGCCAAAGACATCAATGACTTCCTAATAAAATCCAGTGGTCTTTCTTGTCTTTGTCCTCCTGGTCTCTTCTGCTACACTGAATGCTACTGACCACCTTCCTCCTTCATAAGTAGTCTTTCCTCTCCTGGTGCTGACCTTCATCACCATCAGCTTAAGTTATTGTCAGAGTGTCTTAGCAGATCCTTTTGTTTCTATATTCTACTTCTTGCAGTCTGCTTGATGCTCATTAAGATCAGTCTTTCTTTTGCATTGTTCTAGTCTTCTTATTCTCATACTTATATCTTTATTGATGCCCTGAGTAAAATTCATACTCCTTAACCTGGCATTCAAAGCCCTCCATAGTCTGGTGCCAATTTTATTATTTTATTTCTCTTTACATATTCTGTATTCCGGCCAAAATTAATGACAAATTGTTCTTGTAAAAAAAAACAAAAACAGACCAACCAAAATCCAACATTTTCTTACCTTCCTGCTTTTGTTTACCACCATCCCTCTTCATCTGGTTAACCTTCACCCGCTCTTTCAAGTACACCTGAAATGCTGCCTTCTACATGAAGCCTTTCTGGACCTCCGCTGTTATTCCTGTTCTTTCCATTTGGGCTTCACCTGTCATATTTTCTGTACCTTTCTATTCCTAATGAGGTTATAAGCTCCATGAGGCCGGGATGATCACATATCTAGAATTTGTATCTCCGCTAGTGCCTAGCACATGACTGGGAATATGGATACTTGATTCATATGCTTATAGCTTGTCTTTTTCCTTAGCTTGATCCAAACTTTAAATGTTGAGAATATAAATAAGAAAGTATGCTAGAGGTATTGAATAGGCTGTTATGAATTCTTCATAGCACCCCTCTAAGTTCGCTATATGAATAATTAGAAATGATAATTATCAGAATGCTTTTTCCAGTGCAGTTTAAATTCAACTCAGCAAATAAATGCTAAGCACTTATGGTGTTCTGGATATATGGAAATGAAACAGTGCACAATTCTAGCCCTCCAGAAACTTAGAGCTTTGGGGAACTAGGGGTGCAGAATGGAAAGGCTGAACGAAATACCCAGATGACTAAAGTAGGGTTCTGGTGTGATTTGGAGAGGTCCCAATAAATGTTTGGAGAGATTCAGAGAGAGATAACACTTAGAAGTGGGACCATTAGGGAAAACTTTGTGGTAGTGATGATATTTGAACTGAGCCTTGAAGGAATAGTCTATTTCAGGGTAATTGTGTGGTGGGGCATGGGGATGGGGACCCTGGGGTTACTTCCTTGCAACAACTCTGTGAAATAAGTAGTAAAAGTATGTTTCTGTTTTACACGTGAGGAAGTGAGGTCCAGATAAATTCTGAGATGTCTGCCAGTGCTTGGAAAAAACATGACTCCTTCACCCACCCTCCCCACTCCGCTTTCTAGAATATGTGTGTATCCGGGCAGGAGGTGTGGAAAGAGAGAGCAGGCAGGCCCAGGGGACGTTGTGAAGACAGAGCTAAGGCATGATCTGGACGTAGAACCTTGAACTAACAACCTTGAATTTTAGCATAGCATTAATTAAAGCTAAAGAGGATTTTTCCAAATAATTTTAATTTTAAAAATCCAGTTTTAAAACATTGTATTTATTAAGTATAATTTTTTAAGATCTTTATTAGTTTTCAACATTCTCTTCCATAAAATTATGAGTTTGAGGTTTTTTTTTAAATAGGGAGTATAAAACTATATATGTACATAGACCTCTTGCACATTGTTGTTGCTAATTTTGCTTATAATAGCCAGTATTTAACTAACACTTTAAGGTTTGCCAGGTGCTTTCTATATATTCTAAACGTTTGGTAACAACTACTGTGAGGTAGATACTGTTAGTGTTTCCACTTTACAGGTGAAGAAACTGACCCTGGGAGGTTAAGTGATGTGTTGAGTCACACAGCTGGTGTCTGAGACAGGATTCAAACCCATGTCTTTCTGGCTCCAAATTAGTGGATCAGAAAGAATGTCATCTGAGAGAATGAGAAGCCTGTTAAAGGAGAAATACCGATGTCAGTTTCCATTTAATCTATGACAGTATTTCAGGTGATTTGATTAGCTTGAGAAACCTTATTCTCACAAAATACTTGTAATTTATGTATAGCCAAGGGAGGTCTCTCTCCTGAACTCCTATAGCACGCATTATCTTTTGTGTCTTTTTGTATGTAGCACATACTGCTTTTTTGTTATGAGATAAATTTTCATATGTATTTTTTATTTTCCCAACTAGACTGTGAGCTCCTACAAGGTAGGCGCCATATTAACTACACCCCCCATAGTGTCAAGGCTGTAACAACTCTTTAGTGAATATTAGTTGCTCACAGCTTGTCAGTAAGTTCACTTCTCTTAGCCCTTACAGGTTATGAATTGGAAAACACTTCCAGACTGCAAAGAGGCTGCTTGTCTGTCTGTCTGTCTGTGTGCCCATGTCTCCCCCCACTTGCCTCCCATTTCATAGGACAGTGATCACCCATCACACTTAGTAACTAACATTGTTTCTGGTAGTGGAGTTAGTTTTCTTGCTTCATGGGCTTTGTCTCTCAGTCAAGAATGATGATTTTTTTTTTTCCTCCCGTGTTTGAAATGATGACATTGGAACTTTATTCTTGAAGTAACTACTTAAATGAATCTTTACGTGTATAGTTGGAGCTAAATGACTCTTGCAGTGAGCAGTCATCTTGCTCTATAAATTTTGTATCCCTGGTCCACAAAGTTGGCTCTATGTTTGTTGCTCTTTGGTTTTATAGGTATATAGAATACATGTGTGACATGATGGCAGAAGAGCCCATTATCCCTCATAGTAAACCAATCCTTATTAAAGCAGTTGTGATGACACCAGTGCCCCTGTTCAGCAAGCAGAGAAATGGCTGTAGACCCTTTTGTGAAGTCTATGTGGGAGATGAACGAGTGACCACGACATCTCAGGAGTATGATAAAATGAAGTAAGTTCAGAGTAGTGTGTCTCTTGTACTTCCTTTGTTAACATATGCGTGTTGGTAATTTGGTGGTGGAGGACCTGTCAGTTTGTTATTAGAATTGCTTCTGTGTCTGATACTCATTGAGTATTTGTAAGATGAGTAGGCCATTCTGATGGAAGGAAGTGTAGTGTATCTGAATAAACAAAACTCCCTGGGATTTGATTGTAGAGAGTATAGTTATGCAAGATGAAATGAAATCAGAAATTAGGGGTTAGGAAATTCAGAGTGTGTAAACAATTGCTATTTTTATAGTCATTCATCCATACTGACCACTTAAACTTTGTGGAAAGCAACTTCTTGTAGAAAAAAGAAAATATTTCTGGAAAAATTCTCCCTAAAAGATCAAAATCCATCAGTTAAAAACATCTGTGATTTTATGGATTTTTCATTTTAGAAAAATCTTAATGTTTTTAGGAGATGCATTTCTCATGTCTTTGAGTATGATTATTTTGGTTTGACTATAAGTTTGATATCAAAGTGAGGATCCTAAGTATGGCAAGTATTTATTTTTATATAAAATGGACTTATGTAAACAATTCATCTGTATTTCTGTTATTTAGGGATTTTAAAATTGAGGATGGAAAAGCAGTAATTCCATTGGGCATAACAGTCCAAGGTGATGTACTCATAGTAATTTATCATGCAAGATCAACACTAGGAGGAAGATTGCAAGCTAAGGTAATAACTTAGGAGACCTTCTCTTTTCTACTACTTGTCATATGTTGATTACTCACTTTTTCTACTGTATTTGTTAGTAGTGGCTAGCTCTTCTAAGGGAATTTAATTGTATCATTATGAGTTCTAAATATCTGTGTTATTAGACATTGCTGTCAATTGTTTCAGTCTTGTCTGATTTCATGATCCCATTTGGGGTTTTCTTGGCAATAATCCTGGAGTGCTTTGCCATTTCCTTCTGCTCATTTTACAGAAGAGAAAACTGAAGCAAATAGAGTTAAGTGACTTGCCCAGGGTCACACAGCTATTACGTTTCTGAGGCCAGAATGTCTTTCTGACTTCAGGCCCAGCACTCTGTCCGTTGTGCCAGACATTATTTAAAGAATAAAAAGAAACAGATAAACATATAGTTGGGGAGACCGAAGATACCTAAATGAAGTAACTTGAGAACACTGAGAATTCAATTCAATTTGAAAATTATTTTGTGCCAGTCATTGTATAAGACACTGAGGAGACCAAGATGAAAATGAAGCATTGTACCCTGGTTCAGCTTGCTGCATGTATGCTGCTTAGTAAATACAAGATAGCTTAGGAAGAGAAGACACTAAGAATTGGGGGTGGTTCACGAAAGGCTTCATTTGAGTGCTGGTACCTGAAGTAAGCCCTGAAAGAACCTAAGAGTTCTAGTAGGGGGCAGAGAGAAGGGAGTGCAGCTAAGGCCTTTGCAGACGGAGACAAGACCTTTTGGAGCCAAGTAGAGGCCACTTTGGCTTAAACATAGAGTGTATGAAGAGGCTAGAAATAGGAAATTAATCTGTAAAGGTAGGTTGGCAGCCTGCTTGTGGAGAACTGTGAAGGTCAAGGTGTATTTTATCCTGCATGCAATAGGGAGCCATTGAAAGTTTTGAATAGGGAAGTTACATGATCATTTCTGTCTCTTAAGAATATTAATTTGACAGGCTTTTATAAAATAAATGGTTTGGTGAGGGGAGTGATATCAGGTAGGAAGACAAATTAAGTTACTGTAGTAATCCAGGCAGGAGCTGATGGGGGCTAAATTAGGGTAATGGTCACATTGAAATAAGAACAGTAATAGTATGTATCTAGTGCTTTAAGGTTTGCCAAGTGCTTTACAAATAATTTTCTCATTTTATCCTCACAACAACTCTTAAAAGGCAGGTTCTAGTATTGCCCCCATTTTTATAGATAAGGAAGTTGAGAAAGTCAGATTAAGTGACTTGCCCAGGGTCACCAGGATCACCTAGTAAATGTCTGAGGTGAAATGTGAACTCAGATCATCCTGACTCCAGGCCCAGCTCTCCTATGTACTGGTAGTACATCTTAAAGGATTTCTATATCAGCCATTGTCAAAATACCACATTATTCTCTGGCTCATTTAACCTATGTTTTTGAGCACATATAAAATATAAGGCCCTGTCCTAAGCAGTAGGCCTATACCATGGGATAACTAAATGCTGTGCCATGCTAATGTAACACTTTAGGGTAGCTTTTGGACCATTCCCTGGGAAGCATAATGAAGTCATTCTGACCCCTTGATTGGCCAGCTCAGCTCTGCATGTCCCTTTCCTCACCAGTACCTTGCCCTCGTGTCCTGTGTCTGGTCATGTTTACATGTACATTACAGGAGCCTTGCTCCTGCCCTGCCTCATCCACTTCTCCTCATGTGTTGCTGTGGAGATCTGGGGAAGATTACAAAAGTCTGCCACTGGGGTCCCTTACAAATGTTAGCCGGTCTTAGCTGGGTCCTTCTGGCAACAAGGCAGACATTCTTCATTTCCCCAGTTGAGTTTCTCTCCCACTCCCCCATGGCAAACTGTGCTATATCTCTTGACCTTTCCTCAAACCACCCATGGCTGTTCCTCTCCCCATCCGTTCATCTGGAGGATCTGGCCTCATACTTCACAAAAAAAAAAATTGAGACTGCTCTCTTCTTCCTTTTTGCTCATATCACATTTATTTTTTTTTACAGTTTTATGTTTTTATTGTTTTAAAATTACTTTTTAGTTTTCAGCACTCCTTTTTATAAGATTTTGAGTTCTAAGTTTTTCGCCCTTCCCTCTCCCCCAAGATAGCATACAGCCTGCATATCACATCATTTGGGCATCTCCTTCACTCCTTTCTGTGAACTTGAAAAACAATTTTTGATAACTGTTTCAATATAATTGGCTTGCTTTGTAATCCTGTGAATTTTATGTTACACATTAAAAGCGTTATTCTAAGAGGGTATCCATAGGTTTTACCAGAATGCTGGAGGAAGGAGAAAGAGTGGATGCCATGAAAAAGAACCCCTGTTCTGTACTCTCTTACTTGGGCATCTTAGCTACCCTGAATTTAATTATCATTCCCATGCAGATAATTCCTAGAGATCTTTCTTCCTAATCTTTTTCCTGTGTTGTTTGTTCTAGACTTACATCACTAGCTGCTTTATGGACATTTTTCAGTTTGATGTCTTGTAGACATCTTATATTCCCTGTGTCCTGAGCAGCACTCATTATCTTTGTTTTTCTCTTCTCCTCATGAACTTCTCCTTAATTGTCAAGAGTACTGCCATTCTCCCAGTCAGCCTGGCATCTTCTTAACCTATTCAGTCAAACTCATCTCACAGTTTGTTGCCAAAATATGTCATTTTGATCTTCACAGTCTCTCTCATATGTGGCGCCTTCTCTCCATTTACTCAGCCCCCACCCAGATTTAAGCTCTCATCACCTCTTGCATGGTCTGTTGTACTAGCTTCCTAATTGATTCCCCAGCCTTAAGTCTCTCCTCCCTCTGCCATTCTTTAACCCTCACTGTCACCTTTTAATTTCTCTGACTTAACTCAACACTTAGATCAAATCCCACTTTCCTCAGGAATCTTTTCTCTTTTTTTCCAGTTCCTAATATTGCTTTCCCCTCCCAGAGTGACTGCCTTTTGTCTATTCTTTATATATCTAGTTTTTTTATGTGTTGTCTGCTGTGTTAGAATGTGAGTTACCTGGGGGCAGACACTATGTTCATAGTCAAATAAGCATTTATTAAGTATGTACTATGTACTAAGCATTGTAAGTGCAAAGAGAGGTAAAGGACAGTCCTTGCCCTCTAGCAGTTCACAATTTAATGGGGAGAAAGCAAGCAAACATATACAGATGAGCTGTAGGCTGGATAAATAGGAGTTTATTACAAGAAAATAGCTTTGTGATCCTTAAAGCACTATAGAATTGTGAGTTACTGATAGAATAAATGCTAGTGTCTTTACCTAGCACAGTTGAGTAATCTGAAGTTGGAGCACGTCCATTAGTGTCTGACCTTTTCATTTAATACCAGCCAGGTCTGAAATTTTAAAATGTAAAAAGCCCCCAGGTACCTGAATGCTTGGGTCATTTCTGCAACTTCAAGTATGCTGGGATAAAATTCCCATTATTTTCTGGCAGACTTTCATGGAATTAGGCTTTTGTTGGATTTATGGTTGATTTTTAAAACTGTACATGCTTTCCCCTCACTTAAAGTACTTGTAGCTGTTTAGAGGTACCATCGATGGAGGTGGTTGTCCTAGCCTTGCAGGCTTCCTCAGTTAATCCTTCTGTCCCTTGTGGCACAGACTTTCGTTTTTTATTTAAAATTTTAAAAGAACAAAACCCTTGTAACAAATTGCATAACCAAGGAGGAAGCTGCTTTTAAATCATGGGGACAGCTGAATAATTATGAACCCTTGGCTCAGAAAGTTTTATAGTTGGCAGGATATAAAAGAACCATATAGCATTGGTCAGCTTTAGAAGATGCTGAACTAGAATTACTAATACAGAGGGTGGCCTAGTGGCTAGGAAGATCTAGATTCAAGTCCATCTTCTGACAGTTATGGTCTCTGATCAAGGCAATTAGCTCAGTCTCTCAGAGACTTAAATGCCTCATCTCCAAAATGAGAGTAATGCTTGTAGTCCTTGTCTTACAAGGTGGTTTTAAGGCTCAAATGAGATCTCTTTGCCACCTTTTACAAACTTTAATGTTCTGAGTCAGAGTCAGTATTTTTGAATTCCTTTGTTTCCTGGTCGTTAGTGTGTGTCAACACATAATCATTTAGAGTTAGCAAGTAGTACTTAACTTAGTATTTGCTGACTTCTATAGGGATTTCTTCCAGTGCTGGTGAGGTAAAACCACTAGAGTTGTGTAGAATCCAAATCAGGAATAAACTCACTGTTCTCTTTTACTGAAATTGACTGCAATATGAAAGTCGCCTTTCATTTCTGTTAGTAGTTAGAGGAGCTGAAAATGATAATGGGAAAGATAGATCCTAAAGTAAGGTGATGGATAGCCCTACTGTGTAGAGTGGAAAATAGAATGGCCAGTAACTCATTAAAGAGTATCCTCAGAACTCTTGGAGCCCACAGAGAATGGGTGGTAAACTGATGCTTTGGTTAAATTATTGGGCACTGATTGAGTGACCAGTTCACATATTTAGAATGCTAATTCTACACGTGCTTTCTGCCAAGTTTGCCTGGTAGCAAATGCCATATTTGCATTTCTTATGAGTCTGTGCTATGGGAATTGTCAAACTTGGTCCTGCTTTCTGCTTATGAGGTCTTTTGCCTTTTAAACATGCATAACAAAGAATATAAGTAAATTTGAATGTTAGAAAAAATGTGAAAATTATTTTTCAAAGTTAAATAGTGTAAATGAAAGTATTTTAGCCTGCACATTGTCCACTATTTGGAATATTCTCAAAACTGCAGTGCCGCAGCAGAGAAGCAAAATGGATGGAAGCTTGTTGGCCTGAGAATATGATTATTTTCATTAGGTTCATAAACAATTTTTGTTTGTCATTCCCAGATGGCTTCAATGAAGATGTTTCAGATTCAGTTCCACACAGGCTTTGTGCCCCGAAATGCTACAACTGTGAAGTTTGCCAAGTAGGTTATAATGTTGGACATTGTGGATTTGGGGACAGTCTTGTTCTGGGTGAGGTTAGGTAGGCTATCTAGATTAGGGCAGAGTTAATATTTGAAAATATTACATGAATGAAATTAAAAGTTCCAAGGACCTTTTCTTTGCAGTGTAAAAAATGTAACATACAATTAACAGGAAAACTAAGAACCATACATTGTTGAGTTTGGTCAAGTATATTTACTTAAGAGTCACAAGATTGGGCTGGCTAGGTGGTGCAGTGAATAGAGCACAGGCCCTGGAGTTAGGAGGACTTGAATTCAAATCTGGCCTCAGACACTTAACACCTACTAGCCGTGTGTGACCTTGGGCAAGTCACTTAACCCCAATTGCCCTCCAAAAAGCAAAAAAAAAAAGAAGTCACAAGACGATGGGGTCTGTGTTGTAGTCCAAACAGAATAATTTCAATGCTGACCATCATTGATAGCTGAGAACTCCTTGTGCCAGCTCTTTCCTCAGCTTTTACCAGTCTACTCAGATTCTTTGTTCCTTCTACTAGCCAATGATATAGCACAACTAGAATAGACTGTTTAATGTTTCTGATGAATTTTTTTATACCAGATTTCTCAACCTTTATATTTCCTATTTTTATCACTTTTTTCACACTGACTTTTTTCACCTTTTTTTAGTCTGATACTTTGTTAGTCTCTTTATCTTTTAAAATTTCCTCTTCCTTTTAAAGTTATCTCTGTTACCTTGGGAGTTGGTACTTTTTTTTTCATTTTGTACTTTTTTAAAAAAACTTTTTTGTTTCACATTTTTAAATGAATAACCTGCCCTGCATATAACACTTGTAATGTCAAATCTCATGTTGTTGCCATCTTTGGTCACCTGCAAGTTGTGAGATTGATGCCCTAGATGACCTCAGAGTTGAAAAACTTCATTTGCTCTTGTGTGCAGAAATCAGAGGAGAGAACTGCTCTGACTTTAATGATAATAAAGAAAGGCTGAACTAGATATTCAGGTTTAGGGAGGCTTAGCAAAATAGAGACTGCTAACAGCTCACATCCACATTAAGACTTGCAGAGCAGTTTACATATTCTTTTATTTGTACAGTGGGGAAGTAGGAACAAGCAATAATAATAATGTGCATGAAAAAAATGAAGAACTTTTACAAAACAGGCTGCGATATAAAACTGAATTTCAGCATAAGTACTGGGCATATTGTGGCAGGAGTTTTACTGGGGGCTCAGTTGATTGATTAGGAGATTTTGAAATACGCTGTATCAATAAAATTACAGTGAGAATCCGAAAAATTTCATTCTTTTAATTTATAACATATATTTAAATGTGGGGCATACAAGTGAAAATTTCAGCTAGTGAATTCTGATCTGTTTTTCATTTCATAAATTAAAGCTTTCAAGTACCTACTTCATGCAAGGATTTGTGCTAGATACTTAGGATCCAACGTTTTAAAATGTGATGTTCCTTCTTCAAGCTACTGGGATCTATAGTGGCAAGAGTATCAGACATGAAGCTGAAAGACTTGGATTCAGATCCTCACACTTTCACTTCCTAGCTCTGTGACCTTGGGCAAGTCACACTTCTCTGGGGCTCATTTTCCTCATTAATAAAATAGAGAGAATAAGTATGGCATCTCCTTCAGCATAGTTATGAGTTATTAAATGAAATTCTGTATATAAAACATTTTATCCCTTAAGCACTGTGTATGATTGCTATTGAACTTACGTTCTAAAATTAGTTGCTGAATAGCTCTCCTTTGTGCCCTAAATTCAGAAGATGCTTGGGTGACGTTTACAGTGCTGTAAAATACTCTTTACCACCATTTTGTGGCTTTTATATAGAGAATATGCTTACCTTCATTAAATAAAACCCAGTCACAGCCATTCTGCTGTAACTAGTGTGTCTCTAAGCTGTTCTTATTCTATATTATTGCAGTGGAGGAAGGGTGTCTGTGACAAACATTCACATAAAGACTTGTGTGTAGATATTATACTGTCTTCTTCCAGAAGGTACTTACCCCCCTCAAGAGGCAATGCCTATACCCTGTGCTGGGTGTTTTTTAGTCCAGCACACTGGCCATTTGCCATGCCTTAGAACAATATTCTCAGAGAGCTAAGAGCTGCTGCTGTCAGGACACAGAATCTTGGCTGGTGCTTGTTACACTCTGATCTTAACATGGTGATCGTCTTATGAAATGGAAAATTTGGTCTGGCTGATTTTGAAAGTCCCTTTAACTTTGCCATTCTAAGGCTGATTCTCTCCTTTGATTCCTGTTCCAGCCAGTGGCAGAGTATAAGGAAGAGTATCTCTGGATTGTTATATGTTAATATCCTGGGTACTGTTGGGACCCATTGATGAGTGCACCCTGCTCATAAGACTTTCATTGTTCCCTCATCATCTGTGTGGACTGAGGACAAACATCTGTTCACCTTTGTGGCTCAGAGGCTAAGGGCTGCTCCTAGAAGAAATCTCTATGGGGGCTGTAGGAGGAGGAGAGGGAAGGGAAAGGCTATCTCCACCCCTGGGATAAGTGATGGTGAGGATCTTATGCCATTTCTTCTGAAACTGCTACAGCTGAGTGAACTTTCTGGGAACTTTGCCCATCAGGACCCCCACATTCAGAGGCTCTTTAATTTCATTTGTCTCCCTCCCCTTATGTTTGTCTCTCTTTTTGCTTTCTTCCTTTCTGCACTCTTTTGTTCTCTCTCTTACGTTTCTGTCTGTCTCCTCTTCCTGATTTATAAATTAATTTTAAGCATTTCATAATATGGTCTTTGAGCCTTATACAGAAAACTTGTCAATGCTCCACTTAAGAATCACCTTTTTTGGGTGGCTCATAAAGAGAAATCAGTGGTGTTGATTTCTTCATGTGAGAAACGAAGGGTGAAGATTAGAGACTCCCTCATGGCCCTTCTAGCTTTGGTATTTTACATGCATTCTCACTTTGGAATTGCTGTTGATCCTATCACTTATTCTGCCCAGGTTTATTGGCATCATTACAATCCCTGCCTCTGTAACATAATTTCTTGTATTTTTATAATTTTCCACATTTCACATAAATTCCGTTGCTCAGAAGGAGTTAACAGGAAAGATCTTTGAAACAAGCATACTTAAGTAACTCTCTTCTTCCAGTAAAGGTGTGAAGTAGGCAGCACATTAAGGGAAAGCAGTTCTTCTTGTATTGATCCTTTGCTGTGGTGATGAGATTATACTTTTCACTCCATTGAAATGAGCTGGGAGGCAGGGGAAGAGTAGAAGGAGCAGATGGGCAGCTTTCCAGCTTCTCCTGGATCAGATGTTCATTATTGATCTTCATTGTTTTACTTGAGTGCTTCTGAATTCCCACAAATACATTCCAGGGTCAAGTGATATGGGGGTTATTTCAGTTTTGCATTATTCTTACTCAGCTTCCTGGAAATTGGCTAAGATAATTGACAGTTGGCTGACTGTAAAACTAAAAATAAAGGAAATTTCGGAGTTGAGCATTTGATGAATACTCCCCAGGTAGTTGGCAAAATGTTCAGGCTTGCAAATATGTAAAGATTATTCTTCCAGAGACTTAGAGTCTGAAGGTCAGTATTTAAATTCTGGCTTTGCTGTGTTCATCATTGTGAGACCATGCGCATGTTGGGACCTCTGTTTGCAGATCCATAAAATGCTTATAATAATAGATGCAGTACATGCCTTATGGGGGTGTTGTAAGGATCAAATTAGAACATGTATGTAGCTTTTTGCGAACCTAGAGCACCATATAAATGTCAGCCAATATTTTTATTTTAATGCCCTTCACCCCAGAATAGTAGGTGTCCTAAAACAAATGCAAACATGTTCCTGGACACGCCTGCCCTGGAGATATTGTCAGTGAGTCCTCCCCTTTTGGAAGTGACTTAGAATTTTCCTTAAGAAATGTCTGAATTAAGAGAAAGCACCTGAAGGAAGGAAAAAAGGGGAGCCTCACTGCTGAATAAAGAAAATAACGGAAACAGGCCTACCTAGATTACCAGAGAGATTGAGCAGCTGGTGCCCTGTTTTGAGAGAGGAGACTATGCCATGACACCCTGGCAGCTTTCCATGGAGTGACCTTTATCCCCTGACCTTGTCCCAGATGCTTAGGGATTCTTTTTTAATCCCTCTGTGAGTCTATTGATTGGTGATGGAGAGCTGTGACTTTGAGGCTTCTAGGAGGGAGAGCCCCTGGGTATCATGGCAGTTGTATGCATCCAGGAATAAAGTGCCAGAAGCCAGAGCTTTATGCAGTCTTCTCATTGATTATTGGTATTGGGAATAAAAGAGCCCCTGCAGTAGAGGATTCTGGGAAGATGGCAGAATAGATTAGAAAATTCCAAGCTTTCCAGATTTCCCCTACAAACAAGACAGAATGGTGCCTCATAGCAAATGTAGAGTGGTAAAAATAAACAGGAGTTGGGGCAGATCAGCAGTCCTTCTGGTACAACCAGAGAAGATTGGAAGAAAACCTGTGAAGTAGTTAACACCTCCAGACCAGTTCAACTGAAACAGCAGGAGTCTAGCCCTGGGGCTCCCTGGATTTAGCCTTGGCCCCAGCTACAGGAATTTTTACCTCCTGGACAGTGTGGGCAGGGGAAGATTGAAGAAACCTCAATCTGCTGATAAGGGATGTCAGGCCCAGCTGTGCTGTGAAGACATGAGGGTGAGAGGGAAACAGCGCATGCCCTGCTGCTGGCTATGGACACTTATAGGAGGGTGGTTGGTTTTGGTTCCAGGCTAGAGAGAAGAACTGATGGAAGACCTGAGGCCAGAGGCACCATTCTTCCTACCCCAGAACTAGATGTGATTACAACAATAGTTGCTATGAATTTAAAAAAAAAAAAAAAAAGAGCAGGCAGAGGAGAAAGAACACAAGCATAGAATGGGAATAGAGAAGCCCAGGATTCATCTTCAGAGGAGAATCCTGAAGCAAAAAAAGCCTCTCCTACCCCAGAGAGTAACACCAAATGGTTACCTGCTGAAAAAGAATTCATAGAAGAATTTTTTTAAAAAAGGACTTTAAAAATCAAATGAGAAAGATTGAGGAAAAGTTTTTTTTTAAAAAAAGAACAATCCAAGAAAAACAAGATTATGAAAAGAAAGTCAACCACCCAGAAAAGGACATCCAAAATCTTAAGGAAGAAAACGACTCCTTGAAAATTAGAATTGAGAAAGGGGAAGCCAATGAAGTTGTAAGAGACCAAGAAATAAAATATAAAGAATGAACAAATAGAAGAGAATGTGAAACATTTCATAAGAAAAACAGCTGATCTGGAGAACAGATCAAGAAGAGAAAAAATAATTGGACTACCTGAAAGCTACAATTAAAAAAAAGAATCTTGTTACAGTAATACAAGAAATAATTTTTAAAAATTGTCCTGAAGTGTTAGAACAAGAGGAGAAAGTAGAAATGAAAAAAATCCACTGATCACCACCTGAAAGAGAACCTGTGAGGAAAACCTACTGGAATATTATAGTTAAATTCTGAAAACTCCAGCTCAAGGAGAAAATGTTACAAGAAACAAGGAAAAAACAATTCAGATCTCAGAGAACCACAGTTAGAATCACACAAGACATACCAGTGGCTACACAGGGGTGGGGAACCTGCAGCCTTGAGTTCACACGTGGCCCTCTAGGTTCTCAAGTGCAGCCCTTTGACTGAATCCAGACTTCATGAAAGAGAATGGAAGCCAGGGCAGAGTGAGGATTTTATTGCAAAAAGACCTAAACTCAGTAGTAAATTTGACATATGGAATGTCAAAGACAAGGACAGACTGTTTACTTTTTATATGTGGAAATGTAAACTATGTGTCTCAAGATTGTAATTAGTAATTGGGTAGTTTGAAAGAAGATCAGGGTAGAGCTGAGTATGATGTGATTCTAAAAAGTAGTACCAGTCTAGGAAAAGCTAAAAGGAATTATACAAGTGAGATGTGAGAGCAAGAACTGACACAGGAATTAGATGGGGGAGGAGGGCTGGTAGTTCTGGAACCCTGCTCATGAGGAATGGGTTAAAGAGAGAACAGTGTATACATTTAGAAGGGAATAAAAGCCTTCTAATTTATAAAGAAATAAGAGGGTGAAGGAAATGGGATAACGGGCCAGTGTAGAAGGGTATCTTGATTAATAGCAGTGGTTTAAAGAGGGAACTATATATGTATATATTTGGAAGACTAAAAGTCTTCTAAATTCAGATAGAAACAAGAGGGCAAGGGGGAAGGGTTGGGGGAGAGGATAAGGGAGGGATCTTGTGTGGGGGGGGGACAGGGTACCCGGTAGAAGTAAAGTAGAGGAATCAGAAGGGATAGGAAATAAGAGATACATACAAACAAGATAAAGATCAGGAGTAGAATTTATTAGGAAAAAACAAGTAGTAATCATGATCTCAAACAGAGTTAAAGCTAAAATAAATTAATCAAAAGAGGAAAACAGGCAAATTACCCTATATGTTAACCATATTAATCAATATTGTTATAGAATATTTAAAATAACTAGATAGCATAAGGCTGGAATATTACTGTGGTGTAGAAAATGATGAGCTAGTGGACTTAGAAAAATAAGGAACGATTTGGATTTAGAAGGAAGATTTGATCCACCCTCAGAAACAGAGGAGAGACAAGTATAGTATGGTCTTACATAGATGCATTTGAATGTATCTTTCTGTATATAAGTATGATTATAGATATTTAAGTATGTGTGTATAAGTGTATGTGTATATATATTATGTCTTTGTGTGTGTGCATGTGTGTGCATGCGATTGTCTGTCTGTCTCCATGCTTAATTGTAGCCTTCTTAGGGGTGAGGGTGAGAAAGGGTGAAAAAAGAACAAAGTTAAAAGAGCATAGCAGAGAACAAAAGAAAACTCACAAGGAAGCAAAGAAAAGACGGACAGCTCTGAACACAGTGTTGTATTTATTATATAGGCTTTTTTGAAATGGAAATTTATTGCTGTATATTTTGAATCCTCTCTTATGTTCTACTGTGTACATGGTAATGCTTATTTTTCTTATTGTGTGTTTAAGTTAAAAAAAAAATAAAGTAATAATTAAAATAAAAAAAGAACCCTGCAGTCTTGATTAGGCTCTTAGGCAGCTAGCACTTTTAGACCCAAGTATACTTGGATGATATATCACCATTGTTATTGCCATTGTTGTTTAATTAATTTTGTTTTCCCGTAGTTTTCATTTCTGAATATATGCCCCCCCTCTTCTCTCTGTCTCCCTCCCCCCCATTCCTTATAACAGTAATTTCAAAAGGGGGGGACAGTTCAGCAAAACTAACATGGTGTTGCAACATATTAGCTGTGGTTAACAGTATTTGAAGAATTTTACATTCATAGTCTCTTACCCTGGATTGAAGAGAGGTACATTTTCTCTGTCTAGAGTACAGCTCCAAACCCTTTATTTTATTTAGAATTATATGCATTTTTGAAAGCAGTTTGAATGCACAGGTACAATTGAATGATTTTCTAAATTGGGAGTTCTTAACCTTTTTTTTGTCATGGACCTTTTTGGCAGTCTGGTGATTCAGCCTATAGGCCCCCCTTCTCATACTCATGTTTTTAAATGCACAAAATAAAATATGTAGGATTACAAAGGGAATCATTTACATTGTACTTTTTTAAAAAGTTTATGGAAACCAGGGTAATATCTGATCTAAATGGAGAGAAGGGAAGCCTGGGCAAGTGTTTCTCTCTTATTTGGAGCACATATTCTTGATTTAAATGATTTATTGAGTGTAATGTGATATAAAGATGGTTGGTAAGTTTCTTGAGATTAAAATTCTGATTGTGTACTTGTTATCTTAATGTTTTTAGGTATGATCTGGATGCATGTGACATTCAAGAGAAATACCCTGATTTATTTCAAGTGAATCTTGAAGTAGAAGTTGAACCTAGAGACAGGCCAAGTCTTGAGATGCCACCATGGGATAACTTAAATATGAAGGGACTGAATCCAAAAATTCTTTTCTCCAGCCGAGAGGAACAGCAAGACATTTTGTCTAAATTTGGTAAAACTAATTATTAGAAATGATGAACAACACACATTTTATTTTTGCACATACTCAAAGGAATTGTATTTTTGATTGCTTGTCTCCTTGACAAAGATAACCATACTTACTAACTTTCTCCATTAAGTCAGTTCGGTTTTTATTTTTGTATTTTAATGAGGAAACCTCTGAAGTATGACTTTATCAATTTACTGTACTCTTCCACTTATTGGCACACTCCATGCAAATATTTTGGAGTGTTGACCATTTCAAAGTCTCAAGCCTCTCCCTGCCAACAGACTATCTAGCACAAAGGACCTTGGTAATGTTATGTCATTTTGGGATTAGTCTTGCTTGGGTCCTTTCTAGGAGTCGGTCTATTTCCAAATAGTCCAGCAACTTTCTGAATAGGTCCTCGAGGAAACTTTTACTAGGCCTTGAATCTAGAAGAGACAGCAAATAGTGAGGAATTCTCTTTCATGTGTGACTATTTTATTCTCTCCTTCCCTGCAGTAACCACAATGGGACTTAGAGCTGCCACTGTCCTGACTGCCTGGTTTTTCTGTAACTAGGACTGATGGGGATGAATAACTTTTTGTATTAAATTTGTTCCATTGTCCCTCTTTTGTCTTCAGAATAGATATATGGTGTATTCAAAACTGGTTTGAGAAAAATTCTCTTAATGTTTTCATGTAAAAAAGTGGTAAAATATTATCTACCTAGTTAATTTTTTAAATATTGTACTACATAAAAATTAAGTGATGTTTTTAGTATGTGTTCTGATATAGCTGTAGAGCAGCATCATTTTTTAGAAAAGTAGAAAACAATTATAGAGATCAGTATTTGTATTTTATTTGCAAATCAGTCACCTTGTTGAGAGTTGAGCTGGGAGGCAGGAGAAGAATAGAAGGAAGAGGTGAACAATTTTCCATCTTCTCCTGGGTAAAGTGATCTACATTGTTTTACTTGAGAGCTTCTGAATTCCCACAAAACCATTCCAATGCCAAATGATTTGGGGGTTATTTCTGTGTTAGATTAGTCTTGCTCAGTTCCTGGAAAGTGAGCATGACTGTATTTATTTAATCTAATTGAAGAAAGTCAAAATATTGCTAGTTTTATCTCCTTTATTTAAAGGCTTAAAAAGAAGTTGTTTGTTATAGTCAACTGTCAGACAGGTTAGAAGAAATAGGCTTTTACATGAGCTTACAGATTAAACTGTGCTATTTTCATATTCATGATTTAAGATTTAGAGAGAGGTATGTCTGTGTATGTTCAACTAAAAGATTTCATATTTCATGGAATGGTATTCCTGAAAAATTTTTACACTGAATCATATGGGAATGTATGGTAAAGGAATCAGTGGAGGGTTTGGTTTTTTTTTTTTTTTTAAAGAAAGTGCCACTTAATTTGTTTTTTCTAATAAATCAAGATATTAATTTTTTAGATTTTCTTAAAACAGGTGCTTCCTGTTGTGAGAACCCTAGTTGATTTGAATCCTTACTAAGGTTTTATAATTCTTTCACTTTAAGCTATTTCCTAGGTGTCTGTTATAGATACATACTCCCATAACAGGTCCTGCTGATATATTTATAAATGTATATGTGTGTGTGTGTGTGTGTCTGTGTGTGTATGAGTGTGTGTATGTGTGTGCGTGTATGTGTGTGCGCGTACATATATATATAGTATGGCAAATGGGTAGTCCCTATCCTTGGAGAACATGTAGCCTAATGTATTTCTTTGTCTTTGTTTGGCATTTCAAAAATTATAGGCAAACCTGAGCTTCCTAGACAGCCTGGATCCACAGCCCAATATGAGGCAGAAGCCTCCCAGCAGTCCCCCGAAAGTGTGCTCACAGAGTCAGACTCTCCACAGAGTAACAACACTGAGACAAACAACTTTTTTCATACATTGGACTGGCAAGGTATGGGGTGTGATGACAGGCCTCTAGTGTTTTGAAAGTTCTGGGTTGATCTGACTTCGTAAAATTGTGAGAATTGACATATCAAGTCAAGTCACCAACCTTTCCAGCTCAGAGTGTCTCTGACACTGGTATGAAGGGCTCTGGTGTAGAGTATAGTATCCCTTTTTGTTTTTGTCTATTTATGACATCATCTCACAAGGTTAAGTATAACCACAATGTAGTGTTTTTTTAAATTAAAATTTTTTTTTCATTCTAGACTTTATTTTTTTCTCACTCCTATCTTTTGGAGGGGGAAACAAATTGCTTGTAATAAATATCATCGAACGAAACCAGAATTTTATATTGTCCAAAAATGTGCTTCTCATTCTGCTCCATATTCGATGGCCCCACCCCTCTGTCAGGAGGGTGGGTAGCATTTTTCATTAGTCCCCACATGATTGATCATTGTTATTGATCCGAATTCTTAAGTCCTTTCAGGACTTAACTTTCACTACAGTGTGTTTCTGCTCACTTCAGTTGTCATCAGTCCATACACATCTTCCCTAGTTTCTCTGAAACCATCTTTCTTAATTTCTTGCAGCACAATATTATTCCATTACCTTCACCTACCATTGTTTGTTCAGCCATCCACCAGTTGAAGGGCAGCATCTTAGTTTCCAGTTCTTTGCCACTACAGCAAGAACTGCTATGCATATTTTTTCCGCATGGGACCTTTTCCTCTTTCATTGATCTCTTTGAGGTCTAGGCCTAGTAGTGCTATCATTGGATCAAAGGGTGTGCAGTTTAGCGACGGTTGGGGCCTAGTTCCATATTGCTTCCTGAATGGCTAGACTAGGTCGCTGTTGCACAGGTAGCTCATCAGTATGACTGTTTATGTATAGCCCCTTCAACATGTGGTGTAGAGTCTATTTTTGTCAACTTTGCCTTTTTTGTCAACTTTGCCAGTCTGATGAGTATGAGATGGAACCTCAGAATTGCTTTAATTAGCATTTTTTCTAATTATTAGTGATTTGGGCCATTTTTATATCTATAGAATGAATTTCTTCCCTTCAGAACTGGCTGTTTATATCCTTTAATAATTTATTCTTCAATTGAAGAATGACTCTTATTCTTATAAATTAGAATCAGTTCCTCATATCTTGGAAATGAGACTTTTCTGAAAACTTTGCTGTAAAGATTTTCCCCCCAGTTAACTGTTTGCCTTCTAATCTTAGCTCTATTTGGATTTGTTTGTGTAAAAACTTTTAACTTTATATAATCAAAAATTGTCCATCTCACCTTCTGTTATCCACTATATCCCTTATTTGGTTATGAACCTTTCTTTTTTTCATAGATCTGAGGGGTAATTTTTTTGTTCTTCTAACTTGTTTATGATACAGCTTTTTATGTCAGGGTCATGTATCCTTGCTCCTTGCACAAACATCAGGTTCTCATATTCCTCATCCTGGAACTATGTCATAGTCATTCTTTCTGCACCCTGGCTTATTCTGTTCTCACCTGGAATGTATCCTTCCCTTTTTTCAGCTCTCTAGATGCTTCATCTTCTAACACCTATCTCTTCAAGGCTCTGTTTAAATCCCCTTTCCTTCATGAAGGCTTCCTGTTATTTCCAGCTTTCTGTAGCCCTTATTAATCTTTCTCTTCTGACTTTCTTTAGTTTATATTAACAACACATTGTACATGCCAGCATTATTCGTTATATTTCATTTAATTGTCTTGCATCATTTATTTGTTGTTATTATGCATGGTAAATCTTGTTCTTCCATCTAGAGTGTTAGTTTCCTAATGGCAAAGATCATTACTTCTGTAACATCTGCCAACTATATAGTATTTGCCCAATAAAATATCTTTTTATTAATTGACTCTTTTCTTATGTGGCAAAAGAAAGCCTGTTATAATCATGAAACTCTTACAAGAATATTTTCCTAAGCTTTTGAAACTTAATTCGTGTATGAATCTGTTTTCTCTCACCCCTTTTGTTCCTCACCCCCACCACCTCCTTCCAATTTTGCAGAAGGAAAAGTATCAGAATCTGGAGTAGAAAATAACTTCCTTAAAGAAAACCATGTTGTCCTGAATGAAGACAGGGATGGAAGTGAGTTGTCTGATGAAGAACCTTCTACTTTCCCTGGTGAGAACAGAGTAATTACAGTTGAAGAAGAAAAGTCAAGTGTCCCTGAAAAAGCAGAAGATGAAAATTTACTTTTCGATACAGATTATGAACCCTCAGCCCAGCTGCAAGAGTCACAGCAAGAAGACAGTGTTGATTTGCTAGGCTTGGACTCTGAAGCTGGACCAGAGCAAAGCCATGCAGCCAAAGAAATTCAAAGCTCTTCCAGCAATGCTGATTTGTTAAGCAATCTGTTTGTTGCCAGTGCAGCCATTTCGGAAGAGCCTACTGGAGATTTGCTTGGGGCAGGGACGGATTTCTTTTTCAGTGGCCCTCCTCCTCCCTCAGAAAATGTACAGAGCGCTTCACAAAATGTAGCTCACTCTTCAGCTGGTATGTACTTTTTCAATAATGTTCTAAGTGTGAATTTCTTATTAGGATAAATAATAAAAAGATAAGTGAATTTTTAGTTTGCTTCCTGCTTTAGTACATGGATCTAAGACTTGAACAAAGGAAGGAAACAATAAGGTTTATAGATAGCTGGATTTTGTACTTGAAGGTCCATCCATCTGTTCACTGTAGGTATGATGGAGAAGCCTTCAGGAAGTTCTGTGCTGAATAGAACTGCAAATCAGTGATTTTGGTGATGTGCATATGGTAGGCTTGATAAGGAATTGAGAAGGTATGCTGGAGAAATTAGGGGATTAGTAGAAGAGAGAAGGAAACTGATCTTGGAGGTAGAAGTAGCTGTGAAGTATGTGGATTTGAATAACATGGTGACAGCATCTGAACTACAAGGGACCTCATAGATCATTTAGTCATAGACTCAGCACTTTAGAGCTAAAGGGTCCTAATGTTCATCCTAGACCAGTATGCTCATTATTTTGGGGGAAATATGAAGTAACTTACCTCAGGTCATGTAGTGACAACCTGAATTTAAATCTCTGCTCCTAGTTAGATAAATCCTTTTCCTCTCCACCTTCTGTCTGTCCCCAGAGAGCACTGAGGAAGGTAAGTTCTTTTTTATAAAGGTAAGGAAGAGATGAATAGACGTTTGATTGCCATGCCATGGCCTTCTAATGATTAGCCAGTGGATGGGTTGAAGCCCATCCTGCCATACCTTCAGGTTGCCTAGTATAGTGTACTTTAGAAATGACACATGATTGACCTCATCTGAGATGTGTCACATTACTGGTGCTGTTTGACATGCTCCTTTCTGGAGATACACTTCCTGATCACATCCCATTGCGTTTCCTTGGCTTTGTGGAACCTTCACTACTGCAGTTTGCTGGGAAGTAAATTTCTATAAAATGACTTTTTCCCATTGACTTTCATTGCATAGGATATCTGTTCTCGAGGAATGAATCCTCCAGTAGACTTAAATTCAGAACTTTAATTGGAGAAGTTAAATTTTGGCTAAGATCTCAGGTGTGCTGGCTAAAATGGTTTCTGTGGTTTCTCCATACCATGATCTTTCCTCTCCCAGTATCATTCGTCTTCTGTTACTACCTTACCTTGCCCCCCAAATACTAAGGAATCCTTAGGCATGAGGAGAAGTATTGAATTCCTTATTGTAGCTCCAGAGCAAAATTTAGTTCGCCTCCTTCTCATTTTGTATGGAGATTTACAAAGACCATCACCACTAAGCATTGCCATCCAACAGACATAATACTTCACCAGTAAATTCCTTTTGTTTGAGCCATCATTTTGTCCATTGATTTAATGTCTTACTTGATTAGTTTTGTATGGTCATTTGAAATAATTTTAAATTAATTTCCTCAAAACAAAGGACAGTTATTGTGAGTGACATGTATATGTAGAATTTCTCACTGAAATACCAGAATTTTACCTTTTAAAATTCTTATTTTTATCCTTTTAAATAAAGGGATAAAGATTCCTTTTATGGAAATATATAAGTTCAAATTGGAAAGTGGAAGATGTCAAGAAACTTTTGTAGTTTCACTTTTAGGGATACCAGGATTCACCCTCTTATTTTACACAGTACTAGAATTTCATGAATAGGCATTCCTGATAATTTAGACATTTAAATTTATAGAAGACAGCCTTTTGAGATTTTTCAGATCTCCAATCTTCCAATCTTTTTTTGGGTGGGGGGAGGAGAAGGCAGGGCAGTTGGGGTTAAGTGACTGGCACAAGGTCACACAGCCTAGTAAGTGTTAAGTGTCTGAGGCTGGATTTGACCTCAAGTAGTCCTGACTCTAGGGCTGGTGTTCTATTCACTGCACTACCTAGCTACTCTCTACTCTTTAATTTTATCCACTATTATTACTTGGACCTGACTGAATAAATTGAAATAGTTTTCAACAGGTGGCTGTAAAGTTAGCTGTTCTTTCGCTATTGTCAAATATGAGATTCTTATATCTCTAGCAATTACAAAATAAACTGACTATATGCTTAGGTGTAGTAGCTTACCTTACAGTCGAATGCCATATATAACTTCCTAGAAGCCATTTCTTTCCACTACACCAGTGATCTTTGTATAATTAATTTTAGCATACAGATTTTTCTGCACCAAAATGCTATATCTGTGCCATATTTCTAAGGCTTCTTTTGAATCTGAGTCAGTCTACCAGAGGACTCTAGGATAAAGGGGTGAGGTGGCCAAAGAATTGATACGAAGAGAGTAGCTTCCATGGGAAGAGAACCATGGGCTTGGATTGATTAGGTGTCAGTAAAGTTTTTTTTTGTTTAATGCAGTGGTTCTCATCCTTCTTAATGCCACCAACCTTTAATACTAATACGTGGGTGTAATCTGCATGTGGGCGGACCCGCCTGGGGACGGATAGAGGAGCAGTGTCTCCGTTCCTAAGACCATCAGAAATATGTGTTTTCCGATGGTCTCAGGCGAGCCCTGTGAAAGGGTCGTTCAACCCCCAAAGGGGTTGCGACCCACAGGTTGAGAACTGCTGGTTTAATGGTATAATTGCTTTTTTTTGTTTCTTATCATCAGTTGAAATAATTTCTTTTTTGCCTTTATTAACCCTCTAGAAGGAAAGGCAATAATGCTATCACAGTGATAAAACATTTACTTAAAAATATTTCCTGTAGGATTCTTCTTACCTTTAATTAAGTGGGTTAAAGTGAAAAAATTCTCCTGTGAGTAAATTCTAACAGCTCATGTCATTTTGGCTGCCATTTTCCTTAGCTGATCCATTCGATCCATTCACGATGTCATCCAGTTCAGAAACTCAGAGTCATTCCAATCCTGATCTGTTTGAAGATTTTCTTAATCCCAGTTCTGCACCAGCCTCATCCAGTATGTTTCCTTCTACACACAGTGCACCTCCTCCTTCTTCCAGCTCTGACTTCTTACATTTAGGTGAGTAAGCTTTGGCTGTTGTTGTGTAAATTTTGATGTTGTTGCTATAGTGGGAGGCTGTGGGCTGGTCTAAAGATTTATATCTGATATTTCTTTCTTCCTTTTTTTTGGAGAGAGGGAGGGCAAGGCATTTGGGGTTAAGTGACTTGCCTGAGGTCACACAGCTAGTGTGTCAGGTGTCTAAGGCCGGATTTGAATTCGGGTCCTCCTGACTCCAGGACTGGTGCTGTATTTACTGTACCACCTAGCTGCCCCTTTATCTGCTATTTCAATTAGATTTCTTTATCATGTGCTGTTTATTATAATGAAGTCTCTGTTGTAGATATAAAAAGAGCACACAAGGATACCACTTTAATATGTACCAACCTCTACTCATTTTGTAATATTTAGTTTTCTGGGGATGATGAAATGGTATCCTTGTGTGGGTTCCCCCTCCAAACTAATTATCTGAAAATAATAAATATAAATGGAATTGCCTTGTATCTTGGTATGTTCCATGTCATTTTTTGGTTTGTGATTTCTATCTTAAGGAAAATCATGCCCTATTATGATATTCTAATAGATGGATTCCTAGCTGTTTATATCTCTCCTCAGCATTCATCTTTGTTCCAGCTAGAACATATTGGGTTATGGGTAGAAGCCTGTGCATGTTTGGGTTTGAAGTCCTTTGATGGGAAAGACATAAATGAAAAGAAGCACATCAGCAGTTTTCTCTGTTTTTATATTCCTACAAACCAAATATGAGAGGCATAATTCACTCTTGAGGCAAAGGTACTTTCAGGGTTCTCGTGGTGCAGCAGAAGCCTCCTCAAACTGAACTGCCTTTCTGTTACCTAATCTAATTTAGAGGGAGGGCTACTCAAGCACTGTAAGTCAGAGATTCCCAAACTTATTTGGCCTACCTCCCTCTTAAAAAAAAATTGCTCCATGTCCCATGATTACATGATTTTCTAAGACCTTATACAAAATGCAAGTTATAACCAATCAGTGGTCAAGTCTACCGAACAGAGCTTAACAAGCAAGTGTTGGCAGGTGAGCATATCCCATATTGTTAGGAATTCTACCGTGCGTCGGCAGGAATGTGTGTGTGTGTGTGTGTGATGACTTGCTTACGATATAATACTATGTGGTTACATGATGTAATACTGCATCATCAAAATCTCAATGCAGGAAAAAACTCACGAATTTACAATGAATTATTAAAATTAAGATGTGTCATTAAAAATTTTTTTTTCTTTTGAAATAACATAAATTTCCAAAAAACAAACCAAAAAAACATTTAAGGGTTAAAGAAAGTAGATTTCAGGACGGCTAGGCAGTGAATATAACACCAGCCCTGGAGTCAGGAGGACCTGAGTTAAAAAAAAAATTTTTTTTAAAAGAAAGTAGATTTTCTGGGATGGGACATCGAGTAATTTTTTGTTTTTATTTTTGGTTTGTCAGTTGCTCTGAAAGCTCAGTGGCTACATTGTCTCTCTTTGCCCTCACAATCCAATAGCAAACATTTATTAATTGTCTACTATATGCAGCGCACTGTGCTTGGTCCTATAGATACAAAGATGGCTCCTGCTTTTGTGGAACATACAGTCTACTAGAGAGGAAAGGAAATATGCAGAAATAATTATGATATAAAATAGTATATGATCATCAGCATATAAGAGTCAAATGAGTTCTGCAACTTTTAGTTAGAGATATGGAAAACTGTTAAGTATTTTCTTCTTCAGAGCTCTGCTACTTTGTCACTAACAAAACATCTCCTAGCAGCCACCTCTGTCCTAGAACCCTCAGCTGTTGGGTCTGCCATGCAATGCTGTAGATTGGCTTCTGTGTTTGAGGAGAGGATGGCTATTAGGTTAGGGCCTTTGGTTGAAAGGTAAGAGTGAGTGGTGACCTATAGTTAACATGCTCAGGTGTGTTGTGGTACGATGGAGGGAGGACTAGACTTGTGTGCAGGAGACCTAGGTGTGGCCCAGTTTTCATCCTCTTACTAGATGCTTGACCTTGGGCAGATCATTTCACTTCTGCCTTAGTATCTTTATCTCTAGAAAGGGGACAATAATAATACCTTCCTTTCATGGCAGTTATAAGGAAAGTGCTTTGTAAATCTTAAAGCCTAAAGAAAAAGGGTTGGGTTTTTTTTTTTTGATGTCGTTCTACTCACATTATTCATCTTCCATTTAATGAGATAATGGGTTAAAATGGAATTTTGCTGTCAGCAGATGAAGGTTCCAAAAAGTGCTGCCAGGCAGTTGCTCTCCAGGCAGTTGCTCTCCCCAAGACCGGAAATAGATTCTTTTAGATAATGACCTTTGACAAGAGAATCAGCTTGTTTATTTAAACACAAGGTGCTTGGTTGACAGAAGCTATTGTGAGAGCATAGCTAAGACATTGATACTGTAGAGTAGAACTGAAGAGATGTCTGTTACACTTGACTAGTAACAGGACCCTTAAAAAGATTTCTCAGTTCAGAGACATTGAAAGGGAAAAAGTGACAAGTGATAGTTACTCTCTGTTGAAATACCAGAACATTGAGATAAACTTACTCAAAGCTCTTTGGTGCCTGAATTGTATGCAAGAATGGAAGCTGATTTGAATTAGTGTTCTCAGAAAATAGTCCCACTCTTCAAGTTTTCTGTAGAAGTAATGTTTAGGAAAAATACTAAGAGAAAAAATCCAAAGCAGGTACAATAATTTTCCACCTGTGTGTGACCATGCCCAGACAGATGTGTCCCACATATATCATGCTTGTTTTAGATAATAATTCTCTGTGTCATTGAAACTTTCTTCCCAGGGAATTTGCCAACAGAGCAGCCTACCAGGATGACTACTTCTGCCAGCCACCCTGATCTCTTGGGAGGATGGGACTCTTGGGCTGATTCCTCCGGTATTGGCAATATTCCATTACCACAGCCTGCCAAATCTGCATGTGAAGGTATAGGGTATTAACAGATGTTCTCTTACTGAAGAAAGTGAAGACTGTTCTTTTAGTGCAACGTTTATTTGAGGATAACTGCATGATTATATTCAGAAACTGAAGTTGACAATTTAATTTCCACTTGAGTAGTCACAAACAATGTGTGCATGTTGTGTCTTCTATTAGACTGTGAGCTCCTTTGAGAGCAGAGACTGTGTGTGTGTGTGTGTGTATATGTGTGTGCGCATATGTGCCACGTGCGTGCATTTCTTTGTATCTCTAGAGCTTAGTATAATTCCTGGCATATAGTAGGCACTTAATTAATGCTCGTTTTCTTCCCTTTCTAGTAGATAACACTTAATAAATGTTTATTGACTTTTTTTAATATCAACTGTTAAATATTTCCTCCATCCCATAGGCACAACCTTTTCTTCAGGAAGCCAGTCAAGTGTTACCTCTGGCTCTTCTGTCAGCCAACCTAAATCTCAGAACTTTGATCCCTTTGCTGACCTCGCTAACCTCAGTTCAGGTATTCAAGATAATGAGTGAAATTTATACTAATAAAGCAGGGGTGTGTGTTTATTAAAGTGTTAGTGCTTATGGGAAAAATTTCTTTTTCAGTATGTTAGATTGTAAAAGTTTACAAATGCAGCTTAAGTATGTATGAATTCAGGTGTTTTCATTACTGTTGTGTCATAAACCTTTCTTTTCTAGCTGTTGATGGACTAATAAATCCAGGCATTCTGAAAAGCAATACTCCCATAAAACTTGTAGTTATAATCGATGCTTCTCAGAGCCTCTTCTAGTAGCAGCATGTATGGGATTGATACACTGGTTCCTTGGGTGAGGTAGAGGGGAATTTACAAAACTTAGCTGGTGCATTGGGGCAGTCCCTGGACAGCTTTACAGTACACTGAATCTGTGCAGAAAAGGAGCTACTTCTTGCACTAGAAAGAGGCAGTTAGGGAGCTGAGAGAGTTTAGTTTGAAATAGAAGGTTCCCAAAATTTGAAAAAAGACTGAACCACTGTTATGGTTTTTAGGGTTCAGATTTTAAGTGGAGGCCACATCTGGTGTGGTTGAATTCCAGGTTAGCTCTGTTTGCCTCAAACACTGATATTGATGACATATTTGAGTATGAATCTTTGATCTGGTTCAGAGTTGAATTTTTTTTAGTGTGCTTCTTAAGAAGCTTTTTTTTCTGCTAAGTTTTAAAATAATTTCTTATTCCCTAGGGTCCTTTATGGTTCTTTTCATGAGCATTCCTTATTTAAAATTTTGATGTTCTGATCATTTGACAGATATTAATTGTGCATCTGTTGTGTGGGAGGCAAGCTTGTAGATTTCTAATATATTGCATATTCTGCAGTTTGTACTGTTATTGTTCTGAAAATAGGAATTATATTTGTTAAATATGCTGTTCTTTTTCTTCCTTATTTGTTTTCTTTCTCTTTTCATATTTTCATGTTACTTGCCCTTCTTATTTCTCATTTTTCTGCTTCCATATGCTTTGTTTTCTTCTCTTCCTAGTAGGCAACACTTAATAATTTTGAGTTGCTTTAAAAAATTTATTTTTCAAACCACAATAATGTGCCTTCTCTCCCTCTTATTCCATTCCCCACCAATTTGGAAAGGAAGAAAAAACTGTTACAAGTGTATGTCCAAGCAAAACACATTCCTAGATTGGTCACGTCTAAAGAAATATATTTCATTTTGCATTCTGAATCCATTACCCTTCTATCAGGAACTTGGGTAGTAGGATTCATCATGATTGCTCTGAAATGGTGATTGATCAGAGTTTATAAGCCTTTCAGAGTTATTTGTCTTCACAGTATTATTGTCATTTTATAAACTGTTCTAGTTCTGCTCACTTCACTTTGCACCAATTCATTTAAGTCTTTCTGGGTTTCTCTGAAACCATTCCCTTCATCATTTCTTATAGCTCAGTGGTATTTTATCATATTCATATATTTTCTGCTCTTCCCCAGTTGATGGGCACCTCTTCAGTTTCCAGTTCTTTGCCACCACAAAAAGAGCTGCTATAAATATTTTCATACCTCCTTACTTAGAAATTGTTTTGCTTAGGATTGATGCCTGCCTTTATCTATCAAACTTCTTATTTACTCTTCTCCTTTCTCTCTTTTCCCTCCTATTTCTCTGTTGATTGAACTCTACTTCCATGCCCAACTCTGTGTGTATGTGTATTTTTCCTTCCTTTGATCAGTTCAAGTTTCAGCTGTTCTTCCCCTTCTTCTAGACTTCTGCTTGTGCGCTCTGATAATGTGAGATGATTTTCTCCATCCATCTTCTATCGCTTCCCATCTTCATATTCCTCTTTCCTTCCTTTTTCTTTCTTCTTTTAAGATCCTCAAAACGGAACAGAACAATTCCTAGACCTTCTTTCTAATTATATTCCCTCTATGACCTCTGAGGATGAAGTTTGTCTGGGAACACATGAATCATCTCTACATATTAGAATGTTGGCAGTTTATTCTCGTTTTACTTCTTTATGATTTTCCAATCATGTTTACCCTTTTATGTTTCTCTTGACTTGTGTGTTTGTTTGCACCTTAAAGTTTCTGTGTGGCTCTGGTCATTTCATCAGAAATGTTTGGAAGAACCCTTTTTTCATTAAAAGTCCTTTTTTCTCATAGGATTATGCTCAGTTTTGCTAGAAATATTATTCTTAGTTGTAAGCCTGTATCCTTTGCCTCCTGGAATACCATATCCCAAACTGTTTCTCTAAAGAGTTTACTACTAAATCTTGTGTGTTCCTGATTGTTCCTCTTTGGTACTTGAATTCTTTTTTTCTGGCTACTTATAGTATTTTTTCTTTGACTTAAAAAATAAAAGCTCCATATTTTGACCTGTGGTGGTCCTGGGAGATTTCATTTTGAGGTTTCTATCAAAAGGTGACTAGTAGAGTCTGTTTCTACTTTGCCTTCTGGTTCTAAGAAGTCTGGGTAATTTTGTTTTATATTTTCTTGAAATAGGACATCCAAGCTATTTTTTTTATTCTTTAAAAAAAAATTATTTACTTTTACTTTACAACACTCAGTTCCACAAGTTTTTTAGTTCCAATTTTTCTCTCCCCCACTGGCTTCCCCCTCCGCCCCCCCATGGTGGCATGCAATCCGATATAGGTGCTACATATACCTTCACATTAAACATTAGTAAAGTTGTAAAGAAGAGTTACAACCAATGGAATGAATAAGGAGGAAGAAGAAACAAAACAAAATGACAAAGAAAGGGAGGAAGTAGTCTGCTAGTCTGTTTCAATCTGCATTCAGGGTCCATCAAATCTTTCTCTGAATGTGGATAGCCTTTTCCATCATGAGTCCTTTGGAGTTGTCTTATAACCTTGCATTGCTGAGAGGACCCCAGTCTATGTTTGTTAGTTGTGGCTTTTAAGTAGTCCAGTGATTCGAATTATTTTTTCCTCCTCTTTTTGTTTTTTTATGTTAGTTGTTTTTGCTCTGAGACATCTTTGATTTTGTTCTCTTTTTTTCAGTCTTTTGACTTTGTTTTGATATTCTTATTGTCTCATAGAATCATCTTTTACGCTTCCTGGCTTCCCTGACTTTTTTAAGACCCTATCTAAAATCTCATCTTTTCCAGGAAGATTTTCCCAGTCCCCAAGTTTTCTTAGTGCTTTCTCTCTGTTATTTTCTATTTGTCCTGTATATAACTTGCTTCTTATACATAGTTCTTTGCTTATTGTCTACCACCCTAGATTGTGAACCCTTTGATAGCAGGACCTGTCTTTTGCCTCTTTTTGTATCTCTTATAGCAGCACCTAGTACAGTGCCTGGCGCATGTTAGCCAATTAATAAATGCTTATTGATTGACTGAAGTGTTTATTGACTATTTCAGTCTTCATTTCATGGTATTTGTTGCTTACGTGGTTTTTTGACGTTTTATGAAAAGCTATTAATTTCCTTTTCCATATTTTCTTTCATAGCTCTCATTCCTTTTCTAATTTCTTTTCCTCTAGTGCCCCCATTTCATTCCTAAAAAAAAAAATTTCAAGAAATTTTTTTTTCTTTTTGGAGGGGGGAAGGTAGGGCAGTTGGGGTTAAGTGACTTGCCCAAGGCCATGCAGGTAGTTTTGTATTACGTGTCTGAGGCTGACTTTGAACTCAAGTCTTCCTGACTACAGGTCCGGTGCTCTATTCTGTGAGCCACCTAGCCGCCCCCATTTTAAATTAAAAAAAATTAAATGGATATTTAAGGCCGTGATTAGACAAATGCATTAATGTTAGAATGAGAAAGAGGCAAAGTCCTCCCTTGAAAAGTTTGCTCTATGAAACATACAGGTCCCTAAAAGTATCTCTGAATACAGCTGCATAAAACACCTGAAGCTTGGGACCATTTGCCTTTCATCCTGAAAGCAGAGTCCTACTTTAACAAACAGTTAAAATTCCAGCAATAGTCTGGGGAAATGAGCAAACAATGTGAAAAAATTCAAGACTATAGAAAGTTATTATGGTGACAGGAAAGATCAAAATACACACTCAGAAGAAGATAGCAAAGTCAAAGCTCCTACATCCAAAGCCTTCAAGAAAAATATGAATTGGTCTCAGGCCATGGAGGAGTTCAAAAGGGGGAGAGAGGGGAGCTTGATTTATTCTGCTTTCATTATCATGGGTGGGGGAGGAGGAAGATATAAGCCCCTTGACTTTAGTGGGCAAATAGAGTTGTGATTTATCTTGTGATTTATCTATAAGCGTGAGCTGATGTTTTACGGTGTCACTCGTCCTTGGTTTAACCTTTGTTCCAGGTTGGGAGGCTGGACCTTACAGACTATCAAAGTATTTTGTGAACATTTTAGCATCAGTTATGTCAGATGGCTGGTATTTAGTGTTAAACCTTGAAAATTCAAAGTATCCTCGTGTTGAGTATTAACATAGTATATTTTCCAACTCTAAGTAGTTCTTTAAAAGACTTAATTGGAGGAGGAATGGAAACTACTGATGTCTCTGAGTATCTTGAATAATCGAAAGCTAAGGTGTAGATTTTCACTCAGAAATGTATTTTTTTTAAGCTTCACATTACTATGCCATTGTTTTCAATGATTTCTAAAACAATAATGTCAGAAGTAGTGTTTTCAGTAGTTTTTGAAGGTGATGTAGTTCCATGAAAACTTCCTGTTTCTTTCAGGTTCTTGTGGATTTTCTCCTAGTGGATTTGCTTCAAAAACAACTCAGTCTTCAAAAGGTGGGAGCCCATGGCAGACAAGACCCCCAAATTATGGTCCATCGTGGCCTTCCCAGGCAAAATCACAACAAACCAAATCTAGCCCACAGACAAAACCTAATTATTCTGTGAACTTCAGTGTTATTGGAGGACGAGAGGAAAGGGGCATTAGAGCTCCGAGTTTTGGTAAGTATATAATTTTTGCTACACCTATGTTTCAGAAGAAAACTAGTTAAATGTGAAACAGGTATTAGTTTTCAGTGATTTGGCCTCTGTTTTGATGAACTTATGTGAGAATTTAGGGGAGAAGCAAATCCAAATTAGCTATTAGGGATCTAATTTCAATCAGAAGTTATTTGTGATACTGCTTTTTCAGTTAGAGTAAGGAAGATGCTTTTAGAATTTTGTCTTAGGAACCAAGAATTCAGCCTTGAGTCATTGAACTAATGTGTTTGGATCTACAGTTCTCTAAATTGTCCTTTATTTGCAGTACACCAACACACCAACAAAATCTAATCTGAGCTATAGATCTGGGAGACTCAAGGTAAATGACCTGCAGTACTTCCCTATTCAGGTGCTACTTTTTTGTCTTGACTGTTTCTTAGATGGCAAATGATACATGTGTAGTGTTGGTGCGTTATTGATGGAAGGGAAATCCTTTGGGTTCATTATTAAAGCTGGAGGATTGAGATATAAGATAAAACCTAGGTACTATAATTAGTCTTATATTCTCTCGTCTTGAGAGACAGATAAGTATACTCATTACCTGGAGCAACAGGTAGGGGTTTTGAATAAAACATATTGAAATACCAGGTTTTTTATTTTGGTAGTCCAAAAGAATCATTGAGTTGGAAAACATTATTAAATCCATGGGGAGTGGGGGAGGGAACAACTTGAACAGAGTTAAAATATTAAATTGGTTAAGTGGTGTAATGAATTCTCTGTATGGATACTATTGAATAATGCTGCTTCCCAAAGGTAATTATTTAGCCGTATTGAAAAAACCCCCAAACAAAATTGATGCTGGAAAGTGTGCTGTCATATTAGACTAGTGGTTACATACACTTTTTTAAAACAAATGCCATAAATCAGTGCTTAATTTATTGTTTTGATGATTATCTAGACTTAAAATGATGGAGAAAATGTTGATAATACAGATTAAACTTAAAAGTATGTTGTGGGTTACTTTTTTTTTTTCCTCCGGACCCTATTGTTAAACATTTAGCAATACATCCCTGGCGTTACACATATGTAAATTTAGCTAACCACAAGCAGCTTTCCAGAGGACTGCTGCTGTGAACAGCTTCAAGGTTCTGATTACATACTCTGGTGAACTCCATTTTCAGTACTCAACTAAGACAAAACATTGACAGAAACCAAAGTTCGTCATTCACAATGTTATGATGTAACAACTTATCACTAAAGTGGCTACATAGTTTTAAACAAAAGATATCATTCAGTAAATCCTTAACTCATCTTTAAGGAGCAAGCCTCCTTAAGGGACACAAAGTACAAAGGCCAAAGTTCTCCACCCCTAGAACATAGTAAATCATGATCTCAGTCAGCATCAAGTGCCCAAGGAGAGGTCTTTTTCATCTTGACCCGAGGCTGGCTCCCACATTCCATGGTTCCTCTTCCATGGGTCCAGTTCCTACCTGAGTCTACGCAACTGTTGCCTGGGTTCAAAGGCAAGCAGCTCGCAGCTCCTCATCCAGTTTCATATTGAAGCTCACAGTGTCCAGTCCAACTCAAGTCCTTCACAGTTTCTCTTCCTGGGAAGACAAAGCTTGATAAAGCCAAAACAACATTCATGCACATTGCCGGCACCATCATCAATTCACTATTTGCCTGCGAAATCAACACAGACCCATGTACAAGGTCTGAGAACTCAACACAAATCTCAGTACAGTCCCAGGACCTCTGAAACCCTCCTCCAGGACTTCTGTAAACAGACAACCAGAAAATCCTCTTTCGGGGCTTCCAGTAAAGTCCCAGGGCTTCTGTACAAAGTATCACAATTAAAAATCAACACAAATAGAACAGACAAATAGAGTGTCTGGCCACCACAAAGTTCCCCTTTTCAATTCTGCCACCACATGTGTTCTCTTCTCACTTGTGCGCTCTCCCAGCTTGGGCTTCTCCTTATATTTGGTCATTAGTTCCTCCGCAACAGGAGTTCACAAGTTGCGGGGTTCACAAGTTCTGTTTCTTAACAAAGATTTGATATAATCATGGGCAAGGTTGAAAAGAAACTTGAACTGAAACAAGGAGCTAAATAAATAGCTGAAACAAGGTGTTAAGTACTTCTTTGCTTGCTATTACAATATAATATTATCTATATTTGTGTGTGTGTAAAACATTCATGTACCCCCCCAAAAATCACAATTCAAGAAATATAAAATACATGACATCATATATAACACATTTAACATATAATAGATAATCACGTAAAGTATAAAGACATGAATGAAAGGAGTTGGTCCTTGAAAGCCCAAACCTAATCACAGAAAAGAGACTGCTAATAAGTTTGATTATAAAAATTCAGTCACACCAGATAACATCTTTGTAAAGCATCATAACATATAATGTACAACATATAATATAAACTATATCATAACAACCTCAAAATAAGCATATAACATCAGAGAAACACTCATAATACGCCATAAAGTATGCAGTAGAAAATATAATGTACATATCTTGGTTGAATTGAACCGTATAAGATACAACATATAATGAGGCAAACTATAATGCCTCACAAATAACACCCAGTGTGAGACATGCAGCTAATGGCATAAAGGAGCATAACATAACATTATCCTACTCAAATACTACATGTAATATCTAAGATAGAAAGTATAATGCATGATAACATATATAATAGACATACACAATGCATAAAAATCATACCATATCAGATCATATAAAATGTAATACACAGCATAAAACATTATAACAAACATGGGGCATATATAACTGTTTTGCACTTATGAAATTGAACCGAAGGGTAAGATTTTACGTTTATATTTCATATTTTGTATTATTTGATTTGGCCCAAATTTCATATCTTGTTATAATGTGTTGTTTTTTTTTCCTGAGGTCGGGAGTAGATGTTAGTTCGTTTTCTTTCTTTCTTTTTTTTTTTTTTTAACATATACTTTTGGTTATGTCTAAACCATTCCAACTAGAGAAAATTAGATTATCTGTGTCTTATTAGAGTCTTATTCAGGGGCATTTAGGTTGTGCAGTAGATACAGCACCAGGCCTGGAGTCAGGTAAATTAAAATCCAGCCCCAGACACTTAGTAGCTGTGTGACCTTCAGCGAGTAATTTAACCCCTATTTGCCTTAGTTCCTCGTCTGTAAAATAGGTACACACTGGAGAAGGAAATGGTAAACCACTCCAGTATCTTTGGTTAGAAAATTGCATGGACAAAGTCCATAGGGCCTTGTAGAGTCAGATAGAACTGAACTACTGAACAACAAAGAACAAATGTATTTTTCAGGGCCATGCTTCATCAGTATGTATGTATGTCAGTGTATCTCCTCACCACATTAAGCCAGTTTTCCATTCTACTTAAGGGACCTGTTTTTCAGAAACAAGTATGATTTTTCTTTTGTATCCAAACTCTGTAGAAGATAGTTGACTGTCCCAGAGTTTAAGAAATAACTACATTGAGCTCCTTCTCTTTCCCTCCTTCCCTTCCTTCTCCTGTCTACCTTCCTCTACCCCTTTTCTCTTTCTCATATATGCTACTTTTTGTAATGTATTTTTTTGAAAAAGAGTAGTCTTTCATGTGGGAGAAAATACAGTTTTAAGAATGGTTACATAGATCAGCTTCAAAGGAAAATTATTTTTTATTATCTTGTGTCTTAGCTCAAAAGCCAAAAGTTTCAGAAAATGATTTTGAAGATCTTTTACCTAATCAAGGATTTTCATCCAAATCTGATAAAAAAGGACCAAAGACAATTGCTGAAATGAGGAAGCAAGAGATGTCCAAAGATATGGATCCTCTCAAGCTAAAGGTTTGGTCATTTAAATCTATTCGTGGCTTCAAAAGAAGGGGAGGGGCATGACATTCAAAAGTATTCGATGTTTTTTATTACAGTGGTGCCAGTATGCTATATGTGTAACAAGGTGGCTTTTTAAAAAGGATTTTATTTATGGATAGAAAGCCAGGATGACTTATCTAATATAGACATATGTCATAAGACGTAAAGATGATGTCTTTCTTAGGTTTGACCAAGGCAGAGGCCAAGACAATATAATGCTCCATGGGGGTAGTATGTAGGCATTGATGACCACCCAGAGTTCCAGGGGCTGGGGGCATTTTCTGGGAACAACTCGGTCATAGTGGCTTTTGCTTGGTAACACAGAACTGTATGTAGTTATTTTAGCTATAGCATGGAAAGGGCCTAGATTAATGGGTATCAGGTCTGTAGTTAATTTGATGCTGAGACTGCTAGAAGACAGGCTCAAGATTTTAAGAGATTTTGACAGGCAGAAGTGATGAAGCTTAACAGGAAAAAATGTGAAGCCTCACATTTAAGTTGCTTGATGGTGCTTTTTTTTCTTTTCTTGGTGGGTGATAGTTTAGAATGGAGAGTTATAATTAGTCATTTGCACTGGGACTGAATGGAAGAGACCCTGTTAGACCTTTTAGTTGGAGCCTAATACATTCCAGCAGCATGGTAGAGATCCTGAAACATCCTGTAACTCTAATTTAGGCCTCAGGAATAGAAGCATAGTGCCTGTAATGAAGGCAGTGGTAGCTCTGCTGTCTTCTGCCCTGGTCAGGCAATGTTTGGAGACTTGTGGAAGGAGACTGACAAATTGGGATGGTGAAGGGCCATGAAATTATCTTTTAGGTACGATTGAGGGTGATAGGAATGTTTAGTCAGGAGAAGACAAGAATAAAGGGAAAATTCAATTCATTGAATAGTTATTAACTGTCTCATGTTATTAAAGGCTTTGTGCCTGGTGATGCTCATACAAAGATGAAAAAATGACAGTCTATCCCTTACAGGAAAGAGCTCACTCTGGTAAGCTAGAGCAGCTGTCTTCAGCTATTGGAGAGGGAGCCAACATGTTCTTTGTAGCTTTAGAGGAAAGAATGACATCTAAGGAGTTGAAGTTATGTAGGGAACAACATTTCAGCTCAGTCCGTGAAAGAAATTTATAACAGTTCAAGCAGTCCCATGATGGAATGGACTGCCTTGTCAGGAAGTGTCTGTTAAGTAGAAATGTGATACTGTTTTTCCTTGATTTTCTTTTTTTTGTCAAGGGTATTCTAAATTCTACATCAAATTAGAGATGGGGCTCAAGTCCCACCAGAGTTCCTTGTAACTCATAATTTTCAGTGACTATTTAGAGAAATGTAACATTTTCATACTCTAAATTTAGTCTAAATAATAGCTAAAATTTATGTGACCCTTTAAGGTTCACAAAATGATCTACACATCTGTTATTTCATTTAACCCTTACGATAACCCTGTGAAGTAGAAGCTCTTATGCCCATTTACAGAAGAGGAAACATGTGCAAGGTCCCACATGAGGCTAGTGTCAGACTCGGGTCTTTCTGGCTCCAGGTCTAGTGTTGTGCCTGTGGTCCCTCTCGCTGCCACAATGCAAAAAGCATTAGGTACTTTCGAAATCAGTTAAGGCTGTGTTGGACTGCGATGGTACAGAGATAAAAATGATAAGGCCTACTTTCAAGAAACTTACATTTTAATGGGAGGAGGACGTGCTATGTACACATAGAAGTAGAATTATGAAAAGTACAAAGGAGAGAGCCAGGTGGTGGTATGAAAATGTGAGGTGAGAGCGATGATTTCAGCAGGGTTGGCTCCAGGGAGGCTTCATCAAGGGACTGGTACATGATTGGTGCTTTAGAGGAAGGAGATTTCAGGTGACGATCTTGGTGGGGCCTGCCCCTATATCTTGAAAGATAGACTGAACCTGAGGCAGGAGGGAACTGAAGGGAGCAGGGAACAAACAACTAATAATATAGTTTGATGGGAAGTACAGGAAGGGAAATGGGAACACCAATAAACCTGTTGATGTGGGTGGAGCCCAATTATGGAGGTATGGTAAAGGAGAGGTCCAGATAGAGTGCTATGAGAAATTTGAGGAGTGAGAGAGCACATTTAGCTTAGTTCAATTAAGAAAAGGCTTCAGGGAAGAAAGATGGCATTTGACTTAGGCTTTGGAAGAAGGAGTAAGGGTGGAGTGGGAGCCTTCTTAGGTGGAGCTGGGGAGCTGGAGAATGGGAGCCCATCTAGGATACAGGAGACAGCATGAGCCTGGAGATGAAAGAGGGCAGAACAGCTAGTGTGGCAGAATGAAGGAAAAGATAACATGGGAAGGGTGAGCTGGACCTCGATTGTGGAAGCCTGCATTGCTGTGGCATAAGTCTTCTTTGATAGACAATGGAGTGTTTCTAGAAATGTTGGGGAAAAGTGGGGTGAAATGATGAGAGCAATTCATTGAGAAAATATCAGGTAATGATAGGGAGATGGACTAGAGAGAGAAAGGGAGGGAATGGCCTTCTATGTATTAGGCACTATCAGATGCTTTCCTAATAATCCTTTGATCCTCACAGCAACCATGAGAGGTGGCTGCTGTTATGATCCTCATTTCAAAGATGTGGAAACTGAGGTAGACAAGTGCCCAGCTCTGGCACACGGCTAATAAAAGTGTAGGGGTGGATTTGAGCTCTGGTTTTCTTGACTCCAGGTGCAGTACTCTTATCTATTGCACCACCAGCTGCCTGTAGAGAAGGAATGGCTGTGGAGGTAATGGGATATAGTGATAGTCATTAAACTTGGAGTCAGGAAGACCTGGGTTCAAATTCTGCCTCACATATTTATTTGTGTGATCCTGCACAAATCACTAAACCTCTCTACTCTTGAGCAGGGGTATGACAGGATTTGTACTTTATGGTGATTGTTTTGGCAGAATCAATTGGAGAAGGGAGTGACAGGTTACTGGTAAGTCCAGTTAGGAACCTATTGCAGTAGCCAGGGGAAAGCTAAAGAAGGCCTAAACTAGGGTGGTGGCCATATGAGTGAAGGGATGGGAACATGCAGTGGCAGAATTGACGAGAGTTGGTGACTAGAAAGGTGACAGTTTCTGCAGAACACAAAAAATGATGTTTAGAGTAAGGCTTACTTTATAAAAGAAGACAGTGGGTTTGGATTATGTTGAGTGATAACTTTAGGGGAGAGACTGGGTCTAGGTATATAAAATTATCTACATAGAGATGGCAGTTGAACCCATACAAGCTAATGCAGTCACCAAGAAAAGACTATCAAGAGAGAAGAGAGAACCCAAGACAAAACTGTAGTTAGAGGGTGGGACATAGATAAAAATCCAGCAAAGGAGATTAAAAGCAGTTAATAGAGGTAGGAGGAAAATTAGGTGAGAGCAGTGTCATGAAAACACAAGAAGGAATAAGCATCTAACCATTGGTTGCTCAGTAGTATCAGATGCAGAGAGGTCATGGAGGATGAAGTGTGAGAAAAAACTGACTTAACAATCAAGAGATTGTTGTTAACTTTGGAGACACCCCTTTTGAGTTGAGCAGTGAGATCAGAAGCCAGATTGCAAAGAATTGCAAAGTAAGTGGGAGGAGGAAAAGTGGTGGATAGATTTTTTTTTTACCTAAGAAGGGTTTGACTGTGAAAGGAATCTCCGTGTCAGGAAGTGTGTAGGCAAGCCATGATCACATATTGACTCTGGACTTTTCTACATCTACCTCATCTCTCTGGAGATGCCTCTACCCCAACTTGAGCCAGGGGTATGACAGGATTTGTACTTCTGATTGGTGAGTTGCTTCCTGGAACCTCCATTTGAGGAAGTGTCCAGGCCAGCTAGCCATGCTCACTTCTAACCTGATTCTACTCTCATTAGAATGTAAGCTTCTTGAGGGCAGTGACTGTCTTTACTTTTACTTCTGTTTGTTAGTAAATATTTAACAAATGCTTTATCTAGTGTGATCTAAAGAGGGACAGAATATAAATGATATAATTTTTTTTGGGAGGGCAGTTGGGGTTAAGTGACTTGCCCAAGGTCACATGGCTAGTTTTTGTGTTAAGTGTCTGAGGCCGGACTTGAACTCAGGTCCTCCTGACTCCAGGGCCGGTGCTCTATTCACTGCACCACCTAGCCGCCCCCATTATAAATGATATTTTATGAGAAGGAGACAAAGAAAAGATTTTTAAGGATTGGGGAGACCTAAGATGTTTATGTACTACAGGGAAAGCACGGGTGGATATGGAGAGATTGAAGAGTAGTGGGCCTAAGGTGGAGGAAGAGGGTGGAGGGAGGTGAAGTGAAGATGATTAAGAGGGCAAATTCCTGGAAGAGATGGAAGGGCATGCAGTAGGAATAGGAAAAGAGTGATGAAGAGGAGTAGACTAAAAGAGATGGAGTTCATATTGGATGGTCTGTCTTCTCAGGTGTGAGACTAGGACGGCTGACTAATATTTAGTTGTATGAAGGAATCAGACTTTAGTAAGATGGGTCAAAAAAACATTAAATGTAATGGGTGCAGATAAAATCCTTTGTTTGATTATTTGTTACAAAGATCCTCCCTCCTTCCTCCCTTTCAGGGACTGGGCATAGAGTTGCCAAAAGAAAAAGGGGTCATTGAAGCATTTTTTTTAATGCACAGAAGAGAACAGAAGGCCAAAAGAAATCACAGACAAGCAAGGCAGCTTTGAAAGTTATATGTTGAATTTATTATATACTTTATTTTTTAAATTTATTTTTATTTTTTAACTTTTGTTTATTTTTAGTTTACATCATTCATTTCCACAAGATTTTGAGTTACAAATTTTCTCGCCATTGTTCCCCTACCCACCACCCCAAAACAGCCATCCCACTGTATACCCCTTCCCCCAATCTGCTCTCTCCTATATCCTCCCCCAGCACCCTTCTGACTTTCTGGTAGGGCAAGATGGATCTTCCTACCCCAGTGCCTATATATCTTATTTCCCAGTTGTATGTGAATAATAATAATGATAATTATACACACACACACACACACACACACACACACACACACACACACACACAGTTTTAACATTTGATTTTAGAATTTTAAATTCTAGATTCTTTCCCTTCCTCCCTTGTCACCCACCCCCACTGGAAAGACAAGCAATTCAAAACGTGTGTAGTTATGCAGAACATCTCCACAATGGACATATTGTGAAAGACTGGCTATATTGCCCTCCTTCCTATTCTGCCCCCCACTCGTTCTGTTCTCTACTTTGTCCCTGTCCCTTTACAGAAGTGTGTGTGCTTCTAACAACCCTCTCCCCCAACCTACCCTCTCCTCCATCATCCCCCCTCTCATCCCCTTCCTCCCCTACTCTCCTGTAGGCCAAGATAACCAATTTAGAGTGTATGTCATTCTTTCCCTAAGACAAATTCAGTGAGAGTAAGGTTGACCCATTCCCTTTTGCCTTCCTATTCTTCCCCTCTATTGTAACAGTTATCCCTTGCCTCTTCTATATGAGATGATTAACCCCATTCTATCTCTCCCTGTCTCTTCTCATTCTATTCCTCTCCCACCTCTCAATTTCACCTTTTAAAATATTATCCCATCCTATTGACTTGATCCTGTGTCTTCTGTCTGTGTACACATATATACACATACTCACATATGTATTCCTACGCATATATACCCTCCTATATAGACATGTGTATGTATACAACACACACACATATTTATATTCCCTTCAACTATCCTCATACTGAGAAAAGTTTCATAAGTTACAATTATCGTTTTTCCCATGTTGGCATGTAAATAGTTCAACGTTGATAAGTTCCTTATGCATTCTTTTCCATGTTTACCTTCTCATGCTTCTTGTGTTTGAATGTCAGATTTTCTGTTCGGTTCTAGTTTTTTCATCAAGAATGCTTGGAAGTCTTCCACCTCATTGAATGACTCTATTTTCCCCTGGAACATTATACTCAGTTTTGCTGGGAAGGTGATTCTTGGTTTTAATCCTAGCTCCCTTGATCTCCGGAATATCATATTCCAGGCCCTTCGATCCCTTAATGTAGAAGCTGCTAGATCTTGGGTTATCTTGATTGTGTTTCCATAGTGTTCAAATTGTTTCTTGTAGCTGTAATTGCAGCTTGTAATATTTTCTCCTTGATCTGGGAACTTCGGAACCTGCCTATAACATTCCTAGGAGTTGTCTTTTTGGGACCTTTTTCAAGAGGTGATTGGTGAATTCTTTCAAGTTCTATTTTGCCCTCTGGTTCTAAAATATCAGAGCAGTTTTCCTTGAGAATTTCTTGAAGGATGTTTTCTAGGTTCCTTTTTTTGATCACGGCTTTCAGGTAATCCAATAATTTTTAAAATATCTGTCCTGGATCTATTTTCTAGGTCAGTGGTTTTTCTAATGAAATGTTTCACATTGCCTTTTATTTTTTCATTTGTTTGGATCTGTTTTATAGTATCTTGATTTCTCATAGTCATTAGCTTCCATTTGCTCCAGTTTAATTTTGAAGGAGTTACTTTCTTCAGTGAGCTTTTAAAATTTGTTTTCCATCTGACCAATTCAACTTTTTAAGGCATTCTTCTCCTCATTGACTTTTTGGGCCTCTTTTGCCATTTGAGTTAGTCTATTTTTTAAGGTGTTAATTTCTTCAGTATTTTTTTGGGTCTCCTGTAGCAGGCTGTTGACTCGCTTTTCATGATTTTCTTGCATCATTCTCATTTCTTTTTCCAATTTTTCCTCCACTTCTATTATTTGGTTTTCAAAATTCTTTTTGAGCTCCTCTGTGGCCTGTGACCAGCTCATATTTTTCTTGGAAGCTTTTGATGCAAGAGTTTTGACTTTTTGTCTTCTTCTGGTTCCATGCTTTTATCCTTTTTGTCCCCCAAAAAGGATTCTATGGTCTGATTGTGCTTCCTCTGCTTGTTCATCTTGGTAGTCAGTTACTTGACTTTTGAGCTCTTTGCCATGGTAGAACTCTGCTTCCAGAGTGGAGAGAGCTGTGTCCTAAGTCGCTGGGGTTTTCAGAGTTGTTGTTGGAACTGTTGTTAGAGCTATGAAGAGGGCATCCTCTCTATAGCCACCACAGGTTCTGGCACACTGACCACACACCCCAGGGCTACCACCCAAGACTGTGAGCCAGATCCAAGCAGGTCAAAGCAAAAGAGATTACCCTCTGAATGGTCACTTGGTCCCCCCATGATCAGCAGGCCAGGAGCTTTGGAGGCAGCCACATGGTAGCAGCTGCGGCCGCTGAGCCACCTCTTGCCCTGGGCATAGGGGCTGGACCAAGCTCTTCACTCACCCAGTTTCGTCAGAGTTCCCCACTGACCTTTTACTTTCTCTTTTGTGTTTTTTGGGTTGAGAAGTCTAGAAACTGCCACAGCTACTGGTGATTCACTCTCCTGAAGTCTGCTCTGGCTGGTCTCTGCCATAAGTCTGGGTCTGCCATGGGTCTGGGACCCTCATGTGGGACTGCTTGGTTCCCAGCTTGGTGTGATGGACCCTTCCTATTCGCCTGCCAGGCTGCCTTCCTCAGGAGATTTGTTTCTCTCTGTCACTTTGTGGGTTCTGTAGCTCTAAAATTTGTTTAAACTAATTTTTTTTACAAGTATTAGAGGTGGTTGGAGCAGGGGCTCAAACAAGTTCCTGCTTTTGCTCCACCATCTTGACTCCCCTGTTATATGCTTTAAAACAGTGGTTCTCAACCTGTGGGTTATGTTCAGTTTGTAACAATGAAAATACATCCTGCATATCAGATATTTACATTACGATTCATAATAGTAGCAAAATTGCAGTTATGAAGTAGCAATGAAAATAATTTTATTGTTGGGGGTCACCACAACATGAGGAACTGTATTAAAGGGTCGCGGCATTAGGAAGGTTGAGAACCACTGATTTAAAAGAAAAGCAAATTTTTACATAATGAGAAATTTGCAGTATCATATATAATCTTTTCTATCCTGTTTATGGAAATGCTTTATTTGGTATTTAATTCACAATAAAAAAAATTGTAAAACAAAAGTCAGCTGCATAAATACAGAAATGGAGGAAGTATGGCTGGGTCATAGTTCATGTGGAAGAAAAACCTAGATGTTTTAGTAGATTGCAAGCTCATTATGCGTTAACAATATGACCACAGTCGCTAATAATGATATGACATTAGGCTGCATTAATACAAATATGGTGTCCTGAATAAGGAATATGATAGTCCTGTTGATCTCTGGGTTTCTCAGACTCTGTCTGGAGTATTATCTCCAATTTAGGATGCCATATTTTAAGAGGGTCACTAAAAAGCTGAACTATATCCAGAAGATAACCCAGATAGTGAAAATGTTTGAAACCATGCCATACAAGCATTATGTTGAATAAACTGAGAATGTTTATTTCTCTTCCAGGAAAAAAAAAGATTTTTGGGGGAGGACCCCATGATAACTGTATTTTACTGTTTAATGAATTGCCATGTAGAAGAGGATTTAAGTTTGTTGTGTTTGGTGTCCTGGATTGGAGAAGTAGAACTACAATGGGTAGAAATTGTAGGGAGCAGCAGGTTTATATGGGTCAGCAAGAAGAACAACTTCCTTAATAGTTAGAGCTGCCCAAAAGTGGAATGGGCTACTTTGTCAAGGTGGTGGGTATTAATACATTCCCCATCACTGGCTCTAGCACTGAATGGACACCCTCTTGGTGATAAAATAAAGAGAAATCATGCTTTATTAAAATAGTCATTAGATTATATGAATTCCTAGGTTCCTTCAAACTCAAGCATCTCATTTTGTGATTCAGAGTAAGGGCAAAAGTCAGCAGAACAAGGTCATAAGAGTTTAGAATAAAGGAGCAGAGGCTACTTATAGTAACCAGCAGGCCATTTTATTTAGGCAGAGTTTTTGAGCCCTGATAAAAGATTATTTATTGTAATTTATAACTATTTTTAGAACCAGTTCCCAACTAAGGTCAGTATTTGGTGCAGCAACCTTTTCTGTTAGTGGAAATTGAGACCTTGCTTCTAGTCTTGGTGCTACCTGTTTATATGACCGTGGCTAATAAAAGTGTGTGTGTGTGTGTGTGTGTGTGTGTGTGTGTGTGTGTGTGTGTGTATGTGAACTGGATGATTTTGCAAGTCTTTCGCTAGCTCCATTTTATAATTTAACTGAACTCTTGTAATTAGAAGCTGTAATTTTGAATTGCGCTAGTTCTTGTGTTCAAGGAATATGAGAAATCTCACTAACCTAGGACTAATTACTTCCTGGAGGTTAGTTAGAATAAGTGAAAATTTTCAATTCCTGTATATTTTAATATAAACAAACTAGGTTAGCAAGTGTTATTTAATAGTTTTTAAAAATACTAACTTTAATGTAGCGGTAATTAATTGCAGCATCAGTTGTATGTAAATGTTTTTCTACTATTTGAGAAATACCAAATTATTTTTACAAAACTTTAATATTATTACTTAAATTGAAACAGTTCTAGAACTCTTGTTTACATTTGTAGTGTGGTAAATCCTGTTTGTTTTAGCTAATTCTAAAATAAAGTTGTTCAGTCTAGATATGTGAATGGTCATAATGTTTTATTTTCTCTTTAAAAAGAAAAGCAGCATTGTGGCATTATGGCTAGAGGTCTTACGTAAGACTGTAAGCTACAAAAGAGGAGTGCATCCTCGTTGGTGAAAAGAGTTTTCACACCAGGCGTTCCTGAAAGTCGTATAAAGAGTTTGTTGAGTGAACTGAAAATTTTAAGAATGTGCAGATGTACAGATTAAGTTTCTTTCCCATACCTTCTCAGCTTCTCGATTGGATTGAAGGAAAAGAGAGAAATATAAGAGCGCTCATTTCCACACTGCACATGGTGCTTTGGGAGGGAGAAAGCAGGTGGAAGCCAGTTGGCATGGCAGATCTGGTGACCCCTGAGCAGGTGAAGAAGTACTATCGAAAGGCAGTGCTAGTGGTTCATCCAGACAAGGTGAGCTGTCCAAGGTACTGGTGGAATTTTCTTCTCCCCTCTCCCCTCCGCCTTCCTCAGCCTCCCTCTCTTTCCCTCTCCCTCCTTCTCTTTTCTTCTCTGTCCCTTCTCCCCCTCCTACCCTACTTTTGTTTTTGACCTGCAAGCATGATGAAGTCAGGATATGAGGACTTGGAAAAGCTTTTTCAGCCAAATGGATGCCTTTACTGCAGGTGCTAAGTTGAATAATTTTGATTTTTATCTACATTAAAGCATAAACATTTTTTGAATATTTAAAAATATCTAATTATGTATGCTTGAGCTCTGTTGAATAACTCACATTTTCTTCTAAGGCTATTTTGTAATCAAATGTTGTAATGTATCAAATACAGTGTTACTAAGTAGCTGAAAGATTTGCATCTTATTCTGTTCTGTGCTCTGATTTATAAGCAAACTGTTATGTGCTGGTGGAGGAGAATGAATTTAAAAGATTGCTGTACTTCTTGGATATGCCATTATTGTTACTGAAGAACTGTGGATGGGAGGAAGAGGGTCTTTGTAGTTGGTGAAGGATTATGTAAAGTCATAAGTACTCTCTTACTGTTGTGATTGGTGTTGGGTGCACATTTGTTATCTGGATGCCTCTGGGGTGGCTGATGGGGGAATAAGAAAGGGGAATAATGAAGGTTCTCTTTGTTGCCCCTATATAGGTTTGTTAGTACCTTTCTTTGAGATAACTGGCCAGGACTAATTGTTCAGTCATTATCCTTATTGTCTGTTGTTTATCTCATCCTTGTATGTTCAAGATCACAATCAGGAGAAGGCCCCAGTGCTTGAGTGATCAGAGAGAGAGTGCCTTTCTTGTGATTTGGGATACTGCAGAGCAGATTGGAAACCTGTTACCCATAAGCCCAAAGGTTTATTAAAGACAGAGTGCTGAGTGTGTCACCCATCAGATAGGGCAGAATGCTGTCTCAGAAACTGTCCTTCAAGGGTCATTGTGAGGATCAGATGAGAGAATTGCATTTGATTATAGCTGAGGATGTGAAGCCCACAGTTATGGGGTACCATTATTTAAACCACACCTGCTGACATTGGCAGGTGTTTATTACCTTTCCCTTTGTGAACTTCACTGTTGAGCTTACTGCCTGCCCTTTTAACCAGTGGAGAATTGAAAGGGTATTCATGTGACTGTAGAAACTATTTGACCCCAATGCTTATTTCCTGATGAGAAACTTAACTATCCCAGGTCAGGATTACGCTTTGCCAGTGTTAAAGTCCATTCACCTCAAGAACAAATCACATGAGATAGTTTTACCACAGAGATTTGTGAGAGAGGTAAAAGAACAGACTGTTCATAGCCACTTTGTCAGTGACGGCAAAGCTTTTCTGATCTACAAATCCACCCAATTGTAACTCTTTTTGCCCCGAGGAGCTTCTCTCTGCAATTCCTATTCAGCTTTGTGGGCATTTTGTGAGTGGCCTCAGATGCTTGACCAACATTACACTTAGCTCTCAGTTTTTGCCACGTGGCTCTGGTTAGTGCTGTAGAAGTTGGGAGTGGGGGTGACAGAGGGAAGGCCAGGTAGGACTTGCTTGAGTCTTTAGGGAGGAAGCCTCCAGTTTCTGATGTCTGTCTATTCTTTCTTCCCAGGCCGCCGGGCAGCCATATGAGCAGTATGCCAAAATGATCTTCATGGAGTTAAATGATGCCTGGTCAGAGTTTGAAAATCAGGGATCCAAATCCCTTTTTTAAAACCTCAGTTTTGGGGATTTTCAAAATGCATTGGCAGCAGAATGGCGTCTGAAGGTGTTGTTTGTTGGACTTAATGTTCCTTGAATTTGAGAGAGAGTTTCATGAGCTCATCCTCAAGTTGAAATTCTACTCTTGTACATGGGGTGTATTGTAAAATGTAAATCAGCAAAGACCTCTTGCCATGTCACAATCATAGCCCAGAACGAACCTTTTTCCCACTCAGTTTGATTATGAAACACATAAATCTAATGACGTCCTCGTTTGGGGTGCAGTGGTGTAAGAAGAGCAAGCCATTCATTCTAAAGCCAACAATGTTGGTTGGTTTTTTTGCCCAAAAGGAAGACGACTCTGACTCGTGCTTCTGTGATGTTTCACTAGTTTGTGATTGGAGTTTGATGTTCAGTGCCTCTCACCTCAATCCAAGCTCTTTTAGTGCAATGAGAAACAGTGAATTTGCTAAGCACAGCATTGTTACCTGAATCTATAGAAGGTGTACGTTTACATCTGTATTTTGTGTAATCATCCTGATAATCACTTTTGTATATAATTAAAATGTTTTCCGATGATAACCTGCATTCCTTATAATGAATTGGCAGCCGCTAAACCAGCATTCTTGGTTGTGGGAAGCAAGGAATCAAGTTGTTTGCAAATCACATTTCATGACTCTGGATAGTGGTTGTATGTCACATGGAGAAAACACTGGCGTTTTTAATATAAGTGATTGCATGTTAAAAATCTTTTGTGTTATTTATGAAGAATTTTTTGGACATTAAGCTGTATTGCCAGGGTTTATTTTCCCAGCTCATGGCACCTGTAACTTCTGATTCTCTATTCCCTGTAGCCCCTCCAATGGAATGGTGTACATTCCATTGGTTTTATAAATACGCTGTTAGAAAAGAAGAATCTGATCTTGAAATGTGAGCACAATATTGTTTACCATGCTTATTTCTGTTTTGAAGTCAGCAAATGTGATCTCATTTGCAATTTGTTGTTGAAAAAATTTACTGTTCTTTTATTGTACATCTGGTCAGCTCTTGACTGTATTGACTGATTATACATTTTATTATCAGAATGTCTTAATAAGCAGTGATGTTATACCCAGGCAGATGGCTATTGGCCTTGAGTGTGTACACACACACACACACACACACACACACACACACACACAGTAACTCTCACTATCTTAAGTACAAGAACCATATTTGTGTCTGATTTGTAACAAGAAGGTACTTTAGCAATGACAAAGAATTCCTTACAGGCTGGGTTGCTACTGAGTTTGGTTGACAGCTTTTGCAGATGTGTTCCATTCTTTTTGAAAAAGGAGGAGGGGAGGAAAACAAGGCAGAAAGGAAGAAAAGGGGAGAAAAGAGAGAAGAGGGGGGAAAACGCTCTTTTCCAATGGATAGTCGCCCTTTTCAGTGTGATGTGATTTCCTCTGAGAAGCCTTGCAATTCCATATCTCCTCCAACCTGAGCTGTTAGTGCCAATTCTAGCTATACCAGTAGCTAATGGCAGTATTTGGGGTAAAAGATTCTAGAATTAAACACTGGAAAAGGAAAAAAAATCAACTTCCTTCCGTTCAATGGCATATATAAGGTAGTTTCTGCCTTGACTGTCTTAACTACTAGTAGCAGGAACATGAGAAAAAAAGCATGGTTAAGAAAATGTTCTTGGTTTTTCAATCTATATAGTTCATGTCAATTCTTTGTTAAACACTTAAGGGGGTTCAGGTGGGGCAATCTTACAAGTATATTACAATTGCTTCATCTTCCCAGAATACTAATCTGGTTTGACTTCTTGGTGAGCTCTGTTTTTGAGACTAGAGAGGAGAATGTAGCCCATCCAGACAAGTCAGATTTCTTCCTGCTGGTTATATGTGGCCTTTCTTAGCTCCACGAGAGCTCCCCAGTGTTGTATTCAGGGATAGTTAGACCAAATTTAGTTATCAAGTCTTGGGAGACTGCAGTGTGTCCTTTGGTTGAGAAAGAGCAGTCTCATGAGTAAATGAGAAAGAAGTCAGCACCAAGTACGAATAACTGTACTCAGTAAGGGAACAATGTAGGAATACTTGGGTAGGCTATTTGGAGTCTGCCATAGAGGTGCTAAATGAAAAGAATGTAAAGGGAACAAAGCAAAAGGGAGGCTGCACTAGGGCCTTGTAGGAGGGGAACAGGGCTTTCTATCTATGCAGATCAGGATGAAGGTTGAACTGTTCAATATATTACCAGTGACCTTTGAACTGTTAACACTTATTTCCTCAAAGAATGGGGGAATAGCTGAGAATTGTTAATAAGCAGATAGAAATCTCTTTTTAAAAAAGAAAGGACATTAAGTTGTCTTAGTAAAATTAATGGTAAAAATAGTGAGTGAATGAATGAATCTTAAGTAGGCCAAAATTTATAATATTGTAATAATGTAGGTGTCATGATTCAGTGGTCATTCATTGGTGCTGTTGCAGAGTTCTTCCTGCACAGTAGATCCCCGTGCATTGGGATAGCATTGCAGTGGAAGGCAGGGAAATTTGCCTTCCTGCCCTAGTGCCTAAAAATCATCCTTAGGTGGGCAGGTAGGTAGTTTCTGCTCACTTCACCAGCATTTAATCTAAGTCTGTAAAGAATACTTTTTTGACTGGACCACAGCAAAAAATATCTAGTCTTTTCTCCACCCACCTCAGGAAAGTCTCTAATCTGGGGCTTTCTCTACTTCAGGGAGTTCGCTGCTGCCAGGAGGTGCCTCACGGAGCCTGCAGGAGGCAAAGTGTCTGAAGCTCTGTGGTGCTAGGCGAAGTCACCTGGATCCAGTCCTCTCCCCACCCCAGGACACAGCCCTCTTTGACTGCCAGGAAAGGGCAACATAGGGAAGGAATTTGGAAGGAGGGACTCAGGTTGTTAGAAAATAGGTTGTGTGTGTGTGTGTGTGTGTGTGTGTGTGTGTGTGTGTGTGTGTGTGTGTGTGTGTGTGAAAAGAGGCTTTTTATAAAAAGTTGGGATAAAAAGTACTATTGCCATCAGTTGTTATTCATTCGGAGATTGGGTCTTTTTTCATCCGAGTGATATAGATAGATTCGCATGTTCAAGGTAGACAAGATATGCAAAATTCAGTTATGGGAAGGTGGACTTCAGGTTTTTCAGGGGCAGGAGTGTGTGTGTGGGGTCTCTTTGAATGTTGTTGAGTAGACTTAAAAACATAATGCATTGAATTTTTAAAAAATAAGAATGAGAGGAATGTTGTTTTACTAAGTTGGCAGAAATGCCCAGCTAATCATTGCAGATGATTTGGTTTAATTTCATTTCCTTATATAAGCACTGCATCAGAGCTCAGTTGATTGTATAATTTACCCCAAACAAGAGAATAAAGTTATCTACTTGGGTGATTACAGAAATAGGGGTGAAGTGGAGGTTAGAGAGAGAGAATGAATCATTGTTGAATGGGGGAGGAATGATAGAGGAAATATTCTGAAGCTGATCTTGTTTCCTATTCTCACAGTAGAGGAGTAAACATACTGAAGGGATGTCAGAAAATAGGAAACAAAATGATTCCTATTTCAGGGGCTGAAAGGCTTTACAAACCTGATTTTTTATTTCGAAGGAAGTAGATACGCATTTAAGATCACTAACTGGGAAGAAGGGACCCTGGTGATAATGACTGTAGACAGATGAAGTGTTAGGGAATTAATGAATTAAAGCTCAAAGGAAAGTTTAAGGAACAAAATTTTCTTAATAAACGTGTAATATGGTGAAAGAAAGATCTCTTGAAATCTGAAAAGCTACTCTGAGCTACTGGAGAGCTAGAGGAGATCATCTCTTCCCCCACTTTTATCTTTAATTTACAGGGAGAACTCATTCAGTGGTCTACAGGAGACGGCTGCCTTGGGCATTGGTAGATTGACCTCACATTGCTTTGAATCATGGAGAAATATGTAGCCTTCATAGCTTATGGGCATTGCTCCAGATCTTGAATAGGGAAAGGTTCCAGAGCTGCTGAGATTCGGTCACCAATGTCTTTCTCAAAGCCCCGTCAGATACTGGAAAGGGAAAAGCGTACAGAGTGACCAGTGATTTTTTTCAACTAGTAGCAGATTATTCCAACCAAAGAAAGACAAGTATTTGGCATTAACATGGCAAAGCTGTTCGTGAAAACTCCCACCGTCTATGCTGTACCTTCACCGATGTCTCTATTTCAAAGAGCAGGGAGTCTCTTCTGTACAACAGCCATGTGTGTCATTGGGCACACAAGCAGATTGATGGAGTGAATTGATCAACAAACTTTAACTGGTTGGGCTGGGATTTTAGGAGAGTGGTTTTTCTTAGTTTTCAAAATGATTCATTATGCTGGGTTGGAATATGTTGGTACTCTGTGAAAAGCTAAAACAGTTAACTGAATAGTAAAAATGGTTAGTATTGCTCATTAATAACTACTTGAATGATATCAAGCCATTTCCATTAAGTGCTTCAGAGAACACCCATGTGATTAAGCAGAGAGCTAGGGAAGCTGAGGCCTGAAGAATAAGTGACTTGTCCAAGGCCACAATGAGTAAATTGGTTGGTGACAGAATTGAAGGCTGGAGCCCACTCCAGTCTCTCAGTAAGGGAAGGGCCCCATTGTTTCTCACCACGCTGTTTATAGAGCTTGAAAATAGGAATTTAGCTACTGGAATGCTGCTCTGGATTTTCAGGTGCACCTATTTTTACATCTGGTTTCCTTGCCTGTTCCTTTTTAAAGGTGTGTTTCCTGACCTCAGGGCTTGTTTCCTGAGCTTTGGTTTTTGTATTCTAAGCATGGGGAAAGCTGATTCAGATTTCCACAGAAGTTTGCAGAAAACATTAGGATGTTATGTCCTTTAATAACAGCAAAAAGTTGTATTTTGAACAGTGCCTTTGTCATTTATAGATTTGTTTTTGAAACATAGGCCAAAATTGGTGTATTCTGCATGAGAAAAATCATAAAAATTGATCCTTTTCCAAGGGAACTCTATGCTCAGCACAAATACCTCAGTCTCTATACATTTATGTTTGTTTAGGATTTAAAGGGTAAATAAATGTTTACGAATCTCAGAAATGTTCCTAGGTAAGCTTCCTTGCAGCTTACAGTAATTCAGAACCATCCCTGTTACTAGGGACCAAAAGAAGGTGGATTTTTTTTTGGTTATTGACACAGGGCTGTGTGTGTGTGAGAGAGAGAGAGAGAGAGAGAGAGAGAGAGAGAGAGAGAGAGAGAGAGAGAGAGATGCTCCTAATATTAAGTTAGTCATAAATAGAGATTACCACCTTCCTCTTGGTCAAGCCTGCACCCTTTGATGATGAGAGTAAATTGCCACCCTGGTCCTTTATTTTAGTGATCTAGAGTCACCTCTAGATTTGTGTTAGCAATGGGGCACTGTTCTGAGGACTGTAAATTTCCACTGGTCAGTATATCCCATTCCAGGTACAAGAGTTGGGTTGGGTCTGGTCAGGTCAGGCTGAGGGAGAACAAACATGCCTCTTTGTTTGCTCTGTAGGTACCCCGGCTTCACTGGTCTTGTAAGTCTGGCTAATTGTTCATCAGGATTAGGAATTATGGGGAGCTTGGCACCAGATCACTTGTATGGTAGGGAATGGCCTCTGAGACAGACCAGCTCATATCCCAGAACAGAAATTGGGGGTGGGACTGAAGTTGGTGCCTGAGCATCCTGTCTGGTAACTACAGCCTTGTACCTGTCTTTCTCCTGGAACTGCTTAGTTAATGACTTGAGTATGGATTGCGTGGGATTAGGAGCAGCGCTCTCTTGTGGGTTGAGGACAAAGGACAGTGTTTTGTTTTACAGAGGCAGGAAGTCCTGAGGAAGCTGGGACTTGCCTCAGACATACTTGAATTTTAAGAATTATAGGTGGTGATGTAAGTTCAAAGCAGAAGGGCATTTTCTTTGTTTCTTCCCATTAGATGCTGGCTTTTGTGCTTAATCCATAGTTTTCCAGCCAAGTTCACCAGCCTCAGCTCAGGGTTTTTGCAGCATCAGCATTGACTTGCTTTTCCGGGAACCACTTATGACCATTCCTAGGGAGTTGGTTCAAAACCATTCAAGAACCCTGTAATTTTAAATACTGACTGCTGCTTCTGTTGTCTGTGATTCTTACACATGAATCAGGCCAGTGTGTTTCTGCTAAGTTTCCATTATTAGTTACTGAATTAATGATTCCAGATTGATTTCTTTAGTGGGCATATGTTGTCTTAAAGATCCAAAGTTCATTCCAGTATTTCCTGATACATTTGCAAACCACCTTCCAATAGGGCTGATAGGGTACCTCCAAACCACTGTTTTGGACAGAGTTCCTGCCCATTATATGCCTATCCAGGCCTCTGTCGTTAGAAGCCAGCACTGCCAGTTGGTCAGTGTTTGGGTAATGAAAGATAGCTTTTGTGTATAAGCTTCTTAAACTGTTAGAAGAATTTGCATATGTTCTTTATCCAAAATGTGATTTATTTATATTAAATGTGATCTCACATGGGAGCCAGAGGCATTACGGACGTTTTGGATAAACTTACATTCAATTGAATGTATATTTACACCTCAGTCTATATGAGTATAGGCTATTGCTGTTGAAAAACATTAATGTGATAATGGTTTCATGTGGTGGCCAGTTTCTCTAGCTGTGACTTTTTTGGTGGGTGGATATAAAGATGGGGGCTTGTCTCATAGTCTGATCATCTTTCATCAGGAATTGCTCTGTACTAAATTCACTATTGTCAAAAAAAAAGTATAAATATGTATGTGTATATAAAAATGAAAAACATGAACAAAAGACGAATAGTCTATTAGGATTCTTGGCACAAAATGTCCTTAAATAAAAGACTTTGCTTTGAAGTGTCTTTAAGATTGATCAATTGAAACACTTAGCTCCAGAACTTTCCTTAAAACAAAAACTTGCAGCTACAAATAACTGGGCCTGTGAAGAACCCTAACTTCCGATCTTTCTTCACCACCTTTAATTTACTTCTCTGCAGCACTTGAAAAATGTCCACCCACTGAAAGTGCTTTTTAGGTAAGTGTAACCTCCCTCTAGGAAACACTCTAATGTGTCATCTGATGGCGGTAATGGGGATGTTTGACCTTGAAGCCAAAGCCTTTCTCCGTCAAGGGGAGAGCCTGTCAGGAGTTGGGATGGGGGTGGGTGGGGTGGGAGGACGCTAGGAAGAGGTCAGCCCTGGGACAACAGTAGCTGTGGGATGGAGGAGGAAGGCTGAGCTGGTCATGGAGAGGAGAAATTGGGATTCTGAAAATAAATCTCAGACAGCTGGGAAAGAGTGTACCTCTTGTTGATGAAGTTTATTATTTTTTTTTGGCATGATTTATGGCCACCTCCAACAGAATTTGTAGTAAATTATACTGTTATAGCAACATCATAAACCATTTTCTGGAGTTCCAGAAAAGTGCTAACAAAGTGAATAATTTACAATATTTCAGAAGTGAGAATTGAACCCAGTTTTTACTGGCTCTCAACTCATTTTGCCACACTGCGTCTCGTGGTTGTGTGTAGATAATTTCAAGCTTACCAACTTTACAGCTTTGAAACAAAATTAAGTGACTTGCCAAGCTTCAGCTTTAGATTTCTCCCACCATTAGTTGCCTTCTCACACAAAGCTGCTACTACACAAAGCTGGAGGAAACCATGAAACTGGATCCACTACCAGTCTGTTACGTAACCTCAACCGAGCCCTCCCAGTAGCAAGGCAGTCTCTTTATGCCTCCCTGATTGACTCACTATCCCACTCACCACAGCCATTTTTTTCAAACCTTTTCATCTCCAAACTCTCTTGGACGTGCCCCTCCCCCCTTCCCTCATACTCTACTGAGGAGCCTTCATCAAAACTCTTATCTTCTCCCCTTTTCATTTCATCACTCAGAGGCCTTCTGCCATTGTCTCCACCCTTGTCTCATGTAATGAGGTGGCCCTTCACTTTGCGAAGACAAAGCTCCTCTTTACAAATGCATAAATGATCCCATTCCATCCTGTGTTCTCCAGAGGATGGGCCCATGTAACACCCTCATTCTATCACTTCAGCCTCTCAGCTGGCTAATTTCCATACTACCTACACATGGACCCATGTTTCTCCTAGCCTTTAAAAGACAAAACAAATCCTCACTTCATCCATTCCCATTAGCTATCATCCCATCTCTCCTCCCCATGACTAAACTCCTTGAGAAGGCCATCTACCACTGATTCCTTCCTTTCCTTCAGTCTTCTTTTTACCTCTCCAGTCTGGCCTCTGGCCTCATCATTCAACCACAACTGCCCTCCCCAAAGTTACCAATGATCTCTTAATGACTAAATCTAATGGTCTTCCTCTCCTCTGACAATGCTGAGGATCCTGTGATTTTTTTCACCTTGGAGGTGTCAGCGGGAATAAATAAGACATGGTCCCTCTTCTCAGGGAGCTCTAATAGGGAGATAAGACACAAACACAACTGTGATCCATCATGTTACTTGGTAAGCACCTTACTTGCAAAGTTACGTGTAAGACCTGGGAGAAGACCATGACTGACCAAGGAAGACTTCATGACGGAGTTGGTTTTGGATCTGGGTTTTGAAGGCTGGGTGGGAACCACATCAAGCAAAGGCAGGTTTGGGGGTATGGGGTATGACAATCCAAGCATAAGGAACTCTGAGGGGCAGGTTCGGTTATAGAGTCCACTTTGACTACAACATAAACTGTTTTGGAGGAGACTATAATATAGAAGCAAAATGTTGTAACAGCCCCATATAGCAAGGGTTGTTAACCACATTTTATATAGGAAAAAGCTGAGATTAAGAGGGGAAGGGACTTGTCCAGAATCACGTGGTGTGGGAGACTGGATTTCTTTCTGTCTTCATATCCAATGTTTTTTGTATTATATCAGAGCAGACATACTAAGACCTGACTTAAAATCTTTGTATTTTAAGGCTGGGAGTTTAGAGATCATCTGATCCAACTCCCTCATTTTAAAGATGAAAAAACTATTCCCAGGAAGAAAAAATTATTTGTCTGAAGTCAGTAGTAGAGTAAAAACTCAGATTAATGTTTTCTGAGCCCTAACCCACCATGATGGAAGACCATGACATAGAGAATGTAGTATGTGAAAGTCCACTTACCCTTTCCTCTCTACTTGCCTTGGACCAGGATTTTATCTCTGACAGGGACCTCAAAGTGCAATTTGGGGGAGGCAATGGTCTTCCTCCCTGGTATGAACTTCTTAAGCCAATAATATCCCCATTAGCATGAAGATAGTATTTATGTCCCTCCCTGCCTTAGTACCCCAAAGTTGACTGGTGACTGTGAAAACCATGGGATAACCATATAAAGAACAGTGTTTGTCAGTAGGCCTAAGCCGTTAACCCGTACTTTCTGAGACCTGTGCTCAGATGTACTCAATCATGTCTTTTAGATGAGGGCTGTGACCTGTCCATGAGAAAGAGGTGAATTAGAAGATTTCACTCTCTAAGGTCTCCCTCTGAAGGGTAGTATGAGGGTACACAAAAGAGCCTTGGAGATTTGTGTTCATTCATATGCTCTGACCCTAACTTCCTGTGTGCCTTTTGGTAAGTCACCTCTTCCTTCTGAGCCTCAGTTTCTCTGTATGTTAAATAAGAATGACAGGATCATTCTGAGGCATGCTGGAGAGAGAGTGGTCCCTGGGGTAAGACCTGGGTTTAAATTATCTCTCTTATTTACTGTTTGACTCTGGGCAAATGACATCCTCTCCATGCCCTAGAAAAATCTTTGTTTCTAGTTTCATAGGGTTTTCTTCTTTTAGTTTTGCAGTTTCTTAAAAGACTTCACTTGCAGCTTAAGATGCTGACTGACCTCCATCAGTAAATTTCCTTATCTGGAGTTCCCTCTACCAATGAAATTACAAATTCAGCCTCTGTCCCTATTAGGATCATAAATTTGGAGAAAGAATATCACATCTATCTCCCTCATTTTACGTTTGAGAGAACGGGGTCCCAGAGAAATTCAGTGACTTAACCAGATCTCTGTGCTGTCTCATAGACTTATAGTGAAAAACAGCTGTGCAATATACTGAGCGTCTAGAAGCACTTTATTATAACTGGTATTTTTCTTACATTTTTAATTGTAAATGCAGATTGGAACCTCTTTGACAGTGCCACATTTTCTGTAGTAACGTTGACAGTGGCCATTTCAAGTCACTTCTAACCTTCCCATGGAGATGGGAGTCAGGCATCCAGTGCCTTCCAGGATCACAAAAACATCATCTCAGTACTGGAGGGAACCTTAGAGGACAGTTAGTCTAACCTGTGCTGAATCCTTGTTGCAGCTTACCAAAGGGTCAACCTAGCTTCCCCCTGGAGATGGGGGAGCAACCTCCAAAGGCATTCTAATTCTGCTCCTGGAATGATCTCATTAGGAAGAGTTTTTCCTCAATAGTAAAAAATCAATAAGTCTCAAAAGCTTATGCCAGTCACTGTACTAGGCACCAAGGATACAAGCAGAAAGAATAAAACCCTGCCTGTAATAAACTCATATTCTAATGCAGAAGTCTACAACTACATGCAAATTTCAGTGTATACATACACACATATGTAATATGTTACATACAAGTATATAATATATATTATGTATTTTATATAGTAATTACATAATATGTAATGCTATATGACATCAATATAATATGACACGATATGGAATAAACAAAGTTTGTATTGTGCATGTGTGTATGTGTGTGTGTATGTGTGTATTCCTCAGGGCAGGGACTATTTTTGGCACAATGACTGGTGCATAAGAGATGCCCAGTAAATAAATAAATGCTGTTGACTTGGGAGGGACAACACTAGCAAGTGGGGGGATTAGAAAAAGCAGAAGAAGGTGTCTGAACTACATCTCGAAGAGAGGGACTTTGGGAGTCAAAGAGAAATAGTGCATTACAGGCATGGGTGACAGCCAGCACAAAGACATGAAGATAGGAAATGAAGTGTTGTGAGGAACAGAGATGAGCATGTATGCCTGCATACAGTCTTTGTTCGGTGTTTTCTCCTCTGTCTCCCCAAGATAATGAGCTCCCTGAGGCTAAAGTCCCATCTGTTATTTTTTGTTCCCCTCTCCCCCCACAAGCACCAAGGCTGGTCCTGAAGGTTATTAGTAAATGCTGTTCATTGATCGATCCCATAAAGCAGCAGAATTCACATTGGAAATGCTATTTTAGAAAAGTCAGTGGTGATTAAAAATAAGTCCCTATTTTGGGACTGAAAAGTATACTCTTGGAGTGTCTGTTTTCAGTACTAACAGGATAATGCCTTAATGTCTAGTCACGCTAGAGAAGTTTAAATTGTAGCCCAGAGCCAGGGTAACGCTCTCTTCCGGTTGAAATAATTGAAATTATTTCTCCCTTTCAAGCAGAAGAGAGAAGACTTGCTCAGAGTATGCTCTCTCAGTACACTGGCATTAGTGCAACATCCTGCCTATGGACAGTCACAGGGGTCTTTATAGGAAACAACAGGTGAACTGAGTCAGAGTGTGTCTGGAAGGCCTTGGTGGATCATTGAGAAGTTGGGGAGGGAGGCTCCCACTGGCTTTTATGCTGGGAATGACACTGGTCCTACATAGCATGCACCCCTGGACCCTGACAAACCTATGAGAGTCCTCAAAGGGGCTACAATTCCTAGATGATAAATACTTAATTTCTTTTTTTAAATTTTAACCCATCCTAGTTTGCTGAGATCTCTTCAGTTCCTGATTCCATTGGCCAGTGTTAGGTATCCCTCCCAGCTTTGTCATGGAATGCCATCCTACTATCACTGTAAGCCACTGATAAAAATGTGTATTGTTCAGGAAGGTGGTGTGTGACCATGTGAGGGTGCAGTAGAAAAAACACTTGTCTTGGGTTTGAGTTCTACCTCTGGGGCTTAACCCCCATTGTGATCCTGAGCTAATAATTCCTTTTTGCCCCTTGGTTTTCTCATCTGGAAAATGGGAATAATTGCCCTACCTACTTCTTAGCAGTGTGAAGAAAGCTCTTTATAAGTCTTTGTAAATTCTGAGTATTATAGGGAGAAGCAACAGGGCATAGCTGATAATAGGACCCATGAAAACTTGGGTTCATATCTCACCTCTGACACATACTGTGTATAAATGGCAACTCTCTAAGATTATAAATTGCAGAGAACATCTGCATTGCTAGAGGGAGTTTCCTGGGAATTTCCTGTATTACAACAAAAAGTCTATAGTCGAAGTTTTTGTTCGGTTGTTTAAGTTGTGTCTGACTCTTTATGACCCCATTTGGGGTTTTCTTGGCAAAGATACTGGAGGGGTTTGCCATTTCCTTCTCCAGCCCATTTTACAGATGAGGAAGCTGAGACAAAGAGGGTTAAGTGACTTGTTGAGGGTCACACAACTAATAAGTATCTAAGACCAGATTTGAGCTCATGAAGATGAGTTTTCCCGACTCCATGACCGGCGCCGTATCCACTACATCATCTAGCTGCCTGTGGGAGCCACTGTCATTTTTTTTGTTTTTGAAAATTATTTATTTTTAGTTTACAACATTCAGTTAAACATGCTTTTGAGTTTTAAATTTTCTCCCCTTCCCTTCCCTTCCCTCCCCATTCCCCTCCCCAAGATGACATGCAATCTCATAGGTTTACATTCATATTAAACATTTTTATATTAGTCATGTTGTAAAAAAGAATTGTAACCAATGGAATGAACCACAAGAAAGAAGAAAAAACAAAAAGAGCAAATAGTATGCTTTGATCTGCATTCAGACTCTGTAATTCTTTCTCTGGTTGTGGATGGCATTTTTCCTTTTGAACCTTTTGGAGTTGTCTTAGAACTTTGCATTACTGAGAAGAGCCACGTCTATTAAAATTAATCATTGCACAATGTGACTGTAACTGTATACAATGTTCTCCTGGTTCTTCTTCCCTCATTCAGCATCAGTTCATATAAGTCTTTCTAGGTTCTTCTGAAGTCCACCTGTTCATTTCTTATAGCACAATAGTATTCCATTACATTCATATACCACAACTTATTCAGCCATTTCCTAATTAATGCACATTCCCTTAATTTCCAATTCTTGACCACCACAAAAAGAAATGCTATAAATCTTTTTGTTCATATGGTTCCTTTTCCCATTTGTATGATCTCTTTGGGATACAGACCTAGAAGTAGTGTTGTTGGGTTGAAGGGTTATGTGTAGTTTTATAGTCCTTTGGGCATAGTTTCAAATTGCTCTCCAAAATGGTTGGATCAGTTCACAACTCCACCAACAATGCACACTGTCATTATTGAATTGAATTATAGGAATCTTCCTCTTAACTCCCTTCTTTCAAGTGAGAGATGGAAAGAAAACTGCCTATGATCTCAAGATCTCTCATCTTCTGCCCAGCATCTCCAGGCCAATAGTTGGGAAAGAGGGCACTATGTCCATGCCTTGAATGGAGGAGTGGGAGTTGGGTAGAGGTAAAGGGAAAGGCATTTCAAGAAGGGAAAGCTTGAGCAGAAGAACTTGAACAAAGGATCATTGATTTGGAGCTTTAAGGACCTTAGAAGTCATTCAGGGCAGCCCTCTCATTTTATAGATGAGCACACTGATGCTGAGTTATTTAGCTTGTCGATATCCAAGGTGAGGTTAGTACCCAGGTCTCCCCGACTCCAAGTCTAGGGCTCTGGACTTTTAGATGGTGCAATTAGCTGGAGTCAGGAAGAGCTGTGTTCAAATCTAACCTCAAATACTTACTAGCTTGGTGACTCTGGGCAAGTCACATAGATTCCCTTTCCTCATCTGTAAGATGGTAGTACTCATTGCACCTACCTCACACAAAGTCATTGTGAGGATCAAATAAGATAATATTTGTAAAGTGCTTTGTAGAATTTTAAAGCATTATATAAATGTTACTATCATGTCTGTCACCTGAAGATCAGTCTGGTTAAATGTGGAGAGACTCAACATCAGAAGATTGACCTTCCTAGTGGAGGAATCTTTTTTGACCTCAGCAACTCTGTTAATTATCTTTGTTGTTGCTGTTATTATTCACTATTCCATAAGCACTATTCACTATTATTCATTATTCAATATATTATTCACTATTCCATGGGCATCATGTTTGAGAGCGGCTGGTGAAAAGGCCAGTCTGGAGCAGAGCAGTGGCTGAACTGAGGTCAGATTATGAAGACACTCAAAGTCACATGAAAAATGACAAAAATAAGGCCACAGGGTTGACTAAAGCGTGGCAGTAAATAGGGATAAAAAGGCAGGTCTGAGAGGAAGAAAATAGGATTAACTAAGGAGTAGATTATAGGAAAAGCATGGAAAAAGTGGAGAAAAGGTGAGGTACACAGTTGGGGCTACTGGTCTACCCAGTAGCCCCCCCCCCCCCCCCCAGAATACATTCTCCATCTTTTTTAAATCAAGAGACAGTGT
>CM053592.1:148614252-148642235 GCA_028646515.1 Pseudochirops corinnae
AAAGATACTGGAGTGGTTTGCCATTTCCTTCTTCAGCTCATTTTACAGATGAGAAAACTGAGGGAAACAGGGTTAAAATGACTTATCCAGGGTCACATGGCTAGTAAGTGTCTAAGACCAGATTTGAATTCAGGAAGATGAGTCTTCTTGACCCCAGGTCTACTGCTCTAACCACTGCACAAATAACTTCCTCTCTCTCTAGAGTCCAAATTTCCTTTTCTGTAACATAAACATAGTACCACTTCCTCTGCCTGCCTTTTAGGGCTGTTGTGCAGTTTTCAGGCTTTGCAAATCTTAAAGCCCTTTAAGAATACCACAGTAGCATAGGCTTTTAGAACTAAGAAATGATGCTTAGAGGTCATCTGAGATTCCATCATTTGACAGGTGAGAAAACTCAGGCCTGGATAAGGGAAGTAATTGTAGGGTCACACAAGTAGGAGATGGCAAAGCCAAGGTCTATACTGAGGTCTTCTAAATCCAGTGTTATTGTTGCTATTAAGGTATATACATATGCTTAGCTTGATGTTTGATAATAGAGGGACCCACATTCAAGGTTGTATCATTCCCCACCCCCTTCTCCGTCACCATGGATGGTTACTTCAGATAGACCAGTTTTCTTTAGTCTTGTGATCTGGAGAACACCAGATAATGCACTAGAATGAAATGATGGAGGCATCCAAGAGAAAACAGAAATGGAAGGAAAAAGCTGACCACAAGATGGTGCTGCGACCCCTCAATTTCTCCAAAGATGCCTTCAGAAATGGGGTAATGTTCACTAAGAAAAATTTGGGAGGAAAGGATAGAGTTGACCTGGTAAACAATTTTCTCTACCTATGCATGCCAGTACTCTCCTTGAAAATTCTAATCTGTATTACAGAGTTGCCTTGAGCCTTGGGGGACCTTAAATGATTTGTCCTGAATCTAATAGCCAGTGTGTATGAGAACCAAATCTTCCAAGCACCAAGATTAGCTCTCTATCAACCAGACCACACTGCCCCTTAGTGATTTTGTCTACATTGAGATATTTGCTGAAATTCACTATCATTTATGTGCCTTTGTGTTTAACTGAGTTTCTTTCACTGTTAGAACAGCTTTCATCATCAAAGTCTTATAGGCTGAGACCCATAAAGTGATCAACTGTGCTTGTGTATCCTATTTTATTCGTAAAGCCTAGTGTTCTTCAAACCTTTTAGTGTACTGCAGCCCTAAGGGTGACAGATGCCTCCAGTTAAATCACCCATTTGTTTGACAGTCAAAATATGGCCATGAGTTTAGTTTCTTAATTTGCTGACAATTATGGGAATTACTTCATAAGATAAAAGAATTTAGGACTGGAGGGAACCTTAGTGATTTTCTGGTTCAATTCCCTCATTCCATTAATGAGAAAATGAAGTCACAAGAAGTCGCTTGTCCAAAGTCACACCAAGGCTTGAGTCTGTAGTGGAGGACAACAATTAGTTACTTAATTATTGAATGGGGTTTCCACATTTGTAGTCAACAAAGGGTGGCAGCAGAAAGAGCACTTGGACCTTTGGAATCAGAAGGTCTAGGTTCAGGGGTGAGGCCACATATGGCATTGAGGCCAAAGATTCCCCACTCCTTCACTAGCCCCTGGCTTTTAATGGTGTAAATTTGAACAAATCCCTTCACTGTGAACCTCACAGATTTCTTATGAGGAAGACACTTTGTAAAGTTTAAAGCTCTAAAGAAATGTGAATTTATGATGAGCTTTAGTCTGAACTAAACACTCCTACCTTGATTAGGACCTTTATAGTGCCTGGAAGTGAATAAAAATGTGTTTAATTTTCCAGTCATGCATCTTTTAGTAGGGACATTGCCTTCATCAATCCTTTCTCAGTCTGAAAGTGAAACTGTCTTTTCAGCTCAATCTGAGAAATGATTGCCCCTTGAGACAAAAACCATTAACAGGACCCTCAGTAGTGATTGTGCCAATTGAAAAGGAAAAAATTAGCCCCTACCTGCAAGAAGTATATAAATGGTGGTAGATGAGTAAGAAGCAAGCTGTGTACTCAAAAGACTCTAATATATGAAAATAATAAGTTAAGGGTGGGTGTAGAAGAGGCAGAGGAGGAGGATTGCTATTTAAGAATTCACTCTCTTACACAACAGGAGGAGTTTTTTTTTTACTGAAATCAGCACCTAGGGGTGCTTCGGGGAATGTAGAGTCTGGAGTTAGGCAAGGAAATTCATCATGATGTAATTTTCAAATGAAGATTGATGGTGTGCTTATAAAATCTGTGGATGACAGAAAGCTTGGAAGGATAATTAATATATTGGACAATAGAATTAAGATCCAAAGATCTTGAAAGAGCAGCACCATGGGCCAAATCTAATAAGGTTAAATATAATGGGGATAAATCACTATTAAATAAGAAATAAATCATCAGTTGGGTTCAATAACTCAGCTCCACAAGTGGGTGATGGGAAATGCATGACCAAATATTAGTTCCTGTGAAAAAGCTATGGGAATCTAAGTGGACCACAAGTTTGATGTGTGTGTGATTTGGAATCCCTCAAAAAGCTAATTTGACCATAGTCTGGACTATTTCATGTGTGATTAAGAGTCAACTCCCATGATAAGGAGAGTTTCTTTGCCTAAAATGGGGAGAAAGCTGGGTAGAACCTGTAAGGCACAGTGAATTCTGACTGTGCCCTGGTGGTATCCCCAGAAAACCAAATCCAAGCAAGCCATAGGCAAGAGGGTCTCCTCTGGGAGGTGGTATTCAAGAGTCATTTTCCCAGTAAGCCAATGCGTCCATTGTTCAGAAGCTGCAATGGTCTCAAAATTCTTATAGAATTTCAGGAGATGAAAAGTCAACATCCTTGCATCCTAAACAGATAATCAATGCCTGATCTATTGGCCTTCACACTTCAGCCAAACTGCTCACCTTGCTGGCCTACTCTCATGTGTAGCACATCCTATGTTTGCACAGGCTGTCTGTCCCCCATGCCTGGAATACATAGTCACCTCTCAGAATGCCCAGTTTCCATCAAAGCTCAGTTCAAATGCTGCCTTCCACATGAAGCTTTTCCAGATTTGCTACAAAACCAGTGTCTCTTCCTTTTCCCTCCTCGCTCAATTTTCTTTAACCTTATATTTATTCTGGAAGCATACATTTTGCATATGCCTGGAGATGTACATATTGTTTCCCTTGACCACATGTGAGATCCGTGAGGGTAGGGGACTAAAGTTTCGTTTTATCTCCAGCACTTAACACGGTGCCTGGCAGGTTGTAAATGCTTAACAAATATAAGCTAATTAAGACATTAATTTTAACACTTCTTTCTGCCCCCTTGGAGAACTGCTGGCATTTTGAAGTTTGCTTAATTTTAGAGGCAAGGAGGTAACATGGTGGATAAAAGCACCAGACCTGGAGTCAGGAAGACCTGAGATCAAGTCTGATCTCAGATACTCTCTAGATAGATGACCCTGGACGAGTCATTGAACCTACCTCAGTTGAAATAGGAATAGTACCAGTAGCACCTACTCCCCAGAGTTGTTGTGAGGATAAAATGAGATACTTTTTACAAACTACTTTACAAACCTTAAAGCATCATATAAAGCATCTCTAAGTACTATTCTTTACTTCTCTTAGTCCCTGCACAAAATCACAGAATGTTTGAATTGTTGGAAGGACGTAATCAGGTGAAAGCCCAACCCTCTTATTTTTACAGATGAAGAAAGGGTGACTCAGAATGAGCAAGAAATTGTCCTAATGTCAAAGAGATAGAGCCAGGGCTAATGAGATGTCTCACCTTCTGACTCCTAGTCCACGTTATTTTTCCATCATCCTGGTGTCATAATCCTTGGGTCTCTCTGGTCTCAGTCAGCTTCCTAGGCCACCATTTTTATATCCATTTAGGGGATTTTCACCTTTCTCTTTCTGTACCTTCACTAATCTGGAGGTCCTCTCCCTGCCCCAGCCCCCTATACTGTCTTGGGCCCTGAAAGGGCATTCCCTCTTGGGTTTATAGGTCATCTGCTGCTCCTGATCCTTACTTGACCAGGAAGAGAGGAATCCTAGAAAGTGAGTTAGATAGCAGTCTAATCCCTAGTTTATAACCAAGCCTTAGACTGGACAGAAGACCTTGGATCTGAATCCTAACTCTGCTACCAAATTCCTTTGTGATTGGGCTAGGTGGCACTTCTACTTTTAAATAAAGCTCTGTCTTGGTCTACCTCCATAATGGGCAGATTCTTGGAAGAAAGGAACAAAATGCCCAGACTCTCAAGTTCCTTTGCCTCATATGGGTGTGGCCAAAGTTGGAGTTACACTAAGGTATTCTCTTCAGCCTTTGGTTCTCCAAAACTTTCTAGACTTAGAGCTTTGGGATCCTTCAAGGTACAGTAGGAAGAGCAGTGGATTTGAAATCGGAAGCCTTGAATTCAAATACTGATGCCTCCACTAATAACTTATGTTACTTGGGGGAAAGTGACAACCTCTGCCTTGGTTTCCTTAATTGTAGAATGAGGGAGATGGATTAGATGGGCTTTAAGGGCTCTCCCAGCTCTAATTCTTTGATTCCAAGGTTACCTTCCCCAGCTCAGAAAACCTCCCTTCCTTTGCCCAGGCTGATTTGGGATTTTCCTAGATGGGCATCCTGCTGAGAATTGACCATTGAACACGCATAGTCAAGTCAAGTTTTTATCATGTGCCAGGCACTGTGTTAAGTGCTAGAAATATAAATATGAGCAAAAAGAAGGTTCCTACTGTCCAGGAGCTTGAGGGGAGCCTCCTCATGCCTTGGCAGATTTGGCGATTGTTTCACCGGCATTCTCATATAACCCCCAGCTTGAGAAGAGATGGTGTAGTAAAGCAGATGGAGCACTGGCCTTTTCAGGGAGATCTGGGCTGAAATGCTGCATTAGACACTTGCTCACTGTATGACACTTAGAAAATCATTTAATGGCTTTTACCTCAGTTTCCTCATCTGTACAATGAGGGTGTCATATCCTATGGCTTCTAAAATCTTACCTTGCTCTAAATCTGTGATCCTGTGATTCTAACTTCACTTCCCCTTCACCAAGGAGCAAACAAGTTTCCCTTGCTGTAAAAACCAGATTAATTCAACCCACCCCAAGGGTCAATGTTAGTGCTCATACAATTAGTTCCTCTGGTAGCAGATACACAGATAGTCCTTGTTCCCAAAGAGAAGGAGGAGGAAGGTGTGTAAAAATAAAACACTTTCTAGTTTGTATTTTAATGGAGCAGGTGGGAGAAACCAATAATTAACTCAAAGGGACAAAGCTGCAATGGTGGAATGTCAGGCACTGTGCATTATGGGTGCTTCATGGGTAAATCAGATTTAGAACTGCAAGAGACCTTCCAGGTCATCTAGTTCAACCCCCCTGAGTTTAAAGATGAGTTGATTGAGTCCCAGAGAGGTCATGTAGGATGTGTGGTGGGAAGAAATACCACTAGGGTGTCTGCCTTGGTGCTGGCCTATGATATCCCGGGAAGATGCTAAGCAGAACTAGAACTAGGCTTTGTATTGGTACAATTTGCATAGGAAATTACTTTGTCGTTAAAACTGGATAAAGAAATTTAAAGTTCTAAAGTCAAATGTTAAAAAAAGATATATGTATATATTATTGTTATTATTATTATTATCATTATTATTATTATTATTATTATTTACATGCAACTGAGTAATAAGATATACAGGTACTGGGGTAGGGAGATCTATCTTGCCCTACCGGAAAGTCAGAGGGGTGATGGGGGAGGATATAGGAGAGAGCAGATTGGGGGAGGGGGGTATACAGTGGGATCACTGTTTTGGGGGGGTGGGTAGGGGAAAGATGGGGAGAAAATTTGTAACTCAAAATCTCATGGAAGTGAATGACGTAAACGAAAAATAAACAAATGTTAATTTAAAAAAATAAAACAAAAATTGGATAAAGAATCAGAAGGGAGAATTCATTCAATCCATTAGCACAGGTTTATTAAATGCCTACTATATGCAAAGTACAGTGCTCGGTGCTGAAGAGACGAATACAAAAGCGAGATGATCCCTCCCCTCATGGAGCTCATGTTCTACTGAGAGGACACAACATATCCACAGATTGGGGGGGGGGGGTGATGGGAAGGCAACAGGCATTTATTAAATGCCTATGGTACACCAGGTTCTGTACTAAGAATTTTACAAATATGTCACTTAATCCTCATCTCAGTCCTTTGAAGTAGATGTTATTGTTACCCCCACTTAACAGCTGAGAAAACTGAGGCAGAGGTTAAGTAATTTGTCCTGGGTTATACAGCTGGTGTCTAAGACTGGATTTGAACTCAGGCCTTTCTGATGTGAAGCCCGGTGCTCTATCCATTGTGCCACCTCGCTGCCTAAGGAAGGTACAAGTTATATTCAAAATACTCTAAGATTTTTTTTTTGGTGGGAGGTAATAACAACTGTGTGAATCAGGAAGGGCATCTTGAGGAAGTTGGCATCTGAGCTGAGTCTTTAAGGGAGCTAATGATTTCAAGAGGCAGAGTTAAGGAAGTTAAGGTAGCATTTTGGTCATGGAGGATAACCTATACAACATGGGGGCTGGAGATGGAATGCCATATATGTGGAACAAAGTAGGCCAGTTTATCAGGACCACAGAGTGTATTACCATAAGCAATATAGGATCCACCAGTCTGGAAAAAAAGATAGACTGGAGCAAGGTTTTGCTGGGCTTTAAATGCCAAACGAGAGAGGAATTGGTACTTTAACCTAAGGATAATGAGGGAACACTGAATCTTCTTTAGCAGGTGAAGGACATGATCAGACCTCTACTTTAGTTATAGGATTTTGGCAGCTATGTGGATGATGGATTAGAGATGGATGAGACTGGATGCAGGAATGCCAATTAGGGAGCTGTGGTTGCAGTAATCTAGTGGAGACATGATGAGAGCCTGAACTGATACGGTTGTGGTGTAAAGAGAAGGAGGAAGGATGTGAGATACTGAGGAAATAGAACTGACAAGACTGTAAACTAATTGGACATGGGTTATGAGAATGACTCCTAGGTTACAAACTTGGGTTGCTGAAAGAATAGTGGTGTCCTTGACTGAAAATAAGAATGTTAGGAGACATTTAAGAGGAAATTTCTATTTGGACACATTGAATATGAGGGATTTCAGACAGACTGTAAACTCATTGAAAGCAGACTCATTTCATTTTTATTATTGTATCTCCAGCACCTAACAAAGTGCCTGGCATACAGCAGGGGATTAATAAATACTTATTGCATGATTGAGTCAGATGGAACTGTCCAGCAGACAGATGGAGCTGTCCAGCAGGCAGGTAGGTGGAGCTCAGGAGAAAGATGAAGGTAGGGGGAAAAGCTCTGGGCGTGGGATTCAGGAAGCCTGAATTCTGGATTTACTTGTGGCGTGGTCAAGTTACTCCCCCCTCTCTGAGACTCAGTTTCCTTCTCTGCAGAGTGTGGTGGTGGGGCTGGAAGATACATAAACGCTCTTTCCAAGCTCTGAGAGTCTAAGTACATTCTAAAATTAGACTTTGAAAAAGCATTCTTTAAAGACGGAATTAAAAGTTTAAAACCCCACCTATCTCTTTCCTACAGTTGTCTAAAAAAAGATTGTGTTATATTAGAATACCTGAATAATACATGATCTTCATTTCACGGTTCCCATTATTCCTGGCAGGATGAATAAGGGGGGTATTTTTCAGAAAAGAGCAGCTTCCCATTTTTATACTTTGCTATTTATAGAATTGGGCACTTTTAAAAAAATAATGAGGACCCAGCACAGACTGGAGAATGGCCATTTAGGAGCTGTCCTGGATTCAAACCTTGGAGGCCCTGGAGAAGACTCCTTCATACCTTAAAAGCCTTGGGCAAAGTAGCCTCTTTCAGCATGGGACAAAATGCTTCAAGCTCTAGACTTGGGCCAGTGCGGCTTCTGGTTGCCTCCCCTTGGTAGTGAGTTCCCTAGGGCTTCCTGTAGGAGCCAGTCACTCTTTAATAATTCATATGACTCCACAGTCTGCTGAACTCCTCTTCCCTGTAGCTCTGTTTTCTGTGGGGCCTCCCCACAGCTGCAGCATCACTTGATGGGGCAGAATTCTCATTTGGCAGAACATGGGCAACCAGCTCCTCCTGTCTGGCAAGCCAATCAAATGCCAAGTGCAGTAATTCCTCCCTTCACTCACGTTGCCACTATCCTAATACCAGCCCTCAATTCTTCTCTCCTGAACTATTTCAGTAGATTTCTACCTGTTCTCTCTGTCCCAGCTGCTCCCCTCTCAAATCCATCTTGCACAAGGTGCCTGAGTAATCAATGGGCCTCTATGATTACATCACTCCTCTTCTTAAAAACCCTCAATGGTTCCCCATTGCCAATGGAATAAAGTATAAGACCCTGACTCTGGCATTCATTCTGCCTCCAATCTACCTTTCCAGTCCTATCTCACCCTTTTCCCCTTAATATGTTGTATTCCAGCCAAACTTGTCTTTTCTCCTTTACCAACGTGTTGGATCCATCGTTGTCTGAATGATTTCTTTCCATCTTCAGCTGCTGAAGTGCCCCTTCCTTTCTTTAAGGCTTAGCCAGGGGCCACTTTCTCCCTGAAGTTTTCTCTTATTCTCCCTGCTGAAAATGATCACATCTTCCTCAAATTTCTCATAGCTCTCTGGATCTCTTTTTGGCTCCATCACCTTTCTATCTTGTGTCATACCTTTTTGTGTACAGTTAGGTCCAGATTTTTTGTGAATTACAAATCCCCTAAAGTGTTCAGCTGCATTCAAATTCATACTATTCAAAGTTATAATTATGTAAAATATGGTTATTGGTACCAACCCAAAGGAAATAAGTAGTGCAGATTCTATTGATGCTACCACTTCAAGGGGATTCATTTATTCACATTAATCTCCTGTCCTAGACTATTAGCTCCTTAAGGTCAAAGACTTTTTTTTTCATCTTTGAGCACAAAAGCCCTGCATATAGAAAGTACTTAATGAACATTAGTTGAATTGAATTGGCAGAATTATTTTGGCTGGGCTATGTCTTTTAGAGGGCAGCTTAATTGGGTTTATGAGAAATGTACTTGTGGTTAATACATAGTTTTGTGTTAGTTTAATTGGTTTCAACCCTTGTTGGTTGTAGTTCTCAACCACTGGCCCCTTTAAAAAGGCAGTAATTACTTCCTGAATCAACAGCCTAAGGGGGCTGAATATAGTTGTCTAGAGTCTTGCAAATCTGACCAAGAAGACTACAATCTGAAAAGGAAAGGGAAGGAGAAAACTGCCATATATATCTCTCAAACGTAATATCCTAGGGAGTGGCAACTATCACATAGTAGAAAATAATGGATGCATCCAGTAATGCTGAAAAGGATCCAGTAAGAAAACCTGCAGACTCAGGTGACTATGGACAGGTGAACAAAATAGAGGAAATTAGCAAGGGGAACAAACCTAATTCAGACTGGAGGCAAACTGGACCTCATAGATGGCCCTTGGTGGGATGGTACTCATGATGAAGGAAAGATATGATTTATTCAAAAAATAGAATATTAGGGGTGAAGTAGCATTATACATTAAGAAAATATGCTAATGTGAGGAAATTTAGGAGTTAGGAGAAATATGGTGAAGAGATTTTAGGTGAAGATCTACAAAAGTAGAAATGGGTTAGAGTATACTGGACAGAAAGAGGCAACACATCATAACCCTGGCACCAAAGGCACTTCAGTTATCCAGACCAAGCCATAGTTTTCTCTATGGCTGAAGCAGAACAGCTAATAATTTCTTGACTTGCCCTGATGATAATTTCATCTCTTGAAAGCTGAAAAAACTAATGAGAGGAATTTCTGTTCTGGATCAGATCCTTACCTTACTCAATCAATTGTGCAACGAATATTTATCACATGCTCAAGTTTATGCCATCATTGTGTTAGGCACTGGGGATCGATAGATACAAATGAAACAGCCCGTGCCTTCAAGGAAGAAGTAGTTGCTAGGTTGTTTGATGGGAGGTTGGGGGGGGGGGTGTTGCTGGGGTGGGAGGTAGGGAGAAAGGGAGCAGGACTCATCACTCTGTCTTAGAATTTATAATAAGGACGCATAAGAAAACTAGTCTGACATAATCTGGCATGCATCCTAGATTTTTGAAAGGGCAGGTTTCAAAGGGTTTCAAGTAAGAATGGGCAGAATCCCTTGATCTAAAATTCTCAAGGGTAAGACAGCCAAGGAAGGATGAGAAGCTTGACTCATCAGTCTGCCCCCTCCCCACTTTGGAGGTCTTCGAGCATTGGCTAGGTAACCACCTGCTAGTGTGTTGTGTAGTAGAGTCTTGTTCAGGTACAGGTTGGACCAGAGGATAACCTCTCATTTTGCTTTCTAACTTTGAGATTCTGTGATCTCATGAAATTTAAGCGTGCTTAGATCTATCCCAAAAATTGCACTGACAGAATTGTTCCCTTCTTGTTCCTGTTGTTCTGTCCCAGGCTCTTTCTGTAATAGCCCACAGCCCTGCTTCATTTTCCCAAAGCAGAATGGGTCACCTCAGTGGGTATTAAGTTACCTATCTCTGGAGGTGTTTGAGCAAGCCAAAGGGGTACCCCTGACATCTTCTGATTGCTCTGAAGAGCCTTCCTGGCTTGCTGGGGTTGGAACCACCATTTCCTTTCCTAGATGTATAGAGAAAGGTGGTGCTTGTGCCTATTGTCTTTGTCAGGCTGAATGATTCCATTCACCTGTTAGTATTTCCTTGTTTGTCCCTTAGTGGTCCCCTAAGAATATTAGGGGGCAGCTAGATGGCACAGTGAATAAAGCACCAGCCCTGGAGTCAGGAGGACCCGAGTTCAAATTTGGCCTCAGACACTTAACACTTACTAGCTGTGTGACCTTGGGCAAGTCACTTAAAACCCCAATTGCCCTACCCTCCCCCCTCCAAAAAGCAAAAAAAAAAAAAAGTACAGTATTAGAAGCAATGTGTGTCAGGTTTCCTGGACAGTACCAGCCCCACCCCTTACTAACTCTGAACCTGAGCAAGTCAAACAGTCAAAGGATGATGGGATTTAGACTTCTAAGTGATATCACCTGATCCAACCCCTCACATTTCATATGTGAGATGCAAGATGAAGTCAACTCTGAAGCTCACACCCCCTCAGCACCCCCTACCCCAGGACCCCCTCCCTCTTACTGGAGAGGGTAGAGGTTGAACATTGGAGAGTTCCTCCCTAATGCTCTACCATTTAAAGAGGTCAAGCAGAGAAATCATCTCATTTCCCATCTGGCTGACCCCCTGGATTTCATGATATCCGGAAGTTCTTCATTCTGCAGGATGAAATCAGCCCTGTAACTCACTTCCTCAGATAATTTCTCCTCCTGGCTTCAGGACCCTGCCCGCCTCTGAACCCTGGCTTTTCAGTTTCTCTTTATGTATTGTCTGCTCCCATTGGTTGTGATCTCTTTGGGGGTAGGGACTGTTTCATACCTTTGTTTGTATCTCTAGTATTTAGTACAATGTCTGTTACACAGTAGGTACTTAATAAATGCTTATCGACTATGTGAAAAATAGACCCAGATTTGGGAAGAAACTTACCCAAGGTCACATAAATGGGGTGTGGCAAAGCCAGAACTTGAACCCAGGACCTCAGACTCCAAATCCATGTCTCCTTCCACCGTATCACATAGTCCTCCCCCCCCTCCCCCTCCCCCGCTTTTGTTCACTGAACCTGTTTCCTTATCTGTAAAATGACAGGGTTGGACTAAGTGCACTCTGAGGTTCCTCCAGCTCTTAAATGAAGGAGCCTGTGAACCTCTCCTTGGTATTCTGTTTCTGAGGCTAGTATATTGTCTTTTTTCTATGTGAGTAAACCCTAGAAAATGTATCCTCATAGTCTGGAATATTTGGAGATGGGGGAGAAGGGAAAGAAGGAAGTGAGTGATGAATTCTGACACTGAGGAACCATTTGTCAGTAACAGGGAAAGAGCGAAAGTATTTGGAATTCTGGGCTGCCCATTTCTGAGCCCGTGGACCTGAGCAGACTCAGGGGTCTGGAAATCCAGAGAGCAGTGAAAGTTAAAAGCAGGCTTTCCTGGAGGGCCTTTGAGAGGAAGAGTGCCTAAGAACCGTGTGATCCTGAAGATGTCATAGGATTGTCAGAGGATTTAGAGCTAAAGGGACCCTGAGAGATTCTTTAATTTGACAGATGAGGAAATTGAGGTCCAGAGAAGGGAAGGCACTGGCCCAAGGCTACAGAGAGTCCCTCCCCATTTAGATTGTAAACTCCTTGAGACTAGGGACTGTCTTTGCTTTTCTTTGCATCATCATTGTGTAGCACAATGCTTATTTAATAAATGCTTGTTGACTTGAACCTTGGCATCCTGTACAAGTTAAAGAAAGCAAGCCAGCTGTGGAGGAAGGAAGGCTGATATCTTCCTTCTACCTGTGTTTGTTGACTGCAACCATGCAACTGTACCCCCTTCCCTAGCAGTGTGCACAGCCTATGCTGCCAGACACAGCCCAGGTGCTGTCCAAAGTCTGCCTTGTAGGCTCCAGTTCCAGGGACAGCAGGAGGTGCTGTCGTCAGCTTGTGCTGCTGAGGGAGGGAGACCTGCACTTGTAGATTTATGACTTAATTGAAAAAAAGGCTCTATCCTGTTAGAAAATGAGATTGAATCTGCACTAGAGTGTGTCAGGCTAAAAGGAAGCTGGGGACACATCCTTCAGTCACAAAGCCAGAGCAGTGCCTTATGTCTCTAGGGGAAGGTGGAGCCAAGCAGAAGACTGACAGTCACTGCCTTTTCTCTGCCTGGGGAAACGAGGAGCAAAGCCACCATGGGTTTGACATCTGGGCATGGGCAATAATAGTGTTATGGTGAGAGACATTGTCTCATAGCTGGGCGGCTTCCACAAAGCACATTCTTGATTGATCAGGCCTCTGATCCTCACACCCCTCCCCACCAAGGTAAACAAGGCTTGTCTGGGGGAGGCAGCATGGTGGAATGAAGAGCCAGAACACCTGAGCTCAAACCCCATCCCTGCAGTTTGTTAGCTGTGGGACTCTGGGCAAGTCACTTCCTTCCTTCTCACCCATAGTTTTGCCATCCATAAAATGGAGATGAGAATATTCACATTGCTTACCTCACAAGATCTTTTGGTACAATATTTTTTAAACAAATATATATATGTGTATATATACATATATATATATAAGAATATATATACACACATATATTTTAAAATGTACCATTTATCTATACCATTTTTCTTTTTAAATTTTTAATTCCAAATTTTCTTCCTCCTTCCTACCCGCTCCACTACCCACTGAGAAGGTGAGCAATATGATTATACATGTGAAATCATACAAAACTTATTTCCATATTAGTCATAGTTCAAGAAAAAGCAAGAGAAATAAAGAGAGAAAATTATACTTTAATTTGCACTCAGTTCATCAGTTCTCTCTCTGGAGATGAATAGCATTTTTTTCATTATGAACCCTTTGGAATTGTCTTGGGTCATTGTATTGATTAGAGTAGCCAAGTTTTTCACATTTGATCATCATTACAATATAGCTGTTACTCTGCCCAATGATCTTCTGGTTCTTCTCACTTCACTTTGCATCAAATCATGTAGGACTTGCCATGTTTTTCTGAAACCACCCCCCTTGTCAATTCCCATAACTTGTTCAGCCAATTGCCCAATTTCTAATTCTTTGCCATGATAAAAAGTGCTGCTATAAATATACATATAAGTTCTTTTCCATTTTCTTCATTCTCTTTGGGATACAGAAATAGTGGTGATATTGCTGGGTCAAAAGGGATACATAGTTTTACAGACAGTTTGATTTCTTCTTCTGAAAACTGCCTTTTATAGCCTTTGACCATTTATTAAGTGGGGGATGGCTCTTATTTTTATAAAATTGACTCAGTTCTATGCTCAGTATATATTTGAGGAATTTATCAGAGAAACTTGCCCTTAAAACTTTTTGATATTGTTTCATTGTCTATGGGACCTTTTAGGAAAATGCAGTTTCCTGATTATCCCTTTTAATTAGTTCTGTTTTTTTTTTTTTGCTTTGTCTGAGGTCATGGTTGTTACCCTACCTTTTTAAAGCTCATCTGAAGTGTATTAGATCCTGTTCCAGCCTTTTATTTTAACCCTGTGTGTGTCTTTCTATTTAAAGGATCTCATATTATTGTATTTTGGTTTCTAATCAATTCTGCTATCTGCTTCCATTTTATGGGTGAGTTCATTCCATTCATATTCACAGTTATATTTACAGTGTATTTACTTCCATCCTATTTTCTTCTGTTCTTTTTCTCTTTTCATCTTGATCCTCCTCAAAAGTCTATTTTGCTTTTAACCACTGCCTCCCTTAATCCACCACTGTAGATACACAGAAAAGCAAAAAATAGTTCTTGTCCATAAAGAACTCATAATCTAATGGGGAAATCAACATACAAACAACTATGTATATACAAGACTTTTAGGGAGTAGTCAAGATGATCTCAAAGGGAAGGAATTATCAGTGGGGGAGGGGGTTGGGGATGAGAACAAGGAAAGGACTCTTTCACAAGATGGAATTTGACCTGAGTACTGAAGGAAGCCAGGAAGTTGAGATGATGACATAGAGCATTCCAAGCATGAGAGACATCCAGTGCTGAGATGAGAGATGGAAGGTCATGTTCAAAGAACAGTAAGAAGGTTTTCGATCATAAAGCACACAAAAGAGAGCAAGATGTAAGAAGCCTGGAAATGTAGGAATAGGCTAGGTTGTAAAGCAGCAGTTCTCAACCTGTGGGTCACGACCCCTTTGGGGGTCAAATGACCCTCTCACAGGGGTCACCTAAGACCATTGGGAAACACGTATTTCTGATGGTCTTAGGAATCGAGATACCACTCCTCTATCCATCTCCAGGCGGGTCTGCCCACATGCAGATACACCCACATACCAGTATTTAAGGGTCTCGGCATTAGGAAAGTTGAGAACCACTGTTGTAAAGGGTTTTAAATGCCAGATGGAGCATTTTATATTTGATCATGGAGCTAAGAGAGAGCCACTGGAGCTTATGAAGTAAGGGTATAACATAGTTAGAACTGCTCTTTAAGAAAATCACTTTGGCAGTTGAGTGGAGTATAGATTGGAAGAGAAAGAAACTTGAGGTTGGGCAGACAACCAGAAGGATAGATTAGAGCCTGCCACTACAGTGGTGACTGTGTGACTGGAGAAAAAAGGAACATATGCAAGAGATAGTGAAGATAGAAATGACAGGACTTGGCAACAGTTGGATATGTAGAGAGAGTGTGTGAAAAGAGTTGAGGATGACAACAAAGTTTTGAACCTGAATGACTGGGAAAATGGCAGTGTCATTGACAGTAATAGAAAGTTTGGAAAAAGGGAGATTTTTGGGGAAAGGTAATGAGTTCTATTTTGGAGATATTTAGTTTGAGATGCCTACAAAACATCCAATACAAGATATTTAAGAGGCAGTTGGCAATGCGAGACTAGACATAAGGAGAGTGATTAGGAATGAATAAATAGGACTGAGAATCATCAATATAGACATAATAATTGAACTCACAAGAGGTAAGGAGGTGAAGACATCACCAAATGAGACATTATGGAGGGAGAAGAGAAGAAGGACCTGGACAAAACCTTGAGAAATATTCTTTCTCAAGGTTCTCAACCTGTGGGTTGCGACCCCTTTGGGGGTTGAACGACCCTTTCACAGGGGTCACAGGGATCACCTAAGATTATTGGAAAACACATATTTCAGCGCTCAACACTGGGCTCCTCTATCTGTATCCAGGCGAATCCGCCCACATGCAGACATGCCCACATACTAGTATTAAAGGGTTGTGGCATTAGGAAGGTTGAGAAACACTGACATACAGGAAGAATCAGTAAAAAAAAAAAAAGGCTGAGAGGAATTGGTCAGACAGGACATAGGAGAATCAAGAGAAAACAGTGTTGTGAAAACCTGGAGATTAGAGAGTATTCAGGACAAGAAGGTAATTGACAGTCAGTGGCTACAGAGAGCTCAAGAAGGAAGGACTGAGAAAATGCTATTAGATTTGGGAACTAAGAGATCACTGGAGACTTTGGAGAGAAAAGTTTCAGTTGAAGTAAGGAGAATGGAAGCTAAATTGTAGAGGGTTTAAAATAAAGAATGCCAAAAGAGGAAGTGGAGGCACCTAGTATAGAAGCCTTTCTCAAGGAGTTCAGCTAATAAGAGGAGAGCTATGGGACTACAGCTAGCAAGAATGGTAAGATCAAGAGAGTATTTTAAAAGAATATGGGAGGCATATTCCTAAAGTGCTTAGCAGAGTGACTGCCAAATAGTAGGTGCTATAGAAATACTACTACTACTACCACTAAATTATGGCATGTTTCCAGGTAACAGGGAAGGAATCAGTAGATAGAGAAATTTAAGATTAGGATGGAGATAATCAAGGAAGCAATCTTCTGGGGAACTCAAGAGGACATAAGATCATAGATACAAGTAGCAGGATTTACTTTGGCAAAGAGAAGAGTTACTTCTTCAAAAGAGAACTTCTTGAGATCTGGAAGTTAAGGATTAGATGGAAGGGGAAGATATACTAATGATAGCTAGCATTTATGTAGTGCTTTAAGTTTTGAGAAGTATTTCATGGATATGATCTAATTTTATTTTCACAACAACTCTGGGAGGTAGGTACTTTATTATCCTACTTTATAAATGAGTAAACAGAAATTTTTAAAATGACTTGCCCAAAGTCACATAGCTAGAACATGTTGAGACCAGTTTTTAACTCTGGTCTTCCTGACTCCAGTTCAAGTACTCTATCCCTAGCTTCCCTTAGCTGAGAGGGTGAGGGGAAAGGTTCCATGGGTGATTTAAGAAAGAATGAAAAGATGGAATCTACTGTGGTGAATGAGAGAGCTAAGTGATTAGGGAGGTATAAAAGGACTGCCTTATCGCAGTGAAAGCCCAATTGAGATTATATAACAAATTTGTAGTGGATACAGTCATCATGGTTTTGTGGTTTCTCCAACTTTGTTTGGTAGCACATGAATAGAAGAAAAAGAAGCAGATGGTGGAAGTAATTCAAGAACGGAATTTGATAAGGTGTGACTGGCAATAGGATAAGGGGTCAATGGATTCAGTGGTAGAGGATAGTGTAAGGTTGAACTGATTCATTAAGGAATTGAGAGGTGGAAGGGCGGAGATTGAAGCCAATGCAGGGAAGGTGATGGTCTGGGAAAGAAATGAGGAAGGGTAGAAGTATTGGAGGTCAGACAAGCATAAAGAACTGGGTTGGAGTCATAAAGCTGAAGGAATTAAGGGATTATAAGAAATTTCAGATTTCATGAACATGAAAGTAGAACACCAGGGGGTGATGATAAGATCAGGGGCGCGACTATTTGTGTACAGCAGAAGTAGAGTACAGGAGTGGGTCATGGGGATTGAATAGTTTGAAGAACTGAGAATTTAGGGTGTTTGAGGGGGTATCAGTATGTATGTTGAAATTTCTTAATGTGAAAGTAGGAATTGGGGAGGAGAGAAAGACTGAGCCGTCACTGAATTCATGGAGGAAGAAAAGAAAGTGTCGGGAATCAAAATATCTCAGTATTGGAAGATATGTTCAAAAAGCATCTAATCCAACTCCAACCTAGAACAAAAATCTCCTCTACAGAGTCCCTGGCAAGTAGACATCTTGTCCATGCTCGAAAGCCTCCAGTGAGGAAGCATACATTTCTCCAAAGAGAAAATCTTTTCCACTTTGGGATAAAAAGGTTTGTTTGTTTCTAAGCTGAAATTCTTCCTCTATCTATAGTATCCTTAACTAGTGTTTGAACCTCTACTTGGAAACCTTCAAAGATTAGGAACTCACTACTACCTGAAATGATGGTATAATGAAAAGAGCACTAAATTTGGAGTCAGGAGATTTGGGGATCTTTCGATACCTATTTAGGTCATCAGACTGTTCACAAACAAGGCATCACCCTTTATCCTTTATAAGGTGATTTAAGTTTTTATATTTATACTACTGTTCATTTTCTCTCCCAAACTGCTCAAATCTCATCCCAAGACTATATTTCTTCACCTACATTTCAGCAGTTTTTATTTAACTGAAGTCCATTTCCTGTTCCTTTCAGGCATCAAATCACAGCTAATTTAGCTCTTTATCTTTATGCAAAAATACATCATCTACCACTTTCTTCACTAAACTGTTTCATATGAAAAGCAGCACCTTAAAGGGACAGTACAGAAAGTAAAAATCTGCTTCTCTGTAACATCCAACTTCTGTTCCTGACTGTTCTCTGGAGCAAAGCAGAACAAGATTAATTCCTTTTCTTTATGACAGGCCTTCTGATACTCAAAACAAAACAATGGTGTCTACCCTGAATCTTCTCTTCCCCAAGTTATTTCAGCCCATCCTCCTCTAATCTTAAATTGACTGCTAGCTCTTTTTATGTTAGAATTTGTCTGCTGGGCTTCCTGCCCCCCTTTCCTCCTCTCTGCCCCATTCTCCAGCTTGTACAACTGCCCTGTGAAAGTTTCCTCTCCCTGAAATGATCTTGTCAAACAGAATAAATGCTTCTGATATGTGGAGCTCTCTTCCTAATGGTGTCTGGATAAGTATCTTAGGAAGAGAAATGAGATTGTCCTCTTGAAAGTGGGTGGCAGTTCTATCTGGAAAAACATCATGGGATGTTTGCTGGGTTCCCTTTCTATCATGCAGGTACATAATGATTAGAGCTGTTCAAAAGTGGAACAGACTGTCTTTTAAGATAGTGAGTTCCTATGTCCAAAGGGTAACCAAACTGTGCATACCCTTTGATCCAGCAATGCCACTGCTGGGTCTGTATCCACAAGAGATCATAAAAAAGGGAAAAGGACCTACATGTACAAAAATATTTATAGCAGCTCTTTTTGTGATGGCAGAGAATTAGAAATTGAGGGGATGCCCATCAACTGGGGAATGGCCAAACAAGTTGTGGTATGTGAATGTAATGGAATACTACTGTGCTATAAGAAATGATAAGCAGGCAGATTTCAGAAAAATGTGGAAAGACTTATATGAACTGATGCTGAGTGAAGTGAGCAGAACCAGGAGAACAAGGTATACAGGAACAGTAACATTTGTATGAAGATTAACTATGATAGACTTAGCTCTTCTCAGCAATATAATGATCTAAGACAATTCCAAAAGACTCATGTTGGAAAATGCTATCCACATCCAGAGAAAGAGCTATGGAGTATAAATGAAGGTTGAAACACACTATTTTTACTTTTTTTATTTTTTTTCTTTCTCATGGTTTTTACCTTTTGTTATGATTCTTCTTTCCCAACATAACTAGTGCAGAAATATGTTTAAAATGATTGTACAGATATAACCTATATCAGATTGCTTGCTGTCTTGGGAAGGGAGGAGAGAGAAGGAAGGAGGGTGAAAAATTTGGTACTCAAAATTTTGCAAAAATGAATGCTTAAAGTTATCTTTATATGTAATTGGAAAAAATAAAATACTATTAAGGAAAAAGATAGTGAGTTCCTCATCAGTGGAGGTCACCAAACAGAGGTTGGGTGACTACTTGTTGGGAATGTGGTAGAGGGGATTCCAGTTTAGCTATGGATTGGATGAGGTTACTTCCAGTTCTGAGATTCTGGAATTTTTTTTTAATCCTGAGAATATAATTCTAAGATATAGCGCAGAAAGGAGCTATATAGTCATTAGAGTGTGTGTGTGTGTGTGTGTGTGTGTAGTATATAGTCATTATATTTTATATAGTATATAGTCAATTATTTAGTCAAAAATTTATGGAATCTCTTTGCTCTGTGATGAACTCTGCAGCTTTCAGAAGCCCAGGCATGTGTTACAATGTATGCCTTTCTTGTCCCCACCCTGAATGTGCCTACTGTCTTCTGTGACTTCCATACTACACAGATTCTGTTGAACTATTTTCACATCCTACCCTTTGGGGGCAATCTCTAGATAGTTCTTGTCTTCCCTGCTCAGTCTCTCCTACCCCTGTCAGAGTTTCATAGCTATACTCGTCTCTCAAGTGTAATATGGATTTTCCTTAAAAGTGATACCTCTTGATATTTCATGTTCAGTAGCATGTTTGGGATAATGATAATACTAATTTGCAAATACAATTTGAATCATCATTCTAATGCATTTTCCCTGCTCATAGATTGTGTAAGAACGAAAAATTCAATAGTAAAATACAGGAAAATAAGGACGCAACAGAATCATTCTTAGTTCCTTTGTAGGTCAGATGGACAAGCCCATTTGATACCTGAGTTTAAATTGCCAAGTACAGGAAATGGCTACACAGGTGTGATTATGGTCATAAAGTGAAGTTTGTTGCAGAAATATGCAGGAACATTTGCCAACCAGTGCAGTTCACTGACCCAAATGACTTTTGGTCACCTGAACTACAGGTTCCTGGGTATTGGGGAAATGGCAGTTCCCTTCAATAAACAATTGAGATCAAGCCATGGCAATGACTATCATCACTTCTGATCCCTTAGTAACTCAATGGCACTTACCCCTTAAGGGGTGAGTTTTGATGCCCTTCAAAAGCTAGGTGAAAAAGTACTGACAGCTGGATTTCTTTGTCTTTTTTCCACTAAAGATAGGATGTGGGGGAAGATAGCTGAGCCTATGACTCTGAGATTGGGAATTTATAACCGTTTCAAGATGAAATACTCTCTAGCTGGGATTGAATAAGACATCTTAAAAAAAGCAGGGTCAGTAGCTAAGAGAAACTGTAATACATACATATATATATATATATATATATATATATATATATATATATATATATCTGTCCAATCTCTGAAGGAAAAGCCATGAATTTAGAGAATCTAATTCCTGGGAAATCAAAACCTAATCAGAAAACCAAAAGTCAAGACATGAATATCTATCAAAAAGGCAGTTAATGAGGTTAGTATAGGATTCAGACCTTGCAAACTGATTCACAGACCTGTAATAAAATTGTCCACCACAGTTCCCTCCCCATACATAGATGGGTGCCATGAGGAAGTAACCACCAGGAGTCTCAAGTGGAAATAAGTAAACCGTTACTCCTGGGCAGAGAAAAGATTCAGTTGTTTCAATGTTGACACTCATTGATTGAGAAAGAACTAAACAAGTTGTGGTACATGAATGTGACAAACTATTATTGTTCCATAGTAAATGGTGAATGTAAAGAATTCAGAAAAACATGAAGATTCAAATGAAATAAACAGAACCAGGAAAAATACGCAATGACTACAATAATGTAAATGAATAACAAAACAAAAATGAAACTGGACACTAAGTATAATGCCCTTGCTTGGCCCCAGAAAAAAATGAAAAAAAAGTACACCTCCCTTTCTTCTTTGCAGAGGTAGGAGAGCTACTGGTATTGAGGGCTTCATATATTGTCATTTTGCTTGATATGTTGATCAGGTTTCCTGAACTACTTTTTTCCTCTTTCTTTTTTAAAGTCCTCCATTACAGGGATTATTTTTTGGTTAGAGGAAGTGGAAGGATATTCATAAATGCAGATGATGTAAAAATGAAAGATAGTCATAACAATTAGAAGCAAAGAGTCACTTGTTTACTGTTTCCTCAGCATGGTCTTGGTAGCCAGAACAGAGATCGGTAGATGTCTTGTGGGGGCAGTAATTTGCTTGTCTGGCACCAAAGTCACCAGATTTCTTCTGGGACTCTTGGGTTTGGGGCTACTATTGCAGGTTCATTCACATAGTCCAATTTTCTCCATTTGGCCAAAGCCTCTTTTCCTCTTTGGAATGCTTTCCATGGTTAGCAAGAAAACTGTATAGCCACTGTCATGCTTTCTTTCTATGGGTCTCTTCTCCAATAGAGCCAATTCCTCCTGATAAAACCCCAAGCTGCAGGCTCTAGTCTCAGTGGATTCTGATATCTGGGAATTTCTCTTAATGGATGGTATTTCCTTTGCCTCAGTCACTATGGACAGTGAGGCTGGGCAGGAGTCAGCCATTTTGGGTTCCTAATTCCCCCCAAAAGTGACATACCTAGTTTCTAAGGCAGAAATGGTAGCATAAGTAACTGCCAAAATCTCCTGACTTCCCTCTTGAGATGTGGAAAGGAAGCTTAAAGAATTCGTTAACATGATGCAGTAGAAACGAGTCCTGAATTTGGAGTCAGTGGTTCTCGATTTAAATTCCAGTTCATTAATCAATTCCTTTGTGGCAATGGACAAGTTAATTAATTTCTCTGGGTCTTGGTTTTCTCATCTGTAAAATGAGAGAGCTAGATAATAATATCTAACATCTCTTCCATCTCTAAACCTACATTCATTTCTGATTAATGAAATTGGAGGAATCCATATTTCTATAGAGAGGGTTATCTTTGTGAACTCTTGGAGTAACCAACTTGCCTGGCTGAATTTGGATATTTCTGAGGTGAGGGCAATGTGGTTCCTAATTTTTCCTAAAGGTCATAGGGAACTACTGAAGATACTTAAGTATGGAGTGTGTGTGTGTGTGTGTGTGTGTGTGTGTGTGTGTGTGTAATATGGTCAGAGCTATGCTTCAGGAACATTATTTTGCATCTGTGTGGAGGCTGAATCAGGGCAGCTGGTAGTGCAGTGGAGAGAGTGTTGGGCCTGGAGTTAGGAAGATCTGTGTTCAAATCTGGCTTCAACACTAGCTGTGTGACTCTGGGCAAGTCAATTCACCCTGTTTGCCTTAGTTTCCTCATCTGTAAAATGAACTGGAGAAGGAAATGGCAAACCATTCTAGTATTTCTGCCGAGAGAACCCCCAATGGGGTCACAAAGAGTCAGACATGACTGAAATAACTCAACAACAACAAAAGAGGATGAGTTGAAGAAGGGAGAGACTGGAAGCAGGGCATCCAATTAAGATACTTCTGTAGTAGTTAAGGTGAGAGGTCTTGTTTCCCCAGCAAGATGAGAAAATGTCTTGTGCTTTGTGGTATCCTCAACAGGTCAAGCTGTGCAAAAGCAGGATCCAAACAATGGATATTTCTTGGTTGTCAGATTGAGTCCTACCAATCACTGAAATGCGTCTGCCCCAAGTTTCTGTTGTCAGTCTTGTTATTTTTGTCCTCACTACAGCTGGAAAGCACACATATCCAGACTGATTGTGAACTGTTAGATTCCAGCTGCGTTTCACACTCTACTTTGGAATGGAAAGTGAAAAAAATTCAGTCATCTAGATTTTTCCAAATATTTGTACGATAGAAGCTATTGAATCATCTGCTGGTATTTTTCCACTTCGCCAGGATCTTTGATGTTCATCCTATTTTTGATTTCCTCATTCTTGCTTCAGAAAAAAAGTCTGTACTATAGAAGATCAAATGATCAGTGATTCAGAGCTGAAATGGATGTCAAGGGGTCATCTAGTCTAGTCTCTTAATTTTATATGCAAGAACAGTGAGATCCAGAGAGGCTGAGCTACTTGCTAAGGTAGGCAGGTAGTAGAGCTAGGATTTGAACCAAGGTCCTTTAACTCCACATCAGGGGTGTGCTGGAGCTTTGGCTCCCCAAAGCAAATTGTTCAATTTTTAGTGTGAGCATTTACACCTCAGAAATCATCAAATGCTACAATTCAGGGCTTGATTTAGTGTTTTGTTGATTGTCTAGATTTAAGAAAGTAATAGAGAAAATCTCAATAATGAAGATTAAACTGAAAAATGTGTCAGGTGTATATCTACTCCCCACCCCCAGGCTGGTTGTTAAATATTTATTAGCACACCCCTGTTCCACATCCAGTGCTTTTTCTACTGGATTGTGCATCAATTTAGGGAAACAGTTGAGAGGTAAGGAAATGAGCACATGGGAGCTTCTAAAATCTGATCATAGGGAGAGGATGACAGAGAAGAAAGAGATTCAAAATTTCTGTTTGTCAGAGTTGGGCATGAAAAACTAACAAGAATGACTAAAGTATCAACAAGGAATGCTTCTCCATCCTCCAAGTTATCATAGAGAATGATGATGTGCCTCCTTGAAAGAAATGGAGAAAGACCTTAAAGATAAAAACAAAGAAGAAAAAAGATCTGAAGAGGACAAAGGAAATCCTGACCTGTGTCAAGAAGTTGAAGAGTGTCCAATGTCTAATGACAGAGAAGAGTAAAAGACCCTTGAACACTCAGACATAAGCAATGACTATGAAACTTTCCCCATAGATGACAAAATAGGATCTTTGAGGAGGAAGCAACTGATTGTATTCCAAGAGATGATGTTATGGAAATGCAGGTGGTGGCAGGAGACACATCATGCAGTATGAATCAGGGAAAGACAAGATGAACAGTAGTGATTGGTGACTACCTACAAAGGAATGTTGAAGAAACCATTTGTCAACCTGACATTAAAAATAGAGAAGTTTGCAGTCTTTCTGGAGCTTGATGGAGAGTTTTCCAAGACTTGTCAAACCTGACGACCACTAACTACTTCTGATGATTCATGTGAAAAAAAAAAAAGATACTATAAGAAGTAACCTAGCCTTGCTAGGGATTAGGAAGTTCTGGGTAGCAAACATAAATACCTTAGGGTCACAGGTGATATTTTTATCAGTTCCAAATCAGACTATGCCCAGTTTTCCTCACCTTCCCTTTTTTTGGAGGGAGAAGGCAGGGCAGCTGGGGTTAAGTGACTTGCCCAAGGTCACATGGCTGGTAAGTGTTAAGTGTCTGAGACTGGATTTGAACTCAGGTCCTCCTGACTCCAGGGCCAGTGCACCGCCTAGCTACCCCTCTCACCTTCTCTTTTACAAATTTTATTTGAGACCTGAATCTGATTATTTTTCATAGTTTCAGAAGAGAAAGACAGACTGGGAAGTGGGGAGCTGGTTAAAAAGATGGTGTCTGAAGATGGTATTTGGATTTCAAGACCACAACTTAAAATGTAATGGAGAGTACCAAATGAGATGGGTTAAAATCTGTTTATCTAGAGTCTTGTTGCTGTTCATCCTCCATTTTTGAAAAGGATCAGTGACATTATGAGGGTGACATCTTGATTTGCTAGTGAATAACAGAGCTATACAAAGTCATCAGCCTCACTCTCTCATTCAAAGTCATCAGAGTCCAGTGGCAAGACAAGAGTCAAGACCACTGGCTATGTCCCAGGATGACCTTGGCCTTTTAAAATTAAGGTCTTTACTGGGTCTCAGTTTGTCTGAGGCAACACCCATTCAATGACTGAGGGTTGGGTAAGAAGTGAGACAAAAGATGGTCTAGTTTATCATGACAAAAGTATCAATCTGGGAGAAGAGTTTCTGAGTAGAACAGAAAAAAATTGCTATTTGCATACATTCTAAGCCACTGAAACCCAAACAATGAGCAGCAGAGACTTGATCTGCTGTCTATTATTGGCTAGTCTGGAGTCTTACAAATTGAATCAATAGGGCTTTAAGCTAAAAAGAAAGAGGGAAGAAGAAAACTGCTTATGTGTATCTATTAAGCTAGATGCCATGCAAGGTACCAGTTACAACATGGGAAGAAGCTTTGCATTAGAGGTACCCAGTAATACAAGAAAAGGAGCCATCCCTACTCAAACCATACTTGAGGACTAGGATGCATTTGTTGTTGTTCAGTCATGGCACTATTTGGAGTTCTCTTGGCAAAGATACTGGAGTAGTTTGCCATCTCCTTCTCCAGCTCATTTTACAGATAAGGAAACTGAGGCAAATAGGGTTACGTGACTTACCCTGGGTCACACAGCTAGTAAATGTCTCAGGCCAGATTTGAACTCAAGTTTTCCTGGCTCCAGGCCTGGCACTTTATCCACTGTGCTACCTAGGTGCTACAAGGATGCCTATAGCTACCTATAAAAAGTATGGGTAAAAAAACAAAGTGAGCTAAAGATATTCATTCAAGGAGGGATATTTGATTTTTTTTGAAATATCAATGAGTCATGGTGAAATGGAACTCATGACTGAAATGTTACTAAGGAAAGGTAAAACTTCTCCAAAAGGGAAAAAAATAAAGGATAAGGACAGGTAGAGAATCAGTGTATATTAAGAAAATATACTTGTGTGAGGAAATCCAGAAATTAGAGTGAGAAATCATGATGGAGAGGATCTGGGTGAAAATAACTGAAGAAAAAAACAGAATTGTTATATTATGGGAGTTACTATAGACCACCTGGAAAGCAGGAGGAAATAGGTGCAGAATTCAAGAAACTAATTGCAATCTTAGCATGCTGGCATGCTTTTAATAATAATGGGAGACTACAATTATGTGCATATTAGCTGGAGTTTTTTCTCTGCCAAAAGCACAGTGACTAAAAAATTATTGACTTGTTTTAATATTCATTTTTCAAAAGGTGGATGCATAAGGATAACTTCTATTCTGGACTGGACTGTGATGAACAAATAGAAATTTTTTGCTGAAGTAGAAATGACAGGAATCTTCATGGGATGTGACTATTTCATTTTTACTACTTCTGTGACAGAAAACAGGAAAACTGGGCATAGTATGACAGTCTCCTTGATTTTTTAAAGACATTTGAAAGAGTTCAGAGAGACTTATGGAGGACTCTGTGGTCTAAAATTATAAAGGGAAAGTTAAACTGAGAAGTTGAGAAACTCTCAACTGTGAAATTCCAAAGACACAAAACAAAAAAATTAAATGCAAAAGAAAATGGAGGACTATGTAAAGAAACCTATGTGAATATACAGGGAATTTATTAATCAACAGATTAAAAAAAAAGAAGATATATCATAGATGGAAATATAATGAAGAGGATTGAACAGGAGATCTCTAGTCAACTGACTCTTAGTCACCCAGTTCACTTGATGAAATTATTGATAACAGAAACAAGGTCTTATGGTTTTAAAGGAAAGATAAAGAAGTGCCTAAACTGTTCTTTTTATAAGACTTGAAGAAATTCTTCATTCAAACATGATGAAATTATAGGGACTAGTCATTGTCTGACTGAAGAATAGATAATACTGTTAGTGGTCTTTAAAAAGCAAGACCACCTCTCAGTTGAGGCAGTAAGCTACTTATAAGAGTGCACACTCTTGATTGAAAAGAGGGCTAGTGAAAGGGATTGGGGGTGGAGTCAAGATGGTGGCATAGAAGTAGAAAAACTCCGCAGCACTTGCCATAACCACCTCAAATACCTATAAAATATGACTCTAAAAGAATTTTAAAGCTCCAGAACCCACGAAGTGGCAGAGTGGCAAAGCTCCCATTGAAGGCAGCCTGGCAGGCAGATGGGAAGGGGTTCATCAGAGTGTGCTGGGAGCCCAGACCAGTACTGGATGAACCCCTGGCTGGTGCCCTGGGGCCTCCAGAACAAGCTGTGGCTGGAGCATGAATCACCAGCAGCTGTGGCATTTTCCAGATTTACCAACCCATAAGAAACAAGGACTAAGTGAAAGGTCAGTGGAACTCAGCTAAATTTGGGGGAAAAAAGCAGTCTGGCCATCTGCCCCCAGGGCAAGAAAGCAGCAGAAGCTCACAGCCTGCAGATTGCAGGGGGGCCAAGCCATCATTCAGAGACTAAGTGCTCCTGCTTTGAGCTGCCTGGATTGGGATAGCGGTCTTGGGTGGTGGTCCTGAGGTGCATTTTCAGTGAGCCAAAGCTGGTGAAGGCTGCAGAAACAGCGGCCACCTAATAGCTCCAGCAGCTGTGAAAACCCCAGCGATATGGGACAGAGCTCTCCCCTCTGAAAGCAGAGTTATACTGAACCTAAAAGTCAAGTAACTAACTGGCAACATGAGCAGGCAAAGGAAGCAAAGCAAGCCCAGCAATGCAACTTTAGATTCCTTTTTTGGGGACAAAAAGGATCAAAGCATGGAACGGGAGAAAGACAACACAGTCAGAACTCCTACACCAAAAGCTTCCAAGAAAAATATAGATTGGTTACCAGTCATAGAGCAGCTTAAGAAGGATTTTGAAAACCAAGTAAGAGAAGTGGAGGAAAAATTGGGAAGAGAAATGAGAATGATGTAAGAAAATCATGAAAAGAGAGTCAACAACCTGACTGAAGAAAATAACACCTTAAAAAATAGATTAACCCCAATG
>CM053592.1:148642735-148734564 GCA_028646515.1 Pseudochirops corinnae
CCACTTCTGTAATCTCTTTGGGATATAATCCCAACAGTGGTATTGCTGGGTCAAAGGGTATGCAATTATTTATAGCCCTTTGGGCATAGTTCCAGATTGCTCTCCAGAATGGTTGTATCAATTCACAACTCCACCAACAAACGCATGCCTCTTTACATCTCTGAGTCTGTTTCATCTTATTTAAAACTTTCTAACAATTAGAGTTGCTCTAATGGGTCTGCCTTGGAAAGCAGTGAATTCCTCACCACTGGAGGTCTTCAGACAGATGCTGTGTGACTATTTGTTGAGATGTTATACATGGAATTCCTGCCCTGTTTCCTGCTGCACCAGGTGCTCTCCAAGGTCCTTTCCATTTCTGAAGGTCTTTGATTCTTTGATCATCCTGAAATGTGCGAGGGCAGCTATGTGATATGATAGATAGAGTGCTGGACCTTGAGTCAGAAAGACTCATCTTCATGAGTTCAGATCTGGCCTCAGACACTTACTAGCTGTATGATCCTGGGTAAATCACTTCACCCTGCTTGCCTCAGTTTCCTCCTCTGTAAAATGAGCTGGAGGAGGAAATGGAAACCTGTTTAGTATCTTTGCCAAGAAAACTCCAAATGGAGTCAAAAAAAGTCAGACATGACTGAAAAGTGACTGAACAACAATGTCTCCTTCACAGAGCTATGCCAAGGAAACCACTTTACAAGAATAATGCTAGGGAAACATAATCTGTGGTGGGATGTTGGATTTTTTGTTGTCTGTTTTTGTCTATGATTTCATTGGTCTGCCCCACCATCTGGCTAGAAATCATGCTGGTGGTTTTAACCCTTTCATTTCTGGATTTGTCTGGATCCCCCCTATCCTTGGTGATGACTTCCTTACATGGCCTGCCACTTCTGGTAGACTCCAGTCACACTTCACTACTCTCTGGTCATCTTTACAGCAGATTTACTAGAAGCCACCACAGTAGTTTACTCCATCTGTTCCTACCCCATTCCCCTCCAATTCTGGAACCATGATCAAATCAGCACTGTCATTGTTCCTAGATGAGATATGTCAAGTTGCTTCCCAAGGCTCCACTCTCCATCCCTGCAACTTTGCCCATCAAAGTGCTGCTCCTTAGACATCACTTACCTATGGATGTTGACTCCCTCTATTAGAATATAAGCTCTTTGTGACAGGGAACTGTGTTTGCTTTTATACTTGTATCTTCAGCACTCAGTGCTTGGTTGATAGATCATTATTAACTGCTCATTTACTTATTTATTATTATAGGGAACTTTCATTTGAGAAATTCCCTCTGACTATGCATATTAGTACATGATTTTCCACTTATAGTCCTTGGGCACTGAGAGTTACCTTGGGCAACCTGGGTAATATGACTTGCCCAGGGTCACACATCCAGAAACAGAGCTTGAGCTCAGATCTTCCTGCTTTTGTTTTTGTCTCTCTGTCACACCATGCTGCCCCCTGTCAGGGGCCAAGGGCAGGAGGTGAGCCTGGGGAGAAGCTCTTGCAGTGATGGTGGGATCTCAGTCATAACACTATAGGAGGCAAGCCTAAACAACCATATCATTTGGAGAGCAAAACAAATGACCCAGGTCAGACTGTGTGAAAGAGTTTGGTATAGAAAGAACCCTAGGCTGGGGTTCAGGAGACCTGGGTTTCAGTTCTGGCTCAGTCACCTTGGTTAAACCTGGTCTCTCTCGCCTGGCCATGTCTGAGATCCCAGTTTCCTCTTTTGTAAGATTAGGGAATTCAATGGAATGATCTCTAAAAGCCTCCTAAGTCCTAATGGTCCTGTGAACCTTTGCTAAAATAACAAATCCATCAGCCTACCTTAAGTGGCCATGCTCTGCACCCTTCAATGCCTGTAATCATGGCAATTACAGAAAGCTCAGCAATTTCTGTAATTATAGGTAGTCCTAGGGTTTGGGAGAGAGAGAAAAAAAAGGGAGAGAGGAAGGAAGGAAGGGAGGGAGAGAGGGGGAGAGAGAGACAGAGAGAGAGATGGAAGAGCCGACTTGTCAATCCAGAATACGATGGAGCTGAGGCGTATAGTTCCCCTCTAATCTAGGAGGATTGAGTGGGCTCTCATGCTTTTGAATTTGAATTTGAATTTGTATTCAGTATTTGAATTTGTATCAGTATTTGAATTCTAAGGAATCCAAGTGAATTGTTAATGAAATCCTCTGGTGTTCTCTCTTTGGGGCTTTGCCATTTTGCCAATATCATGTGACCATCTCCCATGAACAATAGACACAATCTCACTGACATTTCACACTTTTCTCTCGAAACCAGGAACCCACTTGTGCCTCGGCTCCTGTCTCCTGACCAGCCAGGCTCTACACCAGAGCTGTGGAGAATACAAAGCTGAGAATAGTTAGCATGTTAAACAACATATTCAGAGATCAAAAAGATTTCCATGGACTAGAACAATGACCTGAATCTTATAAAATAAAGTATAATAATAAAAATAACTAGCATGTATACAGTGCTAAGTGCTTTCTCTTTATCCTCACAACAACCCTAGAATGTAGGTACTATTAATGTTCCCATTTTATAGATGAGTAAACCAAAGGAGACAGAGGTTGTGACTTGCCCAGCTAAATAGGTATGTAAGGTCATACTTGAACTCAGGTCTTCCTGACTCCAAATCTAGTGCTTTATCCATTGCCACCACCTAATAGGGATTGATATAAAGTATTATAGCTTCAGTATTATACTGAACATGTAGAAAATGGAAAATCCCTGAGTAGAAAAAGATCTGGGGACCTTCAAAAGCTCAATAGAAGTCATGGTAAAGTTATACCCCTTTCTACTGTTAGGGTAGAAATAAGGTTTGAGTGGGGAACCTCATAATTTTGCCAGGAGATAACTTTGATTTTGGTCATTTATTTTTATTTTTTTGCACTGGATGTAGCTTTTTTTGGGAATAATGAATTCCCTGTGAGAAAAATCCCTCCATCAACCCAGAATGCAGATCTGTACCTGCTTTGTGGGCACCAAGAGCTTAGATGCTTTGCCCAGTATCACATGGCCTATGCGGGCCAGAGGAGGGGCTTAAACACAACTCTTTCTGACTCTGAAGTTGTTGATAGCCCAGTGGGTCCTCAGTCTGCAAATGTGCCAGGCTCCTTCTCACCCTCACTTCTTTGTTTCTACTATTCTCCTTAGTTGTAACAGCCCCACTGCCCACTTCTCCACTTCCATCCCCATCCTTTGGGCCCAGGTCAGGTTCCAACTCTTCCATGAAGCCTTCCCTGATTGCTGCTCCAGCCTCCACCAATCTCTCAATACCCTACTTTGTCTTTCTTGTCTGACTCCTTGCTATAGCAGAGGGATTGAATGAGAGAAATAAAGCAGGAATCAGAGAGAGAATAGGCACTATTTAATCCCTGCTAGATAGAACCCAAAGTACCTGTTGGTGAAATACCCCTGCTAACAAGGGGACTGAGCATGACATGGCATGACATAGGCTCCAGACTAAGACAGACTTTCCCAGAAAGATGAGAGCAGCAGGTGGCCCTGAAGAGATGAACCCAGGTGATAATAGCTTAGTGGCCCTGAGACCAACAGAGACAACCATGAGAGCAAAAGGGAAGAGTAAAATAACATCATCTAAAGGGGGAAGGGAAGGAAACAAGCATTTGTTAAATACCTACTATGTGTCAGGCATTATGCTTAGCACTTTCACAAATGTTAGTTCATTTGATCTTTGTAATAACCTTGGGAGGGAGATAGGCTGTTAGAATTTCTATTTCACAGTAGAAGAAAATTGAGACAAACAGACATTAAGTGACTTTCCCAGGCTCACACAGCTTAGGGAATGCACACAATGCAAGGTGATTTTTCATGGGGAATTTTTCATGAGGAATTAGGAAAGTCATCTCTGAACTTTGGAGGATGCTAGAGATTCTAAGGTGGCACAGTGGATAGAGTGCTGGGCCTGGAGTCAAGAAGACCTACGTTCAGATCCAGCTTCAGACACTTATCTTAACCCTGTTTGCCTCAGTTTCCTCAAATGCAAAATGAGCTGGTGAGGAAAATGGCAAACCACTCCAGTATCTCTGCCAAGAAAACCCCAAACAGGGTTATAAAGAGTCAGACAAAACAGAACAACAAGGGATTTCAAGAGGTGAAAGTGAGAAGAGAGGGCTGGGGGATATGGAGACGGGAAATGAAACATCCTGTACAAGGAACAACAAGATCTGCTTGGTTGGAATCTGGAATGTGAAAGGTGGAGAAATATGAGATCAGTCTTTTAAGGTGGACCTTGCAGAATGCAAAATATTTACATATGTAAGATCATTTACAGAGATAGCAGGGCCATAGGCAGAGAATGCTGGCCAGAGAGTCAGTCATTTACATATAGATCCCATGATCATTTCCCCATAGATCCCATTTGCTTTTTGACCCGGGTCTCTGGTTTCATTGGTGAGGAAATGCCCTCTATTAACAAAGAGGATCAACTATTATGTGAGGTCTGGGGGCACTGGGAGAAGGTAAGTGACTTGCCCAGGGGCATGCTGCTAGTAGGTGTCATAGCCACAACTTGAACTCAGAGCTCCCAGATTCACTTTCTCTCCAACTATTCTATGCTTTCTCTATATACATTGCATGACTAGTCCCTTACATGTGGATAATTCTTAACCACGTATCTAAGCACAGAAACCAGAAGGGCACCATTAGTTAGAATGGCAGTTCAGACTTGAAATAGGAGGAATAGGCTTATCTCAGAGGACTTTCTGGATTCAGGGGCAGGCAGGGATGGAGCCCTCAGCAAAGAGAACCCCTCTTTTCCCACCCCTGCCAAAGGATGAGACTGGGAGGATTTCAGCTCTCTGGGGCATGGCGGAAGTACTGGGCTGGTATTGCCAAACATCTCCTAAATGCTCCCTAAAGCAATCTGCTGAAGGGCTTTTTGTTTTCCAGCCCACGCAGCACTGTGCTTTTGCAGAAGACTTTATCTCTGAGATCTCTGCTCCTCCCCTGTCCTCCCCTGTCCTCCCCTGTCCTCTCCTGTCCTGTCCTCTCCTTTTCTGTCTCCCCCTCCTTGTCTTATATCCTCTCCTCATATCTCTTCTCTTCCCATTCCCCTTCTACCTCTCCTCTCTCACATCTTTTCTTCTCCTCTCCTCTCTTCCTTCCCCTCTTCTTCTATTTCTTTGTCCTCTCCTTTCCATTTCCCTCTCCTTTCTTGTCCTCTCTCTCCCTCTCCTTTTCCCCTCTTCTCCTGTCTTTTCTTTCTCTCATCTCCCTCTCTTCTTTTCTCCTCTCTCCCCCTTTTTCCCTTTCCCATGGCTCTCTCCTCTTTTCTCTCTTCTCTGTGCCCCCCCCTTCTCCTCTGCATCTCTCTCTTCTCTTCTCTTCCCTTCTCCCTTATCTCTTCCCCCTCCTCCCTTTCTCCTTCTCCTACCACAGAGCTCACGTGAGTGGGTGGACTATTAACAGTGATTGCTGCATCTAATAAAATGCACAGGGAATAGGAGGGTCTAAAATACCTGTTCCTGCAGATTTAAAGACCTGATTTACAGTCATAATTATCTGCATAACCATGACTAAAACAACCTACTACTAAGGAACAAGGAAGACTTTGACCTGAATTATCCTGACTTTTTTGGACAGAATTTTAGAGATGAGAAGGAATCTTAGATTCTCCCTGCCCCACTCCTCTTATTTTATAGTCAGAGAAGCTGAGGTCCAGAGAGGCAGTGACTTGTCCAAACAAATAGAAAGCAAGCCAGAATTTAAATCTATTACCTCTCATTCTTAGGCAGGTGATCTTTCCCCTCTACAGTATCAGCTCCCTCCCAACTTCATTCAGTCTGTGTAGGTGTGACCTATACATCATCTCCTAGAGGGTTTACTGCCTCTTCCCCAATAAACACACACACACACACACACACACACACACACACCCCACCTCTCATGCCTCCTTTACCTATTATGACGAGTTCTACTTTCAGGGAAAAAGTGATATGAAATCAGGGCCCCAGCTTTCTCCTTAGGGCCAACGTAGGGGTTAGTAGGGTCTCTCTCCTCAGAGCTATATCACACTGGCAGGAATAATGAATTTGGATTGGGGTTTCAGATCCTGATTCTACCATTTACTATCTGGGTGATCTTGGATGTGTTATCTGAGCCTCAGTTTTAATATATTTAGGGATTCTTCTGGTGGTAGAGCCTACAGTCTGAAGGACCTTGTCTCCCTGGGCTACTTGGATAGCACTTAAGTCTTGGGTCTCTGCTGGTTTTTGAGTCCCTCCTTCTTTCCCTCCCTCTCTCCCTGACTTTCAGAAGGTTACAGGTACTGTCAGTTTCCATAGGTAGACTTCCTCCCGAGACAGAGAGAGTCTCTGCATTGCCCCTGCACTCAGAAAGTTCCCTTCTCTGCCTCAATAAGGTAGGTATCTCTAGAAGCATCCCAGATCTATATCTACATATGTATATGTATATCCTCTATCCATCTATCTATCTATCTATCTATCTATCTATCTATCTATCTATCTATCTATCCATCCAATCCATCCACTCATCCATCTATCTATCTATCTATCTATCTATCTATCTATCTATCTGTCAGGGGTAAGTATGCAAACAGCCTTTTCCTGAGTCTCCATGACCCAAGTACCTTGTGTTGCTTTGTAAAAGGTTGAGTTTGTCTGTAATAATGGGCTGGAGGTAAGAGGAAATGAGTTTATGGATGAATGAAGCCAGGATCAAGAGGCCTTTCAAGCATTCTAATACTTGAAGAGGTTGATGCTGGGGAGGAAAAAACCAACATTCCTTGGATCAATGGCTGAAAGTGAGACTGCCAGCTTGAAGCCAGTTTGGCAGTCAAACTGGCATTTACTAGATGCCTACTATGTGTCAGAAACAGGGCTAAACTCTGGGAATATAAAAAAAGCAAAAAATAGCACGGAAATGGGGGAATCAGTGATATATGCCTGTGCCTCTAGCCCTTGACCAAACCCAGCATTCTCATTAGCATGGGTTTGGGCATCTAAGAAGAAAGGCACAGAAAAAGAGATAAGAGCTGAGAACCAAAGAAAATGCATCTGTTCCCCAGCTGCATGGGAATGCATGAGCCCCTCAGAAGAGCTCTCATTGGGAGCATCTCTGTTGCTTGGTTTGGGAGCATTTTTGTAATTTGCCTTTAAGAGGAAATCTGTATCTCGTCACAAAGACAGGACCATGTCATCAGTCCAGCCGATTTCTGGCAGTTACAATCAATGCTCCAATTCAATCATTATTTCCCAGAGGAACTGACTGCATGCCTGTTTTGTTCTTTGGCAGATAATGACGCAGAATGCAGGATACATGTTTCGGGCATGAATGTATCCCCTGGACTTGAGTAGCAGCAGGTCAGGCAGGCCAGGAGCGAGAGAAGCTAGATTCAGGAGTTCCATTAGACCAGAGAGCTCTGGTGAGCTTGGATGTCTATTGAAGTTCTACCTAGCTTCAAAAACCAGGATCAATTACTTTCTTCAAGAGCCTTTCTGGATTCATCCTTTTCTCTCCTCCCTGCTCCCCACTGACTTCCTAGCCTCTACTTTTGCCCCAGTGAGCCCTACCTCATCTCACTTCACCTCCTCCCCCCACCTCCTCCCTTCCAGCTAATCACCTCCTATCTTCTGATTTTGCCTCAGAGCTTTCCCAGAAAGTTCTGCAGTGGCCCTCATCCTACTCTGCCACCAGCCTCTCATTCCCTTGTTTCCTCTCTGATTCACAGCTGCATTCTTCCCTTCCACTGTCTTTGACATGAGACCTTTTCTAGTACAATAATTAGGAGGCTACCCCTTGATGAAACACACCTCCTGCTTTGTTCTCCTTCCTCCCTGATGGGACTCCCCCATCAGGCCCCATCTTTGCCTGTTCCTGCTTGCTGTGAGTCAGACCTCCTGATTCCTACTAGACACAACAACATTACCTGCTACAAAGTTGGGCCTTGAGGGAGGACCTTGAACAGTCTAATCACTTTTCTGCCTCAGCAGATCTTTTTCCAACCACTGAAACTCTGTCTAGACTCATTCCTCAATGGTTAACACACTCCCACTGCTTCACACTCTCTCCTTTCCAGTGATTCTAATCCTCCTCTTCCCCACTCCCAACTGCTTACTCCCTTATTCCCACCCCCCCTCAAATCCACCTCCCCCACTACATGTCCCACTCCTATCCACCTCTTCCTTTGAGGCTAGAATGTCTGTTTCCTAATTAACAAACTTGCTTTCGTCTGCTAGTTCATTCCCTATGAGAGCACCTTCTGTTTATACTGTATATATCTTGTATATGCGTTTTTATTTGCATGTTGTCTTCTCCCATTAGAATGTGAGTCTTTAGCAGAAGGGACTATGTTTTTGCCTTTTTTTTTTTTTTTTTGTATCTCTAGTACTGAGTTAAATGCTGAGGGAAAATAGTAAGTGCTTAATAAATGCCTGTTGATTGATTGACTGGTATTCAATTACCTTAATGACCACAATTTGTTTAGCCATTCTTCAACTGAAGGGTATCTACTTTGTCTCTCCTTCTTTGCTATTGTGAATGTCTTGGGACCTTTCTTTCTATCTTTGACTTCTAATTGAGATATATGTTATGCTTAGCAGAGGGCTCTCTGGCTCGAAAGGTATGGATATTTTAGACACTTCATTCAAACAATTCCAAATTACTTTCTGGAATGGTCAGACCAGTTCATGGTTCCACTAACAGTATATTAGAGGGCCTGTCTTTCCATAGTCCCTCCCACATTGACTCTTCCTATCTTTGTCATTTTTGCCAATTTTCAGCAAGTATTTATTGAGCATTTACTATGTGAAAGGGAGATACAGTGCAAAGCTCAGGGAATATCAATAGGTCATTTTGGTAGGAATATAAAAGGCATGTAGGAAAATAACATGAAGTAAATTTGAAACAGTTGGTCAGGGTCATATTGCAGAGGGCTTTAGATGCCATGCTTAGAAATGTCTATTTTATCCTTGACAGAATAAAGAGCCATTGAACATTTTTGAGCAAGGTAAAAATGTGGTCAGACCTCAACATTTTTATTGGCTGTGTACAGGATGGTTTGGAGGGGGAAGAAAGAAGCGAGGAGATGAATTATGAGATAATTACAATAAGATAGGAGGCACTGAGGGACTGAATTAGGCTGATGACTGAGAATAAAGAGAAAGGGGCAGGTAGAAGACATGTGGAAGCAGAATAAGATTTGGTAACTGATTGGATATGGGAGGTGAGAGAAGGAGGAGAGTCAATGATAACTCGGGTTACAAACCTGGATGACTAGAAGGATGGTGGTGCCCTCAGTAGAAACTGATATTTGAAGGAGGGAGGTACTTAGGGGGAAAATTGTGAGTTCTTTGAGGGACATGTTCAGATTGAGATACTGATGCAATATCCAGGTGGAGAAATTTGATGAGCAGTTAGTTGGCTATGGAAGACTTAAATTCAGAAAAAAAGATTAGGACTGGATATATAGATTTAGGAGGAATCTGTGTAAAGGTGATAATTAAACCCTTGACAGCAAATGTGATCACCAAGAGAAAGAAGATAGAGAAAGAGAAGTCCCAGGACAGAACAGATGGATGTGGATCTAATTCAGAAGACTGAGGAACAATCAGACAGGTTGAAGACCCAGGCTAGTCCAATGTCATGGAAACCAAGGGAGGAGAACATGTCCTGGAGGAGGGGTTAATAGACTGTCAAAATCTATTTGAAGTCATGGAAGATGAGGACTGGAAAAACCCATCTGATTTAATGGTTAAGAGATCATTGATGACCTTGAAGAGAGCAATTTCAGTAAGGTGGTGGCATCCAAAGTAAAAAAAACAAGAGACTGAGAAGAGAGCAGGAGGTGAGGAAGGGGAAATGATGAGTAGAGACAACTTTCCGGAAGTTCCAACTTGTCTAGAAGTTCATCTGTGAAAGGGTGAACATATGTAAAGGATGGTAGCTTGAAGATCAAGTGAAAGTTTTTTTTTAAAGGATGAGGGAGACCTAAACATGTTTATAGGCAGGTAGGAAGAAGTCAACAGATAAAGAGGGATAAAAGATGAGAGGTAGCAAGGGAACAAAATGAGGAGCCAAACTCCTGGAGGAGATGGGAGGGAAGAGCATGAGAAGCAAAAGCAGAGGAGATGGTCTTGTGGCAAAAGGCAAGACTTGCCTCTTTGGAGACAGGAGCAAGGAATATAGAAGACTTTTGAGGTGTGGAGTAGGGGAGAAAAGAGAATTCACAGCAAATTGTCTTGGCTGTCTTTAAGTTACCCTGATGAGAGGAAAGGAGTAGGAGGTGACATAAGGCTTGAGGAGAGAGGAGAAAGTTTGGAACAGTTGCTGCAGGGAACACATCAGAAAATCAATAAATGGAGAAGAAAAGGATGACTGTGCAGTAGCAGTGACCCAGCTGAGCTTAGGTTATGGACCTGTGGTTTCATTTGTGTGGGAGCTCCCTCCAACTACAAATTGCAACCTTTCTATAACTTAGAATCTTAGAGAATTGCTTGAGGCTCAGAAAGAAAAAAAAGGGAGCTGTCTATGGTTGCAAAGCTAAGGAGGATCAGTTGGGATTTCTGCCTCTAAATCTTGTACTAGAGTATGTATCTCCAGTTGATTAGATACATAAGTATATACACATATATACATACCTATACATACATATATGTATGCATGTGTGCATATATATACACATATACATATATACACATATATACTTACACTCAAATACATATATATATATAATCATCTGGAGATATATTCACATATACATATATATAAGTTTATAGTACAGATATATATATATATATATATATATATATATATATATACACATATACACACATTTTATATATATAAACAAACAAATTTAAAGAGGACTCAGTTGACCCAATTGTTAAGCAGCTGTAGCCTGCCATACATGAATAGGATTGGTAACTGACTGGATATGGGAGGTGAGAAGAGAAGAAAAGTCAATGACAACTCCAATGTCACAAATCAGAATGACTAGAAGGATGGTGGTGCCCTCAGAAGAAACGTGTATTTGAAGGAGGGGGCGGCCTTAGGGAGGAAACTATAAGTTTTTGGGGGAGCATATGTTAAGTTTGAGATACTGTTGCAACATCAGGTGGAGAAATTTGATGGGTAGTTAGTTGGTTATGGAAGACGAGTTCAGGGGGCAAAAGATTATATCTACATATATACAATCTATATATTGTGGTGGGTAGCCTAGGACTGGGGTTTGAGAAGGTATTTGCAGCAGCAGAATAAGGAGGGAAGGGATTCAAAGTTAGAATGGTTGAACTGGTTAACTGATGAGTAAGACTGTGAATGGAAGAAAGTAAGGCAGACTAGGGAAGTAGAATGGGGAAGAAGAGTGAGAGACAGAGGGGCTGGTGGTTGCAATGAGGATGAATGATGGGTTTAGAAGGAGTGAGGCAAAAAGAGAGATGGAAGGACATGAGACTATGACCAGGAAGAAGAATTTTAGTGTTTAGAATCATGGAGATAGCACAAGGTGATGATGTAATCTAAGGTATTTCTATCACTGTGAGTGACTGAAGTGGAGTGGAAATAGGGTGTCCATAAAGTCTGGACACATAGGAAATCTCATTAACTATGCACATTTTCAAGAAATGAAATGAACGAAATTTTCAACAACATTTTATTTAATTAACATAAATGAGATTTCATAGGAAGACATAGGAGACACATAGGAAATCTCATTAATCAGTTAAATTGAATTAATCTCATTAATATGGAAATTAGTCCCCAATAACTAATGAAAGCTTTTATTCCATATGAAATTATTGTGGCTATAATTTATGCTAATTAGGTGGCTGCCCTCCCTAAATGTTGAAAATTTCATTCATTCTTGAGAATATGCATAGTTAATGAGATTTCTCATGTGTCCAGACTTTGTCCATTGCCATTGAAGATGATAAGGAAGTAGGAGGTCAAGGGGCAGAATGTTCTAAGGGACATTGGGAGATTCAAGGTAGAAGACTGTGTATATACAAAAAAAGTAATTGGAATGAGAGGAAGACTTTGAGCCTGTACTGATTTCCTTGAGAATAGGAGACAAGTTGGGACCATCTGATTGAGCATGTTGTCACCAAATCCCCTTGCAAGCATATGGTTCACAAGGTTCGAGAATGAATAGGTTTATTTAGAGATCAATGAAAATGGATAGGGCTCAGAAAGTGCTCCTGGTAAAAAGGACAAGACTTACCTATGAGCAGCCCTCTGCAGAGGGTTATGTATAGCTCAAGTCACTTATAATCATGCCCTGGTTAAGGTTCCAGCAGCGACCCCTAGGGTGGCTGCCCATCACCATGTTTCTACCAAAGCATTTGTGGTCTTTCCTCCTTGGTGTTCCCTTCCCTAGGTCATTGTGGAGTACAACTAATAGCTCTGCCTGTAATCCTCTGTAGCTCCCAGGAGGTGGTAAACTTTGCTGCTGCCCACGCCAACTTCCTACCTTAGTTCCTTTGCTGTCCTATGTAGCATCACTTTGCCCAAAATTCTCCAGCAGATGGTGTCAGTCCTCCTTTGCAACTTTTTGTTGGAGCTATTCTAGTCAGAGGCCAGTCCCAAAGCTGAATGGGGGTGGGGGAAGGGAGATGTCACAAAACTTCCTCATCTTGGCAAGAAAGACTTGACCTCCTTGCATCTAGATTTTTGCACCCAGTATCAAGTAAGGACTGGATTTCTCCCTTGCCCACTTCTGACCTCTCAGAAGTATTCTCAGTGATCAAGGATATACTCTCTCTTATATTTTCCAAGTGGGTCACCATTCCCAATACTAGAATGGGTCAGCATGAATATCACAATCTGATATCTTCTCCTCTCCCAGCCCCATAGTAATGCATCTCCCTCAAGCGCAGGAAATTATGTTGCATGGGTCTAGAGACTCAGTAGATTCTCCAGTCCCCACTCCCATATGCCTTCTGGCTTTCTATTCCTCTGTGGTCAACTGGTTTGGGCTAATTGAATTACCTGCTTCCCTCAAACTACAGAGTAAAGGTATGGGGAAACAAGTACTCTCCAAGGAGAAAATGGTTTCCCGTTACGTTTTCATCAAATTGAAATATGCTTCTCTTCAACTCCTGCCCCAATCTTCTCCCCAGCCCCCAATACACACACACACACACACACACACACACACACACACACACACACAAACACCTCCCCCCCCCATACACCACACACACACTTCCCCCTTGTCCAGGTTCTTCCCTCTGGGGCCAAGGAGCATAAGTATAATTTCTCTTCCACATGACAGCTCTTCAAAGGTTTTTTTCAAAGTAAATAGAAGAATAAATATATAACTGGGGAGGGAGAGGGAAAGACTATATCAGAATCCATGTTCTTCTGGGCCCACATCCTTGTGAGGGGGTGGGGTTTCCTGGCCCTTTAAATACCATCTGCAGAGACAGAACAGCTGTGTTTTCTTCCTGTAGAGTAGGGTGGGATGGCTCTCTCCCACATCAGGATTCCCTGAGTCCCTAAGCTTAGAATCTAAAAGGTACTGGTCAAGTGTTGATGTCTTTGAGCTGTCCATCTCTTATTGAACTCATAATTTAACAATTAGGACTATAAGTTGGAACTCCTTAGCCTGGAAGTCAAGGTCGGTTATGATCAGATACCCTCTGACCCCTCAAAGCTTCTCTTTTTGTATCCCCAGTGCTTAGCCCAGTGTTAGGCACAGAGTAGGTGCTTTAAAATGTTTATTGATTGATTTCTCTCCACCACTTCTCCAAGGCTGCTCTAGCCTTGCCCAGACCCTGCTCTAGCCTGATCAATTGCATCACTCTTTCCCTGAAATCAAGGTTTATTTCAATCCCTGCTCCTTCATCTCTCCATTGATGGAACCATTGGGTCACATGGGCTTAAAACCTTGATACATTACTGATTCTTCCCTCTCCCTCCCCACCCTTCTAACCAAGCCCTGTTGGTACCACCTCTCTTATAGCACTCTTCTGTCCTCATCTCTCATTCCCATAGCTCCTCACCAAACATTTATTAAGTCCCTACTATGTGCCAAGCACTGTGTTAGTCACTGGGAATACAAATACAAAAATGAGACAGTCTCCGCCTTTAAGGAGCTTACATTCTACTACTACCCTGGTTCAGACCTCACCACTTCCCTCCTAGCCTATTGCAATAGCCTCTTGACTAGTCTCATGACTCCCGTCTCTCTGCTCCATCAATTCATGCTTTGCACAGCTGCTGGACTAATTCTTTATAAAGAGTTCTGATCGTATCCTTTATCTCTATTGCCTGCATAACTAGCAAGGCATGAAAAGGGCTTTGCCCCAGGGTACTAACAACCTGGGGTAGGGAGTAACTTCATTCTCTATGTCAACAACAGCCCCCAACCATCATTTCACAGTTCTCCAGGGCAGCTGTGCACCATGCTTTGACTGCACCTCAGATGGGACTAGCCTCTGTACTAGCCTCTTTCCCTCATAACCTTATTCCATTTGTCCCAGGCCCTGTAACAGCTGCTGCCTGCAGACTAAGTACAAACATGCTTTAGTGTCCCTGAGGGGAGGATGCGTTTTCTGTAGGAGTGGATGGGCTATGGAATGCAGACATTCTGAGTCTTAACCTGGTGACGAGTTTGTTATAAATCATCCTTCTCCCACCACATCTGTCCAAAGTCTCTCTCTAATTAGGGCTTTTGCTGGCTCTCAGTATTTATAGATGACTCCATCGTCACCCCAGAAAGTTCGCACTAGCAGTGACATTGCTTTGTTACAGGAGCACTCTATAATTTAAGCCAAACTCATAAAGTGGAGAAAACTTGGCCAACTTGTAGATGGTTTTAATCTGTACCCCAGGGGAACTGGGGGCAGAGAAGAAAGCAGGTCCCATCTATTTAGGAATTTTCCAAACACCTCCCTCACTACAGTGAGGGGAAGTGGGAAATTCAAGCACTGTTATTCTCATTTTACAGATGAGGAAACTGAGCAGAGACAAGAAGTCATTTTACCTACATGGAGTCATACAGCTACCAATTAGCAGCTCCCAGAACCTGAACCCAGGTTTTGTTTTTTCACCTTAAGACTCTACTCTTTCCATTTCACCATTCTCTCTTTGGCATAGTTTGGCATACTGGATCTCTATTTATCTATTCTATCTACTGACCTTGGAGTCAGAAAGACCCGGATTCAAATCCTAATTCTCATACTTACTAGTTGTGTGACTTTAGGCAAGTCACTTAACCTCCATGATGTTCAATGTCATCATCTATAAAAGGAGGAAGCTGAACTAGGTGCCTTCCAAAGTCCTTTCTAGCTCTAGATATAAAATCTTATGACTCCCAGTAGGAGAAGAGCCCTTTTCTCACTGGCAGGAACTTCCCTCTCACCTCCATCAGTGGATCCTTCTTTGGTCTCTCAGGCAACCCTTTGTATGGGATGTGGTATGTAGCTCCCCTTTTTCTCTAGTATAGATTCCCATCTGTAGATCTTAGGGGGTAATTTCCCTCATCTCTCTGGCAAAAATCTCATTTGTGTGCCCTGAAGGGAGTAAATTGGGGATTGGCCATCTTTACACTCCTTTTCTATGAGAAAACAGGTGCCTTGGAAGTTGATGGGAACAGGGCTCAGGAGGCAGACTGAGTCCCACATACTTAAGCCAGACCCTGGTTGGTTGTTTCTCTGAAGGAGGGACTTTGAAGCCAGACTTTATGATCTATACTGTTTTGTCTTGTATATAAGGAATGTTTAGAGTATGAGCTCTTAACCTGGAGTCTAGGGACTACAGATAGATTTCAAGGGTTCTGTGAACTTGGTTGAGAAAGAAATATTACATCTTTATTTCAATATAATTGGTTTCCTTAGCAATCCTATTTATTTTATTTTATGCATTTAAAAACATTATTCTGAGAAGGGATCCATGAGCTTTAGACTGACAAAGGGACCCAGGACACAAAAACTAAGAAGCCCTGCTCTAAAATTAAGACACAAAAGTGGGAAACTTAAGGCCATGGTGAAGAAGGCAAGGGATAGTGAGTGGAATGACCTGGCTGGATAGACCACAACTGTAGGATTTTGTTCAGTCCTGGACAATGCATTTTAAAAAGGACATTGATGAGGTGTAGCATATCCAGAGAACATTATCCAAGATGGCAGAAGGGTGACCAAGCCACATGAGGGGGTCTGTTTAAGGAACTGGAGATACTTAGTGTCATGGAGACTAGATTGTTCCAGGGAATGTGCTTGAAGTGGCCTTTCCTGTCAACCACGTGGGAGTCTGGGGAAACAATTCCAGTAATGTGGTATCCCAGTGTGAGGAGGGCAAGGGAACCATAAAGAGCATTTGACATCCTTCCAGGTGCTAAACACCAAGTCTTCCTAGTGCTGGGTCAACTGGAACCAGGAAGGTCAAGTCTGAGTATGCTCTGAGGGATGCTCCCCTCCCCCCACAATGCTAGAATATTCTATGATTCAACATCCCAATTCTTGGGGATTGGCTAGTGTTAACTGCTCCTTTATTCAATTATTGATCAACATCTGTTAAGCGTCTATTATGTCCCAGGTCCCTGCTTTGTCATGGGGGAGGTGCTCGAATCATTCAATGAAACTATGAGCTATACTGTGCAGGGTCACTATGATGGCAAATCATCGGCGGAGAGTTCAGACAAAAGGTGATCCACCAAAGAAGGAAAATGGCGAACCACTCCAGTATCTTTGCCACAGAAACCCTATGGACAGTGTTATGGTCTATGGGGTTATGAAGAGTTGGACATATGCCAGGTACTGATGATAAAAAGACAAAAATGAAAACACCCCTTGCCTTCATGAAGCTCACATTTTACTAAGGGAATAGCATCTGTACAGGCAAGCAAAAGCAAGATATGCATGGAATAATTACAAAGTAATTTGGGGGTGAGGTGGGGAGAGCATTAATAACCTTGGGGATTTGGAAAGGCTTTGTGTATGAGGTGGTACTTGGAATGAGCCTTGAATGAAGCTGAGAAGTTCAAGAAGCCCACACAGGCAAGAAGAGCATTCCCAACACAGAAATGGCAAAGGCTTGCTTGCAGACCACAGAATGAAGGTCAGTTTGGGACATAGAGTGAAGAGGAGTGGTTAAATGCATCAGGAAACAGGCTGGAGACAGATTTTGAAGGGCTTTAAGCATCCATTTCAGGTACAGAGAGGATGACAGAGAAGCCACTGCAGTTTGGACTGGAGAGTTGGCCTCAGTTACCCTGAGAGATGTCTCTGCTCATTTGTCACTTGCTACCTGACATTTCTCCTTAAAAGCCCACAAAGTGATGATATTTTTGTTTGGCTGAGAGCCAAGAGATAAATCTAACCCAGCGGCTAGCTAGATAAAGCTTGGGCTGAGGCCGCAGTAGCTGGTGATCAACACTAGTCCTTGGTCTTTACCAGCCATGGTGGTTTGCTTGAAGTTATTTACTTTGGAGCTGCTTGACTTCTTTTTTTTTTTTTTTGAAGGGGAAAGGCAAGGCAGCTGGAGTTAAGTGAATTGCCCAGGGTCACACAGCTAGCAAGTGTGTCAAATGTCTGAGGCCACATTTGAACTCGGGTCCTCCTGACTTTAGGGCTGGCGCTCCATTCAGTGCACCACCTAGCTGCCCTGCTTGACTTCTTAATAGAGGAATTAGGCTCTCCAATGCTTCATTCTGTCCATTTCCCAGGAACAAACTCACCTTTGGCTCTGGTCAAGGGTTCTCTCTCTCTCTCTCTCTCTCTCTCTCTCTCTCTCTCTCTCTCTCTCTCTCTCTCCCTCTCTCTGTTTTCTTTGTCTCTGGTTTAAAAAAAAAGTATCCAGTACAAACATAGGTGGGACATAGAACAAATCCTTCCATTCTCATATGGAAACAAAATAGCCCTAGAGATCACAGCACTCGTTACAGATGATTAGAACTGAATTCAGTAACACATGCTCTCTCTACAAGTACAGTCAGCTGAGAGGCCAGTTTGTAAACATCCTTGAAACAATATTTGTGAGGCTAAATTAACCATGTCATCGCTGCACCGGCATTGTCCCATCAAACAGGCAAGTGTGATATTCTGGTGGTTTCTCTGCTGATTCCTCTTTCTCTTCCTGACCACCACAACTGCTTTAGTAGCTGCCATTCTGGAGAAAGTCCATACTGTTGATGCTTAGACATCGGGGACGATGCCACCTACTTTTTGAGAAGAGAAAAAGATAAGAAGGAGGCAGCCCCATCCTAGGTAGGGATTTACAATGTGGAATTAGGTGGTGGATGGGGAATCAGATGAGTCTTCTCTAGACAACAACTTTTATTAAGGGGATTTGTTCTGTGAAGTTTGGGTTCTGTCCAAAGGCCTCACCTGACGACCTAAAGGGCCACATATGGCCTTGAGGGCAAAGTTTCCCCACCCTTGGTCCAGATCTTTTCTCATATTTCAAAGTCAGAAGTAAGAGGAACACTAATGGGTGGTTTCCTCCTTTTAGAATACCCACAGAATTCCAACTTAGCAGCTAAATAAAAGACTTTACCATCACACAGTACAAACCCCTGAGTCATGGTGGCTAGTAGGAAGAGATCAGAAGATACCTATGCATATTCTGAAGTCCATGAACTTCATTGCCAACTGAGCATACCCTAAGAAGAGTGAAAGTAGGGGTGGGGTGACACATAAAGCTTAATAACAAACCTACCTAAAGGCAATATCCTAGACTGGAAGCCAAAAACCTGGGTTCTAGTCCTAGTCTGCCATTATGTGACCTGGGTCTGCCTCTGTTTCCCCATCTATAAAAGACTCAATGGCGATACTCAATGGGTTCTGAGGTCCTTTCCAGTTCTAAAAGTATAATTCTATAATCCTAAATCCCTTCCCCTCTCTGAATCTCAGTTTCTCCATCTGTATATTAAGGTAGATATACCAAATGGTGTCTAAGGGCCCTTCACATTTGAATGTTCTGAGCTTGTGATATTTGAAACTGAGGGTTTGCCAAACAAATACTCAAAGCTGTGATAGAAAAATGATTTCACTTGAGCTGTGCCTTAGGCATCTCTTAGGGCATGGGGGCCTTGATTAGAGCCATTGTTCACTGTGGTGAGAAGGCCATGTTCATTGCCCATTGTGAATGGTCACATTCATCACTGGGGGCCCTAAGGAAATTTTGAGAAACCTCAGAGAATAATTTACTAGAGAAGGATCTAGATGAGTTCTGGGGTTCTGGGGCTGGTTGGGAAACCTCAGTTAGGTTTTTTTTTTTCCCTGGGATGGCATAGGGAGAGGCTGGAGAAGGAGGGAGGAGACCAAGACTTCAGATTTCTCTCCCAGCTCAGGAATCAGGCTATAGGAGTAGCTGAGAAGGTAGGAGAGCTTGTGTGCTTAAAACAGAATCATCCATAGTGTTTAGGAGTGGAAGGGAGATCATAGCCAGCCACAGGATCATAGATCAATGACTGGAAGGGACCTTAGAGGTCATTTAGTTCAATAATCTCATTCTATAAATGAGAACACTGAAGCCCAGAAAGTTATACAACTTAACTAGAATCACATAGCTAATACAGAGGTACATCAGTTGTTTAGAAGAAGCTACAATTTTTATTGGCTTTGTTTTGTGACAGCAGTAATCATGTCTGGCAGAAATGTGTTGAGCCACTCAGACAGGCCTCCACAAGCCAGCTCAGCTAGCTGATCGTTCAATTTTCAGTATGAGCATTTACAACTCAGAAACCCCAAAATACGCCAAACAGGACTTAATTTATTGTTTGTACTCTAGACTTAGGAAAATGATGGAAAAATATTATTAATGTAGATGGAACTTAAAAGTGTGTTCTGCATACGTTCTCTCCCTCCCCAACCTCCAAAAGCTAGTTGGTAAATATTAGTTTGCTTGTATTTATGTGTGTGTGTGTTTCTATTGATTCTAGGCTGCCTTTGACCATGACCAGATAAAACTGAATTGACCTGGTTTCCCTATCTTTCATTAGTTCTCTGTTAATTAAGTATTCAATTTTGTGGCATATACATGTGGTTCTGTGATCTCTTTTGAGTGTTTTTAGTTCTTTGGTTTTTAAGAATGGATATTACTCCAAGGAGATGTGCGAAAGTTGAAGTTCTTAGAACTCTTAAGTGATTGCAGTGGCTATTGGGGTTGGAAAATCAAGTGTTTCAAGGATTATTCAAGCCCACAGTGAACCAGAATTAGTCTTATTGAAATGCAAAGAAAAGTGTGGTAGAAAGTAAAAAACACCACCAAGAACTAATGAACTAGATTGAGGAAAAGCAATCTAATTAATATTCAGAAAACAAGGAGAGACCTTCAGAGGGCCCTGGCCATGGCTGGGGGTTGTTATTGATTCTTCTATACTCTGGGGTAGGCTTCTTATAGCTGGAAGAACAATGAGAGTTGGGTTTAAAAAACAGCTGCTAACCATTGCTATAAAGAAAAAAAAATGTTTGTTATGGATAAGGCAGTAGAAAAAAAAGTGGAAAGATGAAGATTGGGGCAAGGCAATTTTTACTGATGAAACTCAGTATTTCATTGAAGACTCAACCAAACCATCATCAGAAGCCTGGATGAACCTGTCAAATCTGGGCACCTTCATTTGTAAAACTTATACTTAAAAATACATTTGAGGGATTTTTTTCCACCTCTAGTGGGCCTGGAGGTCTTGCCCCCATTGAGGAAATTCTGAAGCTTGTTAAACATATTGACCTACTCGGAAGCACAATTGTTCTAAAATCTCAGAAATGACCAAATAGAAATGAAATACTGCCATCTGACTTCAAATCATGTGATATATCACAAAAGAGTGAGAAATTTATCCAAGAGATAGATATGAACATGCTTCAGTGGCCTGAATTAAAACCCATGGAAAACCTGTGGATTATAGTCAAGGCTAACCTTGGGAAAATGGACTGTTGGTCAAAGGCATATTTAATACCCCATGTAGTTTCAAATGAAGTCAGGTCAACAAGCACTTATTAAGTTCTTATTATGAACCAGGCACTGTGCTAAGCCTGAGACTACAAATACAAACAGAAAGACAATCCTTGCCCTCAAGGAACTTACATTCTAATGAAAGAAAGACAATATATACAAGGGAACTGAAAAGAGGGAGAGAGAAATGAAGGTACTAGGCTGAAAGAATGTTGTAGAGAAAGTCTGGGGGAGATGAGTCAGCAACTTGGGGAGGAATGAAGACTTGGTGACCTGGGTCTCCTCTTTGAGATGGAGGTTCTGAGAAGAATCAGCCAATTAGACAGAGAAACTACAGGTGTGGAGTTTACTTTCCTTGTGAGAAGTAGTGCAGAGATGGAGTAGTCCAGGGTGATGAAGAGGTTCCTATGGCATGGTAGACAAAATCCTGTGGAGATAAGTCACCAATGCAGCCTGGGAAGGAATAGTTAATGAGATCAAAGTGTAACGTCATGAAAAAGAATAAAAGATGTGTCAGAACCCTGTGAACTCAATACCAAAGTATATACAGTAGATTTATACAATATATGTATACAATGCAACAACAAAAAAGGATATATGGTAGATTGAAAAGATTTAAAGATGTAAAAAGTTGTAAGGTTTATTGTGTGTCAATAAATTTAATTACTTCATTTTTGCCCCAGTTAATCTGCATACTATTATAAGTGGCAGAATCAGAATTTGTTATTTGTTTTTTCTTTCCTTTCAATTCATTGTTTGTTTCTTTTTTTCTTTTCTTTTTTTTTAGTGAGGTAATTGAGGTTAAGTGACTTACCCAGGGTCAGAGCTAGTAATGGTCAAGTATTAAAGGCCACATTTGAATGCAGGTCCTCCTGACTTTAGGACCTGTGTTCTCTGTTCACCGCACCACCTAGCTGCCCTCCAGATCCAGAATTGGAATGTGGTTTTCTGGTAAGCAAGCATTCTTTCCACTATACAATGTAAAATTTGACACTAGCTCTGTGACCCTGACCAAGTCACTTTACCCTGTTTGCTTCAGTTTCCTCATCTGTAAAATGAACTGGAGAAGGAAATGGCAAACCACTCCAGTCTCTTTGCCAAGAAAAAACCCCCAATGGGGTCACAAAGAGGTGGATGTGACTGAACAACAACAAAAAATGGATCAGTTAGTCAAAGCCTTTCATTTAACAGATGGAGAAACTGGAGCCCAGAGAGGTGATAAAGATTACCCCCCAGGTGTAAGGGTGCAGTGACAAATGTTTAATAAGCATCTCTTCCCTTCTCCAAAAATTTTAAGCAGGATACTTTTAAGTTTAATCTGTATTATTAACATTTCTTCTATCACTTTCTTAAGTCAAGAAAATAATCAAGCTCTGATTTGTTACCATTTGCTGATTTCATAAGTATACATGTTCACACTGAAAATTTAACAATTGGCTCTCTTGAGCCTGTGAAGCTGGCTCCAGCGTACTCCCACAGGACCTGCCTGACTGTCGCTTTCACAAAATGAAATCATGTCAAAATTATCACTTCTCCCAAGTAATTTGTGCACCACTGTATTAGGCATGTGTCCCCCAGGCAAGTAATGTAACCTTCCTGGGCGTCGGTTTTCTTACCTATAGAATGATGTGATTGGGCTAAATGACCTCTAAGCTTCCTTCCAGACATTAATTTATGAGTCTATGCCTCATTATCATCTTTTCCTCTTCCCAAGTTCCTTATTACTGCCCAGGGCACCATCATTCCCCAAGTTGCCCAGTCTGAAGACCTCAGTGTCATCCTTGATTCCTCACTCTTCCTCACTCCACATGTCCAATCCATTGCCAAATCTTGACATTTTTGCCTTTACCCTTCTCTCCACTCACAAAGCCGCCATCCTAGTGCAGGCTGTCTTCCCCTCTGGCCTTGACTATTGCAATCACTTCCACTCTAAGGGAATGGAACTTTTAGGATTCCTTCCTCTCTAAGGGAATGGAACCTTCTAACAAGACCCTTCCACTTTAAGGGAATAGGACCTTCTAACAGGATCCTTCTACTCTAAGGGAATGGAGCCTTCTAGAGTCCCTTCCATTCTGAGGGAATGGAGCCTTCTAGGGTCCTTTCCATTCTAAGGGAATAGAACCTTCTAACAGGACGCTTCTACTCTAAGGGAATGGAGCCCTCTAGGGTCCCTTCCATTCTAAGGGAATAGAACCTTCTAACAGGACCCTTCCATTCTAAGGGAATGGAGCCTTCTAATGGGTCCCTTCCACTCTAAGGGAAGGGAGCCTTCCACTAGGGGATGGAGTCAGAAGATGAGTATTGTGTTGGAGGAACTGCAATAAGTCAGTGCAGAGAATGTGGAGAAGAATAAAGTATAAGAAGGCACAAAAGTAGGAAGGGGTCAGATGGTGAAGGAATTTAAGTTGGCAAATAGAGGATTTTACACTTCTATTTGATTTTCTCTACACTCGCTCTCTTCTCTGACGAAGAAAAAAGTCCTAAATTTTGGGCTCAGAGGAACTGGATTCTAACCTAGCTTTGTTTATTTACTACTAGTATGAACTTGGGTAAGTCCCTTTACTTCTCTGGCACTTGGTTTACTTATCTGTAAATGAGGAAGTTGGACCAGACATCTAAAATTCTTTCAAACTCTAAATTTGATCTTCGCATTTCTCTATCTCCTGTCCCTCTGGCTCTAATACATCCTGAACAATCTGTCAAATCAGTTTTTCTTCTCTTTTCTTTATTTTTTTTTTTTTGCAGGGGGGGAAGGCTGGGCAATTGGAGATTTGCCCAAGGTCACATGGCTAGTGAGGGCTAAGTGTCTAAGGCTGGATTTGAACTCAGGTCTTCCTGATTCCAGGGCTGATGCTCTATTCACTTTGCTACCTAAGTGCCCCAAATCAGTCTTTTCTTAATGTGCAGTTCTGACCAGTAAGGTGTTTGACCCTGCTGAAACACCTTCAATGGCTCCCCATTGTCCACAGACAGAATCCAAACCACTTGTCCTTTGTCATTCCAGGCCCACCATAATCAGTTACCAGCTTCTCTTTTGAGCCTTATCTCACACTGCTGTTTAATCCTCTATCCAAGACTAATGTTGAATTAGATCACTAGAACACAATATATCAGGCAGTTAGGGCCAGAAGAGATGTACAGTATAAAGAAAATATTATGGACTTCCAACGAGGAAGTGAGGAAGTCTCTTCTGATGAGAGCAATTGGGAAGACTTGGTGGAGGAGTGGGCATTTGGGCTAGGCCTCTGGGTCAGCCTTTAATAAAGTCAGAGAAGGCACAAGTTTTACAAGTTTACAAATGACACAAAGATGGGAGGGAGAGTCAGCTCATTGAACCCTGGAGTTGATATCCAAAGAGATAGAAGTAGTTTTGAATGATGGGCCCAAAGAAGAAATGCAGTAGGAATAATCCTATGCTTGAGTACCAAAAACCCCACCAAATAGAAGATGGGGAGGGCTGGCTAGATAGCAGTTTCTATTTTAAAAAAAAAAGACCAACTCAATATGAATCAACAGTATGACAGTAGAAAGTGAGTTCCTTGAGGTTAGGAAACATGTTTTCTTTCTAACACCAGCCTTTAGAACACTGCTTGATGCAGAGTCAACACTTTAAAACATGTTTATTAACTAATGCTGGCATGATCTTGGGCTGCATTAAATGAATGCCTCAAAGAAGGGAACCAATAATCTCACTGTCTTCTGCCCTAAGCAGGACGCCCTCTATGGAGTATCGTGTCCAATTCTCAGGCCTCCATTTTAGGATGGTCATAGGTAGGTGGTTCAGTGGATAGAGAGTCTCTTCCCGAGTTCCAATCTGGCCTCAGAAACTTACCAGTTCTGTGACTGTGGACAAATCACTTAACTCTGTTTGCCTCAGTATCCTCAACCATAAAATGAACTGGAGAAGGAAATGGCAAACTAGTTACTCCACTGTCTTTGCCAAGAAAACCCCAAAAGGGGTCACAAAGAGTTAGAAATTACTTTTAAAAATAACTAAGCAAAAACATAGCTGAAGCAGAATGTGTCCAAAGGAGGGCAAACAGAATGGTGAATGTGTAATCCTTCTATCTTGTCTCCATGCCAGAACCCACTGGCCTGAAAATGGCAATGTTACAAGCCAACTTAAATCAGCTTAAATCAATTTAAATCATTCATTAAGCACCTAATTGTAAGAGGCAGCATGACTCAGGGGCTAGAAAGCTGGCCGTGGAGTCTAGAAAACAGGGGTTCAAGGGCTGTCTTTGATGAATTATTACTATTTGCTATTATTAATTAATTATTAATAATATTATTATAGCTATTATTGTTGCTATTGCTTTTAACTATTACTATTATTATCTGTGCCACAATGGGAAAGTCACTTAACCACTTGTGGTTTCAGGAAATTCTAAGGCTCTCAAGTGACAGAGGAGGTACAAACCTGTACCTGTGCAGGGAGTTTCCTTAGGAGTTCTTCCAAAGCTGATAAAAATCTCTAGTATAGACCAAAACCAACAGCAAGACACACACACACACACACACACACACACACACACACACATACACACACACACAAGCACACACATACACATACACAGAACTAGAAACATTAAAGTGTGTGTGAGAGGCTGCTTTTTTTTTCTTTTTCTGTAGAATGCCCACACAGCTCACAGGCCTCTGAATTTGTTCCTCTATCTGGTTTCCCCAATGACTCTCACAGAGTCCAATTAGCCACAGTCAAGGTTGTAAGCAGAAAGCCCCTTTGCCACCTGAGGCTTTCCAGACCAATCCCCTTGTTGGCTGTACATGCAGGGCTGCCTGGCCTAATATTTTTCCTTTGCCACAATGACAGAAAGTGAGTCACGTTCTTAAATATCCCCTTCCTCCTTCTCTGCCTTTGGGACTTTTGTTATAAGCTTTTGTTTTTTAACAAACTGAAGTCTTACTCAGCATGAAAAAAAAATGAGGATTTCGGAGGTTTAGTTAAGTTTTTGCAGCTCAGAGATAAAAAAGGTAACATGTATTCATTCTGGCAATTAAGACTTCAGCCCCCGGCTGGCTGCTTCGGCTTGAGCATGAATTCTTCAGAGGCACGTGGGTTTGGGTTTGCACACAGGCAGAAGGGGCACCTCAGAAGAATCAGTGTTTGTTCGTGCTTTAGTTAACATTTATTGCTAGGCTTCTCCAGGCCTTCCCTGTTGAGTTTCCAAAGAAGGAAATTCCTCAGACTGATGCATTCCTCTACCAAAAGGGAATCCATTTGTTGGCAGTCTATTCAGGCACGTTTCAGAACTTGGAGGCTCCAATTCCTATTGACTCTGCCTCTGAAATTTCCAGGTCCCCTGTGTCCAATGCCATCACCCATCACCTGTCACGAAGGCCCTCATCACCTCTTGTCTGGACTGTTAAACAGCCTCCCATCTGGCCTCTCTGCCTCCATGCTCTTTTCCTCCAATTCATTCAGCCAGAGGTATCTTTCCAAGGTATGGCTATGACTACAGTTAGGATTCTGTATTTAAAGCTGAAGGGGGCTTCAGAGGTCATCTACTCCAATCCCTGCATTTTATAGATATGGAAACTCAAGTCCAGGAAAGTTCATTTTCTTGCCTGAGGTCACAGAGATAGGAAAAGAGATTAGATTTGGATCCAGAGTCAGAGCTTTTTCCAATGGACCTGTATCATCACATTGCTTCTTAACAACCTTCTGTTGCTTAGGAACACTCCGGGATTCCCCATTGCCTATAGCAAGGGTGGGGAACATGCAGCCTCAGGACCTCATGTGGCTCTCTAGGTCCTCAAGTGACGCCCTTTGACTGAATTCAAACTTCACAGAACAAACCCCCTTAATAAAAGGATTTGTTCTGTAAATCTTGCTCTCAGTCAAAAGGCTGCACCCAAGGACCTAGAAGGCCATGTATGGCCTTGAGGTCTGAGGTTCCCCTTCCCTACCCCTGGCCTATTGGTTAAAGTACAGGCTTTTCTTAACGTTCAAGGTCCTCCAAAAATCTGGTTCCAAACACCTTTCCAGCCTTATCTCTAATTGCCTATTGGACGTCTCATGCTGAGTGTCTTCTACATGTCTTAAATGAAATATGTTCAAAACTGAGCTTGTTATCTTTTCCCTCAAGCCTCCCGTCCTCCTAATTTCCCTATTACCATCAAGGATGCCAATCACCCCTGCTCCCAACTTTGGGAGCATCCTTCACTCCTCACTCTCTCTCACCCCTCCATATCCAGCATGTTGCCACTTGTAGTCATTTCTGTCTCCATAACATCTCTCTCATACACCCCCTTCTCTTCTCCGACACTGCCACCACCCTCATCACTTCATTCCTGTTTGTTGTTGTTTCAGTCACGTCCAGCTCTTTGTGACTCCATTTGGGGTTTCCTTGGCACAGATACTGGAGTGGTTTGCCATTTCCTTCTCCAGTTCATTTTACAGGTGAGGAAACTGAGTGAAAGAGAGTTAAGTGACTTGCCCAGGGTCACACAGCTAGTAAGTATCTAAGGTTCTGGATTTGAACTCACGTTTTCCTGACTCCAGACCTGGCCCCCAAAGCAACTGCTCTAGCACTCTTGAAATAACCTGCTTATGGGTCTCCCTAATTCAAGTGTTTCTCCATCCTTGTCCATCCTCTTTTCAGATGTCAGATTAATTTTCCTAAAGAGTGAGTCTGACCATGTCACTCCTCTATTAGGTAAACTCCAGTGGTTATCACTCCCAGGATCAATAGTAAAATCCTCTATTTAGTTTTTAAAGCCCTTTATAACCTGGTCCCTTCCTACCTTTCCAGGTTTTTTTACACCCTTGTCCTCTCCACATACCCTAGGATCCTTTGACACTGGCCTCCTTTCTGTTCCTCCAACCGGACACTCCATCCCTGACTTAGTGCCTGTTCACTAGCCTACCCTATGCCTGGAACTCTCTTCCTCCTCATCTCTACTTTCTGGTTTCCATGGCTTCCTTTAGTTCTCTGCTGGAGTCCTCCCTTCTCCAAGAAGCCCCTCCCAGTTCTTAATCTTAGTGTTTTCCTTCTCAGACTGCTCTGAATTTATCCTCTTTAGATCTTTTTTTGTTCTTGGTCATTTGCTTCAGATTGTCAGCTCCTTGAGAGCAGGGACTGGTTTGTTGCCCCCCCCCCCCCTTTGTATTTCCATAGTGTAACACTAAGAGCCTGACCATAGCACTTAACAAATGCTCATGAGAAAGGGATATTTTTTGGATATGAGATGCTGGACAACTGCTAATAACTCACATCTCTATATAGCTCTTCCCTGGGCCACCAAATTACCTGGGGCTGAGAAGTAAATCACCTGCCTCAGTGAAAGGAAGATACCTTTGAAGAACACCCCCCCCCCCTCCTTCTGATCAAAGGTCTATTGGCACGGGGCAGGTAAAGAAAGGGAGGGGGAAGGAAGATAAAGGGTAAGAGATACAAGGCTGGGGAGATAAGATGGGCTCTGTGGTGGGAGGCAGAACTCGGAGACATCCCATAGCCTGAGTATTACAGTGAGTGGGTCTCTCCTTGCTTTACAGTCAGTATAAATCCATTTCATTCTTCACTGCACAGATTCTAACAATAACAAATCCAGAAATTCTCCCTGATCCATACAAACCTCTTGTGTGCCAAACTGTTTGTTCCACTCAGAGGAGAGGAGAGGGAGGAAGGAAGAGAGGAGAATTTTTTTCTAATAAAAATAGGTTATTAAAGTACTTTATTTTTAATGGACACTGGAGGATAGTTAAATGAGTAAACCCACAGCTGAGTAGAGTGTCAGAATGTAATTTTAAATTCCTGATAAATTTGTCTATAAATATAATAAAATGAAGCTAGCTGAGAAGAGAGAGAGAGAGAGAGAAAGAGAGAGAGAGAGAGAGAGAGAGAGAGAGAGAGAGAGAGAGAGTGTGTGTGTGTGTGTGTGTGTGTGTGTGTGTGTGTGTGTGTGTGTAGGGGGGTGGTAACCAGAGCTCATTCACTGTCCCTGAGGGGAAGCACAGCCCACCCAAAGACACACACACTCAAGTGGGAAGGACATTTTGGGAGCAATTGACATCTTTCACTTTTAATTTTTCATCAACCCAATCAGGTCAGCCCTTAGCAACTATGATCAAAATGTAATCATTATTTATAGATTCTTCTCTTCTCCTTTCCTTGGCTGCTGCTCTGTTTTAAAACGTCAAGATTATAATTAGGTAAACAGACTAGAATTGTGATTTCACTAATAAGGTGAAGTCCCAGAAAAGTCTGCCTATTAATAGGGGTCTGCCCACACCTTCTCTGCAGTCTTTAGTTGCTTATGGCATTCAGAGATCAAGTAACTTGCCCAGGGTCTTATAGAAAGCATGTGTCAAAAGCAAGATTTAAACCCAGGTCTTTCTGGCTCTGAAGCTAGCTCGATAGTCACAAACATCAGACTGTCTCTCAATATTAAAATTACAGAACAATTAATATGCAAATTAAGGCCACACACTGTAGGTCTATTACCTTGGGTTTAAAGGTTTCCTTACCTTTCCTTACCTTTCTCTTTTTTTGGGAGGCAATTGGAGTTAAGTGCCTTGCTCAGACTCACGCAGCTGATAAGTGTCTGAAGTCACATTTGAACTCAAGTCCTCCTGACTCCACTGAACCACCTAGCTGTCCCACCTGTGAACTTTTCTAGGAAACCTTCTAAAATAGTGGTTCTCAACCTTCCTAATGCTGTGACCCTTTAATACAGTTCTTCAAGTTTTGGTGACCCCCAACCATAAAATTATTTTTGTTGCTACTTCATAACTAATTTTGCTACTGTTATGAATAGTAATGTAAATATCTGATATGCAGGATGTTATTTTCATTGTTACAAATTGAACATAACCCACAGGTTGAGAACCACTGTTCTAAAAGATCTCACCAGAGAGAGGAGAGTACGAGTGTTCCTAGTGCCTTTTTTAGAAAATAGAGGCAAAAGTTGGCCCAGGGCTTTAATGTGAGTGGAGACAATAAGCCTCCACTCCTATAGCACTTCAAGGTTTATATAACGCTCTCTCGTCAGGGTCTAGCAATCTCTGACAAAGACTGCGGAAAGGAAATAAAGAAGGGTAATGTTGTTGATGATTCGGCGGCCGATGACCTTGTGATGCAAGATAATCGCTGCCCACCTCTGTGGTTTTCCTGTGCCTTAAGACTTCAGCCAACTCCATAACACAGGGGAAAGAACACAAGCAGAACTTCACAGGAAAAGGCACTCAGTGAACCCAATTCCTCAGAAGTGCACTGTTCCACCACACTTGCTGTCGACACCCCATGATAGCACAGCCAGCTGCTCATTAGGAAGGACAGATTAGAAAAACCACCCTGGAAGCTTGTGTTTGCTTTTTCAGATTGGTTGCAAGTAGCCTTAGAACGAAAGAAAGTTCATACCTGCCTCAGGGTTGTTGGCAACAGATGCTACTTTCCTACTTAACAGACCAAGTGCCCTACCTTCCCGATTGTGGTAATATTTTCTTTATAACGGGCCCCTGAGGAAGGCAGCACAAATATTATTATCCCCATTTTAGGGAGAAAGAAACTGAGCCTCAGAGAGAGGTGATGTAATCAGATGAGAACAATTTGTTTCAACGGCTATGAAGACAACTGCCCAGGGAACCCTATGGACTTAGGGTTTAAAATCCCCATTTATTTTTGAGTTTGACATCATTGATTTACATGTAGTCTCTGCCCTTAGAAAGCAAGCTCCTTAAGGCAAAGAACAGTCTTTGCCTTTCTTTATATTTTAGCATTGAGCACATGGTAGCTGGGGGAGGGGGAGGTGTGTGGTTCATGTCTACAGAGAGTTCAAATTTGGTCTCAGATATTATTAACTGTGTGACTCTGGGTAAGTCACTTAACCCTGTTTGCCTCAGTTTCCTGGCTTGTAAAATGAGCTGGAGAAGGAAATGGCAAACCACTCTGGTATCTGCCAGTAAAACCCTGAATGGGGTCTTGAAGAGTCAGACACAATTGAACAACATCATCAAACCAACACACAGTAAATGCCTAATAAATGTATGCTGACCTGCAGGGGAATTTCAGAATCAGAGTGTAGAAAAGAGGATATGTATCTTTAAGGAAATTCTGAGAGGTAGTATTTAAATGATCTAAAACTGGTTTTGATTTAATATCTTCATTTGCCAAACAAAATGCAATCTTAGAGAAGGAAATGCCTTCGTATTTTACAGACAAGGACACTGAGGTGTCCTTGATGGGAAGTGACTTGTCTAAGGTCACACTGATTAATAATAAATGGGAATGCCAGGATTATAGCCTAGGTCCTGTACCACTGAATCCAGAAAACTTTCTCCTAAACCATTGATTCCCTGCTGGGGTGTGGGTTAGGCTGCAGGAGATAAAGGGCTCGTTGGAGAACTTGGCTAATTCAAAACACTTAAAACACCTATGGGATACCTTTCCAGGGTAATGACCCACATTTCTATAGCCATTTAAAGTTTGCAAAATGCCTTATTTTTAACAATAACCCTGTGAGAGAGTTAATAAAAGTATTATTATGATCTCTTTTGCAAACACAAAGCAAAAATAGATTGTAGTGAGGCATTGGACAATCTCTTGTGGGCAAGATGGAAGATGTGGGCTAAATGGTTGTATGCTGACATGAGTTAAAAACTGGTAAAGTGACTTCAATGGATCCATGTTGATGTGGAGAGAGGTTTCCCTCCTAGTGGTATGCCTCAGGACCTGCCCTTGGCCTTGGTCTCATTCAATATTTCTATCAATGACTTGGTGGGAAACAGAGATGGCATACTCATCACATTTGTAGGTGACTCAGAGCTGGATGGGTAGGTAGTTAACACACTGGTGACTGAGTCAGGATGCAAAAAGGTCTCCATAGACCTAACAGTGGAACAAATCTAATAAGATCAATCAACCAGTGAATAAACATTCATTCAGTAGCTACTGTGAACAGCTCCCTAGCTCAGTGCTAGTGATAGAATGAAAAGCAATGAGAGTTTCTTTCCTCATGAAGCTTTCATTCCATTGGGAGAGACAACATATGTATGCGTATACACACACATACATGTTTATACAAATTAGATATAAAATAAATACAAATTAATTTGGGGGGGAGGGCACGAGCAGTGGAGGGATTAGGAAAGGATCCATATAAAGGTGGTATTTGAGTTGAGTACTGAAGAAAACAAGAGATTCTAAAAGGTGGAGATGACCAGAGGAGTGCGTTCCTAGCATGAGGGGCAACCAGTGCCAAGATGTAGGAATGAGAGACAGAGTGTTGTGAGCCTTTGCAGAGCAAGGACTCCAGTTTTTCTGGACCATAGTGTGCATATATAGGCTGGAAAGGAGATTAGAGTCAGGTTATGAAGGACTTAAAATGCAAAACAGAGAGGTTCATATTTTAGCATTGATTCAAGGGAGTTCTTGGATCTTGCTGATTAGGGGAGTGACATGGTTAGATCTGTGCTTTGGGAAAATGACTTTTACAGCCAGGTGGAGGATGGATCAGAGAAGGAAGATATTTGAGGCAGGAAGATCAATTTGGAGGCTGTTGAGATAGATGAGGTAAGTGATAATGAGAGTTTGAACTAGAATGGTTGCCATATGATTGGAGAAACAGGCCCAGGAGAGATCTGAGAGTCTGTGGGGAATGGGCTAGAGCATTAGACAGGGAAGAATAAAAGCACTGACTTGTAGCATTGAGAGGCCAGTTCAATCGGTGAATTCTACAAATTCAGAAATTTGTAGTGGACCCAGTTGGTTTGGTAGCATGACTTCTTCAAGCTCCATTGAGCAGATTATGAGTAGGAGAAATGCAGGTGGATGGTTGGAAGATTTTAAGGGTTAGCACATTATGAGCAGCGATAAGACAAGAGGGCAAGGGACTAAGAGATGGAGGGATTCGTTTCTTTTCTTTCCTTCCCTCCTTCCTTCTTTTTTCCTCCCTCCCTGTTTTCTTTTTTATTCCTTTTCTTTTTCTTTCCTCCTTCCTTTCTCCCTCCCTTCCTTCTTTTCCTCCTTCCTTCCTTCCCTTCCTCCTTCCTTCGCTCCTTCCTTTCTTCATCTTCATCTTTATTTATTTTTGGTTAACACTGAATCTCCCTGTCTTATCCAGGCTGAGAGTGTAGTGGCTACTCATGTACTGATCCCACTGCTGATTTGCATGGTATTTGACCTGGGCTCCCTAAGATCCCCCTTCCCCCAGCTCCCCACCATTTTCTGAGACCTCAAATCTCTTCCCACTCCAATTCATCCTCCATTCAATTGTCAAACTGATCTTTTAAAGTGCAAGTCTGACTATGTCACGTCCCTCTTCCCGTCCCATTCAATTAACTCCAGTGGTTCCCATTATTTTACCTCCAGAATCAAATATAAACTTCTCTCATTGACTTTTAAAACCCTTAATAATCTGTCCCTCCTCTCTCTCCCTTTCTTCTCTACCTTATTCCCCTCCACATACTCTGGGAGCCAGTGACACTGGTTTCTTTGCAGTTCCTAACACAAGACACTCCATCTCCCAACTCCAGGCATTTTCACTGACTGTCCCCCATGCCTGGATCACTCTCTCTCCTCATCTCCCTCTCCTGGCTTCCCTGGCTTCCTTCAAGTCTCACCTAAAGCCCTACATTCTGCTAGATGCCTTCCCCAGTTAATCTTAATCTTATTGTCTTCTCTCTGAGATTACTCTGACTTTATCCAGTCTCTATCTTATTTGTACATAGCTGTTTGCATGTTGTATCCACCATTAAATCAAGAGCTCCTTGAGAGTGGAGACTGTTTGTTGCCTTTCCTTGTGTTCTCAGCATTTAACACAGTGCCTGGCACGTGGTAGGTGATTAATAAATACTAGTTGACTGACTAAGTGGGAAAGGCTTCCTGGAGTAGGTTAAATTTGACCAAAGTCTTAAAGGATAGGTAGCATCTGGATGGGCAAGTATGTTCTGGATCAGGAGGAACACTAGGAACAACTGCAGTTATTTCTTGTCGTCCAGGATCAGTACAGAGAAAAGCTTGGCTCTAAACCAGATGTTCTTATGTGGTCCATGGATACCTAAGGAGTCCATGGATAGATTTCGTGTAGTTCCTGAAATTGAGTGGGGAAAAAATTACATCTTGGTTTTCACTCATCTCTAACTGAAATTTATCATTTCTTTCATTAATTAAAAACATGATGTCTGAGAAAGGGCCCATAGACTTTACCAATCAGTCAGTTAATAAACATTTATAAAGTGTCTACTATGTATCAGACTCTGTGCTAAACTCTGGGGATACAAAGAAAAACAAAAGACAGTCCTTGTCCTCAAGGAACTGCCAATCTAATTGATTGTCAAAGGGGTCCATGACCCAGGAAAAAAGGTAAAATCCCCTGCTCTAAAAGGTTCATATGGAGGGTGTGGTAGGTATTGTTAATAAATCAGGTGACATAAGATGGTGGCAGGTCTGATTGCTAGCATGAATATTTTTATGCATAGTTAATAGTTGCAAAAAACTAGCTGGGAGAGAGGAGGGGGAATTGCCACAGCAATTCATTAAGAAGATGAATCTGGCTGCCCACGTAGGATGGTGGGGTAGAGTGGAGGCAGGGAGGTCTGGGAGGAGGTTTTTGGAGTAGGTGTCCTCTAAGTGGGACTGAGATCACACTCTTCAACAACAGCTGAATGGTGGTTGCCCAGGCGTCACCTCCAGGTTTATTTTGGAAGGGAAGAAACCTTTCTGAATCTGTCAACAAGATCACTCATTAGCAAAGCCGTTCACTCCCCATGAGCCACAGTGGAGGCAGGAGCTAATCAGGTGTAAAGCTCTGTTTCTTGGATTTCTCTTTGTGGCAGCCCTGTCTCCCTCCATCCTTCCCCCCACCCTCACTCCCTACTCTGCTGCTGCCTCATGCTGGGGAACACATCCATTTCTTCACACCTGCTTTACCAAGAAATATTGTTTCATTAGAAATTCACAAATGCAATTTCTGCTATTAAACACACAGGCAGTAAATAGGTACCATAACAAGAATTCAATTCAACCAGCTTAATAAGCAGCTACCATGTTCAGAAACTGCTTAGCACTGGGAGAGATGCAAATTTTAGCTATGACAAGACCCTCTGCCCTTATGGAGCTTTTATGGGGGCAAGGCACAAAATATGACTATAATATGGACTGGGAGTAGTAGGAACCATTCTATGGAATACCTCTTTCCAAGTGGATCCCTTGCTAAAGTATATGAAGGAGATCTTGTTTGTTCCCCATAGTTGCCATCACAGGATGGTGGGTGGGGATCAGGGCAGTCTGCATTGTCTGAAGATGATGGGTTCCTGGGCAGAAAGAGCTATTACTAAACAATCTTAAAAGAAGAAACAACTACTGTAATTCTTTTCTCCTCCTTTGGATATGGGGCTTGGGTCTTTGCTAGTTTTCCCTTGGAATTCTAGGAGGACAGGAAAAGAGGATTTTTTCCTTTCCTTCCTTCCCTTCCACCAGCAGCTACAGTGGCTGTGAGAACCATATGCTCACCTAGATGTGCCTAAGACAGGATCTTACAAGTCCCTCACTGCCTCGTCTTTCCTTTTCCTCAGTGCAGATGGCCAAACAGCAATCCTAAGATGGCTGCTTCTGACCTTTGAAGCTTCCTTGTGATCTTGAGAGGTCTGGAGTTATTGAGAGGTCTGGGAGCTGGTTGCTCTTTGAGAGGTCCTTCTAGAATTCACACCCTTCTTGGAAGTGAAGATGAGCACTATCAGGAGGATGAGCCATGCCATGACCTAGATGACCAGAAGACCTGGACATTGAGTAAGGTGCTATCTGGGCAGTACAGCTGAGACCGAGACAAAAGTGAAAGCTATTCTGTAGTCCCACATGTCTCTGGAGCAGTGGGAGACCCCTGCGACAAAGTCAGAGGGGTGATGGGCTTTTGTGAGGCCTTTGAGTTTTGTTTTCTGTTTCTAGGCTGTTTCTGGGAGGAAATGGCAAATCACCACAGTATCTTTACTGAGAAGACCCCAAATGGGGACAGGCAAAGTCAATCATAACTGAAAGATTCAACAACAACAAATAGGACATCCAGTTTGAAAGACCAATATGGAATTAGAGCCCAGGGAGACATAGGGGCTGGATATATGGATGTAGGAGTTACCTGCCAGAGGGGATAATTGAAGCCATGGGGGCTGATGAAATCACTAAAAAAGAGAATGCAGTGAGAGAACAGTACCAAGGACAGAACCTTAGGATATACCCAAGAAAGGCATGAATTTTAATCCAAATTTGGATTCCTATGACCACTTCTATTAGTATATGAAATGAAAGAAGAGTCTTACTGAAACTTGAGGAGCATTAATGCATCCTAGGACAAGGACCTGGGAGCTAGGGATAGAAACTGCTCAGGAGATCTCCAGTTACCTGAGACTCCATTAGAGATCCCTCTAAGAAACTGGTTCCAGGTGCTAGATGTTTGGCAGGAATATGCAGTCTTTTTTCTTTCCCATGTATTTTATCAATGCCACCCATAAGTCTTTCCCTCCCACTCTCAATCCCCTTCCCCAAATTCCAGGAGATTCCCTTATGAACCTCAAGCATTTCATCAATAATTTCCAAATAATTGAGTTAGATTCAAAGCCCATTTAAGTACATAAGAGGTCCTAGGCACTGTGCCTATGATAGTGTGTACAAAGACAATGAAAATAATCCTTGCCTTTGGTGAGTTTACATTTTACAGTGGGAAGCAATGGCCAAGTAAATACAGAATATATAGAAAGTAATCTGGACTGGGATGGGGAAGCCATAATAGTTGGGATTATCAGACACCATAGTTCCCAACATTGCTTCCCAAATCAATAATCTAGGACCTTTTTATTGCTTCTTTATCCTTCCTAAAGTCTCCAGACATGATCAGAAGAAGAATAGAACAAACCCTGAGCATTCTTGACAAATTGCCTTTTTAAAAGCACTTAAATCAAAACTTCAAAATAACTATGACTTCTTCAATGGGGTTGCTCTTTCCACCAATGCAGATAGTAGCCTCTCCATGCCTTTGTAGATGCTCTCAAGTGCTGCTGTCATGGAGACTGGTCCTCTGATGACAGACATATAGTCTACTGACTTCATTCCTCATTGACTTTTCAGTGGGGAAATCATGCTTGAAACTGATGGTTTTGGGCATCTAAGGCTGGTTCCTAAACATGGTGAAAGGGGACTTTCTCTTGGTTGCAGCCCTGATTAGGTCATTCTTTTAGATTTCAGCTTGAAAATCAGAAATGTCAGATTTGAAAAATATCTTTATCTCTCTATTTCCCTTCAGCTGTTAGATCTGAAAGGCTGCTTGGCTGTGATGTTCCTGGCAAAGCAAAGATTTGTTCCAGCTCATCACTGTTTATTCTTCTAAAATCTAAACAGCCTGAGTTTGTTTCTCACTCAGTCTTTGTTATCAGCTTTTTTCACAAAAAAAGTTTTTTCTCCTCTTCCCCCGCCCCCTTTTCAATACCACTTCTGTATTTCCTAATAGCTTAGCTTTTCTTACAAGGCTTATTTCTGGGCTCATGCAGACTGCAGGAAAAAAAAAAACATCAAAACTATAGCAGAGACTATTAGATGTTAATAAAGCCCTGAGTGTTATTATGAAGTGAAGACCCAAGTTCAGCCAATTAGTGGCTCTTTAATCTGTAGCTGAGCACGTACTAGTAATCTACCTAAGCAATAGCTGTAGAACTCAAGTCATGCATTACTCAGTGTCAAAAAGGTCCTGTTGAAATGAGAGCCAGATGCAAGTACAAAACTTCATGTAGAACCCAGGGGACAAACAAGCTCAGAAACATCCAGAAGGGCTGGCACCTGACACCTAGTGCTGAGACATCTCTGATTGTGGCTGAGTAGAGGGAAGGGATAGCCTCCCCAGGTTAGTGTCTGCAGAAAGCTATGGAAGGGACCCCACAAGCTGTGACAAATGGATCTGTTACAGAGATCAGGGTAGAAACCCACACCTCAGACCTTGTGTCATTGATAGCAATCTTCCAGGTAGTCTCATTTCCATGGGGAATCAGGAAGACTTAGGTCCAAATCTTGCTTCTGATAGTTCCATTGGGTTACTTGGGCAGCAGTGTGGTGTAGTGGTCAGAGCACTGGACCTGGAGTCAGGAATATGTGGGTTTGAGTCCTGTCTCAGATACTTTCTACGTGTGTATGATCATGGGAAAGTCACAACCTCCCTGGACAACAGTTTCCTCATCTGTAAAATGAATGGGTTGGACTGGTTGACCTGTAAGGTCCCCTAAATCTATGATCCAATCATAGTTTCAATCATATTCTGGTCTCGAAAAATATGCTGTTATGGCCTGACCAATTACTTTGGAAAGTCTATCCACAGAATCATAGATTTAGAGCTGGACAGGACCTTGGACAGAGGTTATTGAATCAGATGAGGAATCTGGCACCCAGAGAGGTTTGTTTTTTCGGAGTCTTTTTTTGGGGGCGTCTTTGTTTTTGTTGGTTTGTGCCTTTCTTTGTAACCCAAGGAATTAGCACAGTGCTGGGCACATGGAAGATGTTTAATAAATGCTTGTTGGCTGTGTTGGGGAAGCACACGGAACTTTAACTTGGCTGCAAGGATGCAGATGTTTCTGTTTCTGCATCACCTCAAAAAACCAGCCTGATCAGAGGAAATTGGAAGCAGGAGAGAAGATCTACGCCTCAGGCTGCTCCTACCCTAGGCAGTTTAGGAATCCATTCTGACCCAATGTTCTAGGTGAGGTTTGCCTCCTCCTCCTCCTCTCTCTCTCCTTACTACCTAGAAAAAAATCACAGGATTTAGGGCTGGAAGAGCAGCCCTTAGAGATGGTAATATATGTAAAGAGCTTTGTAAACCTTAAAGTGCTATATAAAAATGCTAGCTGTTATTATTTTCTAGCCTAACCTTTTTCATTTTAAAGTGGAGCAAATAGGCCTAGAAAGGACTTATCCCAAATCATGTAACTGATAAGTAGCAGAGCCTGGATTCAAGTGCTAATCATAGGATCATAGAAATTTAGATACACAGTTGAGAGGGACTTTATGGTACAATGGATAGAATATTGAAGCAGGGGTGAGGAAGACCAGAGTTCAAATTCTGCCTCAGACACTTATTAGCTGTGTGACCTTGGGCAAGTCACACTTGCTACTGTCCATCTTAATTTTCTTGCTTATAAAATGGGGATATTTATAAAACACATTGAAAACTTTAAAGGACTACATAAATACTAGCTATGATAACAATTGAGGCTGCTAGGTACAGTGGATAGAGTGCTGGATCTGGAGACACTTACTTACTGTGTCACCCTGGCCAAGTTTGCCTCAGTTTCCTCATCTGTCAAATGAACTGGAGAAGGAAATGTCAAACCACTCTAGTATCTTTGGCAAGAAAACCCCAAATGGGGTCACAGAGAGTCAGACATAACTGAACAACAACACAATAATTATTAATAGTCATCTAGTCTCCCACTCTGTATTTTAAAAATGAGATACTGAGATCCAGAAAGGTTAAGTGATTGCCAACACCAGTGAGTGGTAGAATTCAAACATAGGCTTCTGACTCAAGGTCCAGTGCTTTTCCCTTGATACCCTGCTGACTCTCAGGCAGGATTTTCAGACATTTAATTCAGTTTAATTGCTGATACCAGAAGTGGGTCCTGTCCTAGACTGGGCCTGAGACCACAGAAGAAATTAACCATCCCTGCCCTCAGGGAGTTTGCCATCTTGAGGAGATAACAAACAGTTACACAGATTATTCAGTATGTGAGCCCATTGCCCAGGACCCCAATTCTGTTTTTCCTATGTATTGTTCTATTAGTTATCTGAGGTCAAGTTATATCCTCTTCTGTTTCTTCCAGACTATAGGCATCCTGAGGGCAGGTCCTGGCTCTGCTCTGCATCTTATTTCCCTAATATGACAAATGAAAAGTCCAAGAGATATAACATCTGGACAATTAATGATCAATTTTATTAATTATGCTAGGAAATCAATAAAATGATGGTCATTGACTTTCTCTTATAAACCAAAAATGCCCCCAGAGAACATCCAAAGCTTAAAAAGCCACTGGAAAACGGGATGTACCTGAGAGTGGGAATCAACTCTGACAGGTTAACAATCAATGGGAGGGTGGACATATTATGGAGGAAATGGGCAAAAAGTCTTCAGCTCCTGCTGAGAATGCAACCTGATCATAAGACTCAGCCATGTCCAGCAATCTGGACAGAAGACTTCAACTCTACCCCGACTACTTTGGCTAGTTTTCCCCTGCATAAGCTGGGTCACCCTAAATTTTAATGGAGGGGTACAATGAGATAGATTAATTTCCTAAAGGAAAGATCTCACTTAGACTGGATTCTGTTTGTGAGGTCTGCTAAGTGGATGGGGCCCCACCCAAGATCAAAAAGCATTTACCCTGAGGATTTGGGCAATCGCATCTATCATCAATATCATCTTATCTATCATGCAATATCAACATATCCTTCAGAGGTTGGCTGAATAACCGACAAGAGTTGGTTTTTGAATAAGAAAATAGGAAGAGAAAAATCTTAATCTTAATTTAATAATTGATTATTAATATAAGATGAAAATAATAATTTCTCCCACTAGTGTAGAGGTGGTCCACAAAGACTGATCAGTTGCATTTGAAAAGCACCTACAAATGGACAGGATACTGAGATGAGTATAATGTCCACACATATGCACTGTGATAACAAAGTCCCCCAGACTCTGTGTGAACACCATGACAGACTGTTGTCAGTAAAAATTAAGGCCATGACTCATCCTACAAATCTTTCCTGGGAACCATGAGTGACTGCTGGCTCCCTGCAGAAAAGAGAGGTATGATGTAGAGAGTAGCTGGTCTAACCTGAGAGGGCAGCAGCGGGGGTAGGGGTTTCACTGCAGATTGGGGGATGGGAGGAAGGTGGGCTGCCTGCTCATAGAAGGAACTCAGGGCAGATTTAGTCTATATGGGATGTGAGTAAAAACACTATATCTTCTTTTCAAAATCATCATTTAAGACAGTCTGGGAGAGAACCGAGATGAAGCATGGTCTGCTGGTTTGTTTCCTACAGCAAAAATGAGAGGTAGACTCTGGAGTGCCCATGATCAATGTGTGTGTCTAGGGGATCTTCATCCAGGGTTTTTTTAAAAATATGGACCCCAGCCCTGGCCATGGGAGGTGGTACCATTGTGTTCTCCTTACCCATAGCTGGGGGAAAGAACATTCAACTTGAAGTCTAGATGCTGGATTCTAGTCCCCCACACCCTAAACAAATTGGTTGTGTGACTCTGTTGCTTTCTCTTTCCAGGTTCTGGTTTCATAATCACTAAAATGATAGTGGTCAGACTAGATGGTCTAGGAGGTTCCTTCTGGTTCTAAAGTCTTTTAAGCATATGAAACGTGTACTTCCCATAGAGTCCTAGATTTAGAGCTTGTAGAGGTCTTTGAGATCATCAATTTCAATCCACTCCTTTACAGATGAGAAAATTGATACTAAGAGAGAGGAAATGACTTGTTTAGGGTCATATACATTGTAAGTGGTTGGGGTTGAATTTAAATCCAGGTTTTACTGATTCCACTTTCAACATGCTTTTTTAATATACCATGCTGCCTAGAGTCAGAAAATCGGGGTTCTAGTTCTAGCCATAATAAGAATATCTAGCATTTATATGTGGCATAGTGGATAAAGAGTGAGGCCTGGAGTCAGGATGGACCTGAGTTCAAATGTGACCTCAGATACTTACTAGCTGTAGGTCGCTTAACTGGGCAAGTTGATTAACTCTGTTTGCCTCAGTTTCCTCATCTGGAAAATGAGCTGGAGAAGGAAATGGTGAACCACTTTGCCAAGAAAACCCCAAATGGGGTCATGAAGTGTTGGAAATGACTGAACAACAACCACAGCCATCTATACAGTGCCTACTGTTGCCATACACTCTGCTAAGCATTTTAAAACTATTATCTCATTTGAGCTTCATGACAACCCTGGGAGGCAGGGGTTATTTTACAGTTGGTGAAACCAAGTCAAACAGATCAATTTACTTGCCCAGGGTCACACAGGTAGCATCTGAGGCTGGATTTGAACTCAGATCTTCCTGACTCCAGGCCTGGCACTCTATCCATTGGGCTACCTGGCTACAGAGCTCTCATATTTCCTTGATTGATCTACTTGTCCTTTTTGGGCTTTAGTTTATTTGTCAAGGGTAGTGGTTGTAATCTCTACAATCTATGTTAGCTCTAAAGGTTAGTGGTCATATGAAGGAGAGGTGTTCCCTATGAATGTATTCTGGGGACCTGGGAAGGCTCCTCATCCCAGAGATCTCTGCCCCACCAACTAGTCAGCCAGACACATTTTCAGACAGTGACTCAAAGGAAGGTGGCCCAAAGACAGCCTGGAAACAGTTGGGACAATGGCGCTGGCCAATGGTGTCTGCCTGTTGGAGGTGCCCCTCTGAAAGAACTGAGAATAACTCAAGATACAGCCCCCTACACAGCTGAGACCCTATCACCAGAGAGCAGGGCATTTCTGTGAAAGGAGCCTGGGTCTCCCAAATGCTAATGATCTGCACTGATCCTGAGATTCCTCCAATTAAAACGTAAAACCTATTGTGTCTCTGGTAGAGGCTGAGCCCCCAGCGCCTCTCCTGGGATTTCACTGCCTTTTCTCTGACATGGTCTTGTTTATTCCTGTTACTCTTGCATTCCAAGAGGGGGAAGGATACCAGGGTGTGGGGTGGAGGCAGGTGGAGTAGGGGTTAGAGAAGTGAGGGAGAGAGGGGCAGAGCACCATGCCACAGAGAACTCAAAGTCCTCAGTGGAAGAAGAGCTGGGTTCAAGCTTTAAATGCCCTAACATGACTTCAATGACTTTAAATGCCCTAACGTGACTTCTCCAGGCCTCAGTTTCCTCACCTGTTAAATGTCGGAACTGGACTAGATGGTCCCCAAGAATTCTCCCAGTTCCAAAGTCTCTGATCATATGAGGAAAGAGCAGAAGGTTCCCTTTCTCAGAAATATCTGCAGCGTTAGCCCACCGCACCCACAGTGCCAGGCATTCCACTGTAAAAGCTTCCCTCTTTCAGGTTAAGCATTGTCTTTTCCATTATCCCTGAAAAGAGGGTGGGAGAGGGAGAGGTATCACATTTGGAACCCAGAACTGCCACAGACCAAGCTATTCTATCTCAGTATTGACTTATCCTGGCTGGACATGGACCGACAGGGGAGGGAGGCGAAGTTAGATTTACTAGCCGCCTCTTCCCCGCCCCCACACTCACCCTTCCTGAAGATACTGTCAGAATCCTCTTCCTAAAGCCTGAATCTGATCCTCTCCCTTCCCCCACTCACAAGCCTCCAGTGGCTCAGAACCCCAGGCTGTCTCCTGGGCTTAGCAGCCCCGGGGTCTAAACACGTGCTCCTTCTCCAGGCACAGACTCGAGCCCTCGCTATTTCTCGGCTCAGCTCCCATTTCTGTAGCCTTTAAAATCTCCAAAGTGTTTTCCTCCGTATAATCTCCATAATCTTTAAATACCTGAATCTCCAGCTCAGTGCAGCTGAGTCATCCAAATCCCCGAGTTCTGTCTGCAGGCTGATCCCTGGTCTTTGCCCTCGGTTCTTCGTTCCAGCTCAGCCTGGAGATGCTGATCCCAGTAAACAGCCCCTCTTTCCTTCTCCTCCCCCCTTGCCCCTCACCACAGGCTTCTAGGAGATGTCCCATCTCTTGGTACTAGTCACAGAGGAAAAATGCAATTACAGAAATGTTACAGGTCACCAAAAGTGTGAGCAGAGATGCACTCAGGCTAGCCTGGGTGGTTCTCTTCTGGGCGAACAGAGAGACAGTGTGCCTCAGGGTACAGAATGCAGTCCTGGCTCGGACTTTTGCTACTTAGATGATCTGCAGCAAATCATTTAACCTTAACCTTGATGAATCTCCCTTCCCTCAACAGTAAAGTGGGGTGGATTTTTTGGGTTTTTTTGGCTTGCTTGTTTTTTTATCTGAACTAGTGATTTCGAAAATGTAGGGAATTCCTGGTTTAGGAAACTCCCCTACCAATACAGATTGCAACCCATTTTGCAACTCTGAGTCTTAGAGAATTGACAGAGGAACCGAGACATTTAGTAGTGGCTTGTCCAGGGTCAGACAGTTAGTAGATGTCAGAAGTGGGACTTGTACTCCGGGCTTTCTGTCTCTGAGGCTACCTGTCTAAGCACTACACCATGCTGCTGATCTAAAATGGAAATATTCATGATAGGTAGGTGGCACAGTAGAAGGAGTGCTGGAATTGGAGTATGGAAGACCCGATTTCAAATCTGATCTTAGACTCTTCAGCCTCAGTTTCCTCATTTGTTAAACGGAGACAATAATATTGTCTACCTTACATGGTTGTTCTGAAGATCAAATGAGACATATGAAAAGCACTTTGTTATTATCATTATTTTTAACATTTATATGACCTGCCTCACAGGTCTGATCCGAGTTTGTAAATCTTAGAGTAATATAGCTGTACACATATGTAAGCTGTATGCACATTTAGTGGCTATCCAACAGACACCTGAGACCCTGCAGTAGTGAAGTTTACAGTGGCTGATGTGCTGTCTTCCTCAAGCCTAAAGAAGGGCAGGGCATTGCTTTATTAACAAGCAATAATAGAGTGTGATATATAATTTACCCACCAGGTGGTGCTATAACCGAGCCACCAGTCCTGGGGGCTCATCAAGGTCCCTCTGACACATGCAGATCTCTCTTTAGTGCCCATTCCCAAGACTCCCATCTCACCACATGCACAGTTTCCTTTTATTCTGATCATCCCTTGCATTTGTTATAATTGTGTGACTGTGAGTCCTATCTCCTAAACTAGGGTGTAAACTCCCTGAGGGCAGAAAGTAAGCTCTCTCCCCAGTCAGACTGTGAGCCCCTTATTCTTTCTGTTTCTCATTTTTCCTTGTTTTGAGAGAGTGTAGTAGCTTTCCCTTTTTTCCTTCTTTACTAATTAAAAACAAATTATTGACACTTTTGCTTTTAAAAAGACATCCCACTCTAAAAACCCCAACTAAATAAAACTACCCAGGAGTAGTTCTGTCTGATTACATCCTGACTTCTACTTTTATTACATGCATGTAATTTGTGGAAAGAACTGAAGCTCATATGCTTAAACCATAATCACTTGGTACCAAATGTATTCATTTGACTTGAGTTTTGTTACAAGCCTGGTATGCTCCTCCTTTTCCCTTCTGCATTTTAGAAGACCTAGCTTTCTTTAGGGCTCAGCTCATGCCACCCCCTTCTTATACAAGGCCTTTCCTGATTCCCCTAGTATTAAGTGCTTCCTTCCTCACACACCCATTTCTTTCTATACGGTTTATATTATGTGCTTATCTGTGTATATGTTGTTTTCTCTGGTAAAGTGTAATCAGTAGCTCAAAAGAAATGTGAGATGCACAAATTTTGAGACATCTCCATTCCAAGTGTTCATATGGAGTATTTGTGCCTGACCTGTGGTAGAGCCTTCTGAGCTCCTGTTGCTTTGATCAGCCACAGTTGTACACACTGTACATTGACCCCAACATAGTGATGTCATTTTGGTCTCTTCGACTATGAAGGATAATAATTGCAGAGTAAATGGTTGTTAAATGAATGAATGAATGGTTGTTTAGCACCATAGGAATTGTGCCCATTGTTCTTGTGATCCTGCTTTCTTCACCGAGTCTTGCTGTTTCCCCATGAGCTGTGACCTCTCCAAGGCAGCAGGGGTGGTGCCTGGGCCCCTCTGTTTTAGAGAAGTCTGTACCATATTGGCAGCAGTGATTGTAGGCGTTGATTAGTTGATTGAGTTCTACAGAATTACAGACTCTCTGATAACTTAAGGATATATATATATATATTTTTTTCTTTTTGAGGAGGGAAGGGAGGGGGTTAGTTCTACCCATCCCTCTGCCCACAGGCTTCACAAGATTAGTATTTGAGAAATAATAATCACCTCTCCTCTTAGAGTTCAATTTTCCATAGCCCTTCTGTATTCATCCTAGAAACATTCAATTCTTACATCAACCCTGAGAAGTCAGTGGGAGAAACCAGACATCTTTCATCCTATTTGATGGTCTGAGATGTCAAAGATTGAACAGCAAATCTGGTACAGAATTGTGACTAATTCTAGGTTCTGCCTCTTTTCAAACAGCCCCAGCAATCCTAGTGAGTCCTCTTCCCTCTAACCTCTGTTCAGAAGAATAGTATATCTTCTTTCTTCTCCTACTGTCCATTACAACTGACTAGGAGATAATAGAAGGGCTCAACACAGGCTGTCTTGTTACTACCCCCTTTTCCTCTCTCCTCCTTGACCAGACCTGCCCATGAAAAGTTGCCCTTGCTTGACTCTTCCACTCCAGAATTCTTCATTCACCTCAGTTCCTGCTGGTGTGAGCAACTCTGTTCTCCATATGATGCCATAATTGGAAATCTTGGAGACTGAGGTAATTGTCATAAATTTTACTTAGGTCAAGTAGTTTGAAACATGTCTTTGATTTCCATTAAAGGAAGACAGAGACCCTTGGAAACAAGCCTGAGGTCAGTCCTTCCTGGACAGGCTCCTGTGGGTTGGGAGAATAGAGCAGTGGGGGCAAGCTCACTCTAGCCCCTCCAGCTGCTGGAACCCTATTTTAATAAATGATTCTTGCTGCTTTATTGCCAAGCATGATGGTTTCCATGCCTCTGACTTGGTGCCCGCTAAATCTGGTCTCCTGGGACAAAGCCCCTGTCATCCTATCCTAAGTATGACTCAACTTTTATGGATTCCTCCCAGGCTATTTCTCCTGTCTGGATTCTTCCTTTCCTATGTAATTCACCTTCTGACCCCTACACTTTGATTGCAAAGTCTAATGCCCAAAGCTTTCCTCAACCCTGGGACATTCCCCCACCACCACTATGTTCCCACCTGTATACCAGTGAATTCAGGGGGAACTGTTGTATCCCCCAAAAAGAACTATATTAGACCTAAGGATGAGTCTGGACATCTGGATTTTAGTCCTGAATATGTACAGTACTTCAGGGAACTGGGTTCCAGCAGAGTGCATTGACTGTATTCTGGTAGGGGAAACGGATTGACTCAGAGCCTGAATTCTCCCCAGACTTCCAAGGTTGAAGTGCTTGGATGACTGGGGGAGACTTGGAAGATTCTGAGGGGGGCGGGGTTCCAAGCTGTCCTAATCCTAATTAGGTTAACTTGGCCAGCAGGAAGTGAGAAGAGCCACAGACCCAGGAGACACACGTTCTTGTTTAAGTTCTGTCCCTGACCCATGATGTAACTGTGGGAGAGTCAGCTCCCTTCTTGAGCCTGTACAAAGAAGGAGCTGGCAGAGATGGTTCCTCAGGTCCACCTGTGTTGTGATTGGGAGGATGGGGTGGGTGAGTGGTAAGAGGTTCTCTTTAGACAAGGTACAAACACGGCCAGCCCCTGCTGGGGCTCTTGCTTGCTGCTGCTCCGAGCTGCTGTCGGGATGGAAGCTGACATTTAAGCTTATTCATTAATTACACATTCTTTGTGTTGGGAGGTGGTGCCTGCTCGATTCTGCTCAGGACGCTTTTCATTTTTATTATCATTTTTGTGTTTGCTGCAGGCAGCGCATAATTAAGATGTGGATGCGAAAATCACTTACTTATACTGGTGATGAAAAGGTTTCCTGGGCAAATTCTTCTCCGGTGTTGGGGGGCAGGGGGGTAGGGGATGGGTCCCATGGCTTGTGCAGTGCCATAGCTTCAAGCCCCCAACCTACAAGAAGCCCAGGCTGAGCTTCACCCACATCGTTCTTGTCAGGGGCAATCTAGGCCAGTGTAATGAAAAGAGCACCGTTTTAGGAATCAGGGGGCTAGATCCAACTCTGATGCTTTCTCTCTGAGCCTCAGTTTCCATTGAAGTAGATTGTCCTCTCCTGCTCTAATATCCAATGATCCCAAGGTCTTTATCCTCTCTGGATCAGTTTCCTCATCTGTAAAATAAAGATTATAACACCTACCCTATGTATTTGATGGCAGTGCTGCAAGGATCTAGTATTCCTGTGGGTGGGAAAAATGCCATGTAAGTAGAAATTGCTCACACATACATGGGGACATGCCTGCATGGGTAAGAGAGATTCTCAATCACTTCACTAAATGACAGATCAGTGTGCTCAGGAGAACCTGTTGGCAGAACATAGGTCTATCCATCCTTCTTCAAGGTGATTATCTTCTATACACAGAGAAAGAAGGTATTGAACTGTTTCACACCTGTGCTGAGAAGGTGCGCACTCTTCATTAGAAGTAAAAAAAGGGTCTGCCTCACCGTGGGCCAAATGGATGATTGTCTATGTGGTAGAAAACCCCAAGAATCTTGTTTTCATTCAGTGGCCTTAATGCCTGAAATTCTTACATTAGAGCTTCATTCCACTGGGTTCCAGCTCAGCCTCTCCATGGGCTTTTTTTTTTTTTACTGTTATCATCCTCCTCTCTAACTCATTGTGCTACTAATCACTCACATTTTAGTGTGAATTAGCTTGCCATGCAGCTTTCTCCTAAGAAGGCAACAGAAGTGGAATAAGGATGGGAGAGCTGTTTGGGAAGAGGGGACATTTGGGGCCAGAAAACACTGTTCAAAGGAGGCAAACCCTGGGGGTCTGGGAGGAAGGACCCTGAGTGAACAGCATGGAGATGGAAGTTTCCAGGGTAGAGATGAGATTTGATTTACAGAAAGTATCTTTAATTTGGGCCATTAGGAGGCACATTTCTGGGGCTGTTCCCATAGCAATGAAGCTTTGGGATCATCAGCTGAGGACTATCCATTCCAGGGCACCCAAAATCAACAGAAACTATAGCGAGCTAGACATGGGACCATATCCCCACCATTCATCTCCTATTATCCAGCCCAGGGCTCCCACCTTAGTTTGGTCTTCATTACTTTTCTCTGAACTTTTTCAACAGTCTTCTAGCCAGGTTCTCTGCCTCCGATCTGTGCTGCACAGGCTGTCAGACTTCTCTGATGTAAAGTTCTAAATATCACTCCCCTACTCAAAAACTGAGATGGTTCCCTATTATTTAAGCCAAAGCTTCTTACCCTTTTGTGAATTACGGACCCCCTTGGACAATCTGGTGAGGTCTATGGACCCCTTCTCCAAATCATATTTTTCAATGCATATAATAAAAGACAGGATTATAAAAGAAACTAATTGCATTGAAACACAATTATTCAAATATAATGTGTATACCTACATAGGTGTGTGTGTATTTAAGTTCATGGATCTCAGGTATGAAAACCTGGTCTAGAGAATCAAAGTCTCATCAAAGCTGGGAAGCCTCACCTGACATGAACTCCTCTTATGAACCTCACCACCCTTTTGGGGAATCTTTTACGACACTCCTAGCATAGATGATGTCTATTTCCCACAATAGACCATAACGACCTTGAGTCCAATGACAACGGCCTTCATTTTTTTCATCACCCACAGTGTAACCTAATTCCAGGGCCTGCACATGGGATCAGAAATCGAAAGAGAACCCAATCCAACCTCCTTGTTTTATAGACAAAGACATGGAGGCCAAGGGTTTGCCCAAGGTCACATAGGTAGTAAATGACAAAGGCAGGATTGGAACCCAAGTCCTATGACTACAAAGGGAGAGATCTTTCCATTCTATCATGCCATTGTTCCTACATTGAAAGAGCTTAATTATTGCTTATTTAGTGAATAAATGAATGATTTCCCTCTGAATTCCCAAGGAAGTTTTGTCCCAGTAAGAGACATACACACTTACAGCTGGTACTTAATAAATGTAATAGATCCAGCAGCCCCACTATAACCATGAGCCTTTAAATTTGTAGGCTTTGGTTTCTTCTGATCACACTGTCTGATCCTGTCTGAAGCCTAAAGGGTCAGTGAATGTATCCTCTATTAGGCCCCAGAATTTTGTCCAAACTCACAGGCTGCACTGGAAGCTGTTCCTATCCCTAGGTGCTGACTGATGTAATGTGTGATCTGAGGAACCCTGGAAAGGTCTCCAACAAAGACCGTACTGAACCAACGCAGAGTGAAGCAAGCAAGAACCAGGAGGCCAGTTGAAAAATGACCATAGCAAATGAGATGTAGAATAAAAATAACGTTGAAAGACTTTGGAAGTCTGATCCACGCAGAGACTAGCCATGATCTCAGAAGACACGGCGAAGCGTGCCTCCACCTATTGGCAAGGAGGTGGCGGGCTGTAGGAGCAGATGGAGTTGTGTTTTTGGATAGGGTGAATGTGTTGATTTATTGTTCTAGGCTGCACTTATTTGTTACAAGGGAGAATCCTATTGGAAGGTGATCACAGGGAAGCAACAATGATGTTAAAAAAATAAGAGCATTAAAAAAAAATACAGAAACCCACCGTCCCTCTTCTCCACCCCAAAACATGACAGTGCCAGAAATGCTAAAATTAAAGCAATTCCTCTGATGAAATGAAGGTTCCCCTGGGACGAGGAGCACAGTTATTAGTAAACACCCCCACAGTGAATTGGTCTGAAGAGTTAAGAGGGAGATAGACCTTAGCAGATAAGGCCCCAGACTCCACTCAGAGCCAGAACAGTCAGTTTGCTATGGGCTTGGATGTCACAAATCATTCCTTTGCCCCCCTGGAAACATCCTTTTCATCAACAAGGAGGGAGCCAAAGCCATTATAGACCAAAACAGTGAGTCAGGGGCTCTGGGTAGACCCAGCCTAGGCTCCTTCCCCAACTGCTGTTTGACAAACATAGGCTGTCTAAGAGCAAACAGAGGGGGCCAGTTCTGAGGCTCAGAGGAGCTGAGTCACCCAGAGAGGGAGGGAGGGAGCAGGGAGGGGTGAAGGGAGGGAGGCGGGGAGAGCAACCATGCTTCTGTCTCTTTGGAAGAAAACAAGAACCAGAGAGAATGAGCTCATTTGCAATGACCCTTCCTCTTTCCCTAATACTCTGAGAGCCCAGCCCTAGACGTAGGCCCCTGAGGATACAGAGGAAGAGCACATCCTGACCCTACCCTGGGAGTGCTCACTCAGGGGCTCCAGGAGAAAGGAGACTAGATCCTATAGGGGCTCCCAATATGGTGAAGATGTTCACACAGAGTATACAGCCCAGGATAGCATGTGGTGTATGGAGCAGGTGAGACTTAAAATGACCTTCTGAAGGTGGATGACATCTGAATAGTTAGAGAGGGAGGAAGAGGACATTCCAGACTGTAGAGAATCACCTAAGGTAGGAAGGAACCTAGTGGATTTGGGACATGGAATTTTCTGCAGCAGAGGGTTAGAGGGAACCCTAGGAAATAAAACTGGAGCAAGGAGGGGGCTTTAAATTGTGGAATCTCTCTGCAATGAAAGAGATACCTTTTGTAAAATTTGGGAACAAATTAGGGTAGGGGTGGGATATTCTGTGTTCTGGGTGTTGGGAAAACTATGTTTCCTTAAGATGTGAAAACCTAAGGGTTCTTGGTTTCTCCTGCCCTCTTTGAATCCAGGGATAAGGGAGATATCTAGGCAGACAAGTGATTACCTGGGATTTGGGGAGAACACTCAAAGAGCCCAGCAACCAGGAGGCTTCCTAATTGGCTAAGAGTGAGGCTGGCACTACAGACCTAAGAATGAGCTCAGTCCAGAGCATCCAAATAGGCCAATCCTAATTTGCGGGGGTGTTCTAAGGTGGGAGATACCATTCTCTTTTGGAGAATAGGTAAAAGCAGTGGATAATAGGGAGGTGGTACAAACCTTGGTCAGGAAAAGAGTTATACCATTTGAGATTTCAATTAGGGGAACCTTGATGGGGAAAAATTAGCATATTGGAAGCAGATTTGTTTGAGGAGAATGTTTTATATGAAGGAAGGAAAGAAAAAAAGGAGGACAGGAACAAAAACAACAAAGGAATAAAAGAAGGAAGAAAGGGAGAACGGAAGGGAGGGAGGAAAAGAAGAAGGAATGGGGGAGAGAGGAAGAAAAGAAGGAAGGAAAGAAGGAAGGAAGGAAGGGATGGAGGGAGGGAGGGAGGAAATATTTTGAACTCTTTCGCAATGAGGTTGGCTACATTACCTCCTCAAGGTTCTCAGAGGTTCCTCTGAGGGGCTGAGGTATCTTTCTCTAATGTAACCTGATCAAATCACCATTCTAGTGTGGTCCATGATAGTACCAATAATTAGCATCCCAATTCCATTTAAACAATTTACACAAATTAGTTTTCACTAAGGGATATTTACTTCGAAGATTAAAAAAAATAAACACAAATATCCCCTCTACTCTGACACCTGGGGAGGGGCACACTCTTTCCTGTGCCATATCAGTGGCTGGAGAGAGAGGGCTCTGACTTAACCCATTTTCAACATAGCATTCACCCTATCAAGTTTACTTCCAAATATGGCATCTCTGATGGATGGATAAGTCTGCATCTCTGCTACTGCTGGGTTAGGTCAAGTAAGTTCACTAGGGACTTCTCTCCTTACTGTCTGGCTTCTGGTAAGTCCTGGCATGGACTCTAACACCCAGAGTAGTTTGCTCTCCTGACCTTCTGAAACTCGAAAGGTTATAGCCATTACCAATCTCCTCCATGTAAAATGTGAAAGAAGAAATGCAGAGGCAAAGAACAGAGATTTGTATTTCAGAGCCACATTATAGCCTACGATGGGAAGGGCCCTGGACCTCTCCCCTGATAGCATCGTTTCTCTGCTCATGCAGCCAAGGAGTTAAAAACCAGAAGCAAGTGCAAGGTTCTGGCTGACTAGTGCTTTTTGAATGCACCTCTGTTCTGGCTCTATAGTCAATCAGAAAGGATCCTCTTCACCATGTGGTTAGCTAACTAGAACCAGTTACAAAAATGTCCACACATGCTCCAAAGTCCACACAGGGATTACATCAGCTAAGACCTCTGCACATACTGAAAATGAATGGGCTTATTCTGGGGAGAGAGGGAGGGGGAGAGAGAGAGAGAGAGAGAGAGAGAGAGAGAGAGAGAGAGAGAGAGAGAGAAGAAAAAGAAGAAGAAGAAAAAGAAGGAGAGGAAGGAGGAAGAGGAGGAGGAGGAGGAGGAGGAGGAGAAGAAGAAGAAGAAGAAGAAGAAGAAGAAGAAGAAGAAGAAGAAGAAGAAGAAGAAGAAGAAGAAGAAGGAGAAGGAGAAGGAGAAGGAAAGAAAGAATGAATGAATGAATGGAGGAAGGAAGGGATAACTCAAGTCCCAAGGCCTGTTGGCATGGTACTTTCTCCTCACTGATGGGCACTAATGCCTCACAGCTGTATAAGGAGCAGGGTGAGAGTGGAAGAGAAGAGTGTTTCTGGTCCCTTTGAATCTCTTCAGTCTCTCTGGGCTCTGCAGTGGCTTTGGGCACTTTCAAGCTTTCACATTTGAGGAAGAAGATGGGTGATTCTAACCATACTTCAGGTTGCTGAAGGGAGAAAGAAACCAACATGAGAGGAGCTGACAATCTCCATCATGTCCCTATTCCCATCTTACTACATTAGAGACTTTGGGGAATTTTCCCTTGGGTGAAATCTGTAACTCTTTTGGTTAAACTGAATTACTTTGCTCCCAATGAGAGTGTTCCTTCATACTGTATTATCTGGTATATATTCTCCTATGTATACTCTCTCTGACTTGTTTTATTATACACTTGGACCTCAAAGAACTTACATTCAAAAAGGGTGAGAAAATACACATAGAGGAATGATGGTCAGGGAAGGGTATTTTTGTTGGGCATGCTATAGATGTAAGAGGAGTGTCCCAGTAAGTTTTCAGGAAAAGCTAAAAGTCTGCCAGGCAAATGGACAGAGACATTGAAAGGTACAAATGAAAGCTTTTGCAAGAAAAATAGACATTCCCCACTTGAGGAAGGATAGGAGACTTAAATACCTTAATTCTGTAAGAAGAGGCCAGAAGCAAGACAATGAACCTCCATTGCATAGGCTGCATTCACACTTTTGGCCCTAATTACTCGTCTACATAAAATTCTCAATGGAATATGAGAGATAAAGATGACTGAACTAAAACTAATCTCCCTAATGCAAGAATGTGCCGGTGATAAATGTTTAACAACCAGCTCTCTAGGGGGAAAATATACACAGGATACACTTTTAGGTTCAATCTTCATCATTAACATTTTCCCCATCACTTTCTTAAATCTAGACAATCAGCAAAATGATAAATCAAGTTCTAATTTGTAGCTTGCCAATTTCTGAACCTTAAATGCTCACTCTGAAAATTTAACAATTAACTTTTTTGGAGCCGACTCTAGGATACCCCTGCAGCCAAGACAATATGCAGTGGATTACATTACAAAGGGAAAGGGATTTTGAGCTAGGAAGGATTTGTTGATAGGAAGGGCAAAGCTTCTCTCATCTTCCTCCCTGGAGGTGACAAATAACCTTAGAGTTAAGGATCTGAGGAAGTCAAAAGGAAAAATCTTCTGTTGATTCTAAGCTAAGTCTTAGCTGAAAGAACTCAGTAACACTACAACTGAAGAGAGAGAGAGAGAGAGTTGTACCTGCCCAGCTGGTAGCAACTGCCCAGCGGGAGAGGGGCCTGACTGACTCTATCTGGTCAGCCAGACCCCATCTGACAGAGGGGGCAGTACAAACATAGAAGAATCTGCTTGACCCAGCCCAGCAGCACACTGAGACACTGTACCTTAGGAGGAGCAAGCCCAGCTGAGCTATTTATCTAACCAAAGACTCTGTCCCTGAGAAAAGCCAGCCCAGAGGAATAGGGGGTGACTGGAAGTGAACTTTGTAAAGACTCTCCAAAAAGGATATTGAAACATGGGCACATGATTACCATGTACTTTAAGTTTCTATCCACTCCTTCCCTATTCCTCAACTCTGGATGTATTTGTGGGAAAGTGTGTCCCTGGTCTCAGGGGAAAATACCTTGTAATTACTGATCTTGCTATGCTGTTTGAATAAATACATTTTTTAGATAACTAAGCCTCCTGTTTGATTATTAAGGGGAAGCACACTGGTAGGGGTTTGTATGGTAGGGTATAGGAAGATGGGGCATATAGGGTCCTCAGGGAGGACTAGTACTTCTGGTAAAAGTTATGCTGAGTCCTTTTCAGGGCTTTTTATCCACCTTTGGTGTCATTTAACTCTTGTCTGTGGCTCCAAGAAGCTGTAGCAAGTACAGCTGCTACACCACCATAAAACTGCCTGGGTTAAACCAGGCTGAGGGTAGCTGACAGGCTTTAAACCCATTGGTGAGTTAGGTTGATGCTTACCCCAAGTACATGAAGATTTCTCCCAGAAGAACGAGTAGATGAGAACAGTTTGTTTCAATGGCCATGAAGGAGGCTGAAGCAGGCATTGTGGAGGACTTAGAGCTTGGTTAGACATCAAAGATGCCAGTCATCCACTGCATCCTAGGCCATCACCAGTCTTCCTGACTTTTGTCTTGCCTTTGATGGATCTTTGATGGACTGGAAGAGAGAGTTTGTCCAGCTCTGCCTCACTTAAATTCAATTAACAAATCAGTCAAAACATCACTCCATGACATCATTTATCTCCAAAAATGAAAGAGGAACAACGATGTGAGAAAATAGCCAGCCGCCTCCAGGGTGACCTCTAGTATCCTGGGAGTAGTAACAACCATCCCTTTGGGGACCAAACATGCTAGTGGTGGGGTGAGCTGGGTGAGTGAGCAATAAACAATAAACAATAAACAGGGAGAGTGAAGGGAGACACAGGAGAGTGGACTGTCACACCCATTTTAGTAAGCAGTGACAGTATTAATTTGTTTATAATTTTGGAACTGGAAATGAGGGTGGGGGAAGGAGAGCCATGCAGAAAGTGTTTAGCAAAATAGCTCTGCAGTGTTTTCAAGGTTTCTTCCGGATGTATAAGACCTGGGAACATTTTGAAGGAAAGGCTGTTCCCTATCTCTCTGTCTCATCTGCTCCTATCCAAGTGAACCCAAGAACATTAGCATGAGGCATTGCCCAAAGAATAGTCATTGATATCCCTTTCAAATATTCAGACTCATAAAGTGTCAGATGTTGCATGGATTGTATTTGTGTGGTAAAGAGCATAAAAAAGATTCACATATGAGTCCATAATCAAGAGGACCCTCTTTTTCCTTATGGTATTGCCCTGAATGGGACCCCCAGAAAAGGGGAGTTAAAGCTTACTCCTTTGCTTGCTTCCACTCTCTCTGGTGAGCTGCCCCTCAATTCATGTGGTTAGTCCAAACAGGGCTGTATTATCCAATGGGCACAGGAGGCCTGGAGGCTATGAAAAAATTCTGCTTCTATAGTGATGTCAGACTCTTCATGACCCCATTTAGGGCTTTCTTGGCAAAGATACTGGAGTGATTTGGTATATCCTCCTCTGTCTCATTTTACAGATGAGGAAACTGATATAAACAAGGTTAAGTGACTTGCCCAGGGTCACATAGCTAGATAGTATCTGAGGCGGGATTTGAAGTCAGGTCCTCTTGACTCCTGATTTATCCATGGCACCACCTAGCTGCCCCCTAAGTTGAGTCTTAAAGGAAGCCTGGGAAGCTAGGAGGTGGGGAAGAGGAAGCATGGGGGACAGCTATGAAATCTCCCCAAATTCCCCAGTAAGATGTTTTTTCAATCCTCAAATTTCTCTAGAGTACTTCGCCTGATTTCCGCTTTGGCCCATCTCATCCTGCCTTGGAACATACTTACCTATACACTTGTCTCCTCCCCTTAGTAGAATGTAAGCCCCTTGAGGACATCCTTTTTCATCTTTGTGTCAACAGTCTGGTCTACTGGGACAGGAATGCTAGTGTCCATGTGAAATGTTTAATTGCAAGAAGTCTTATGCTGAAGCATCCCTCCTACCCATTGGCACCTAGACTGGGGTTTGGTCAACTGAGGTGGCTAATTTGGAGAGCCCTTGGTGACTGGTAGAACCTGATGCCCAGGACTCAAGGGGAACAGTGGGAAATAGTGGCAACTTGGAAACTAAAAGGAACTAGAATTCAAGTTGAAATAGAGACTAGGAGAGGCTGATTTAACCCAAGGCTTCATGGCAGCTGGGATCACATAGTGAGACCCATCACTCCTTAGAGTGGAGCAGTGCTGGGCAACCTAAAAGTCATACCATGACAGCCTGGGCTCCACAGCATAATATTTCTGGGCTCTGTGACTTTGTTTTATTTCACTTTGCCTTCCCTCTGTTTTGCCTAAAGTCCTCTAGAAAAACCCATCCCAAGAATCTGGAATTAGAATTTTAAAAGTCACTTTATAGATACCTTTTGACACAGCAATACCACTAGTAGGCATGTACCCCAAAGAGGTTGAAAATAGAAGAAAAGGCCCTATGTACACAGCAATATTTATAGCAAGACTTTTTTGTAGTAGAAAAAAAAACTATGAAGGAAATGGGTGCTGAATGATTGAGGAATGGGTGAACAAATTGTATATTACTGTGCTTTACAAAATGATGACTGAGGAATTTGGATAAGTAGAATATTCATATGAGCTGATCAGAGTAAAATAAACAAACCTAAAGAACAATTTCCACAATGATGACAAAAACAAACAAACAAACAAACAAACAAATTAAGGATGTCAGAATTTTGATCAATCCAATGACTAATGCATTTCACATGACTTTAGAGGACTTTACTACTGGCAGAGAAATGGTGGATGACAGGTGCAGAAAGAGCTATGGCCATGGCCAGTGTGATGATTTGTTTTCTTGACTAATTTTTCTTTTTACAAGGAAATTGGTTTTTGGGGGGTAGGAGGTAGGGAAGTCATTAGAAGGGACAATGATGTAAAGAAAAAAAAGAATGTTAATAAAACTTTAAAAAAAAACCCTATGAAACAACCCCTCCCCCCTCTCTATTGGGTGCACCCAAAGGAAGAAAAAAGGAATCCACGTTAGGGCTGAGGTTATGTGAACTGAGGCAGAATGGGAGCCCGTGGAGATGAGGGGTTCCATACTCAGCAGCATCTGACTCTAGAAAGAGGGCCCTAGATGAAGTTTCAAGAACTGGTTCTTAGTTGACCTGAGTACTTTCTTCACACACAGGTGAATCTTGTCCCTTTGAGAGGTCCCTGAGAGCAGGGTCCTGGTCTGTTCCCCCTCCTTTATTTCCCCTAGTCTGTAAATACCTTAGAAAAAGAGCTGGGATCTGTTGTTTCTTCCCCCCCCCCCCCCTCCCATTGTTCCCCTCCTCTGGTATCCACCAACACAATCCAGCTGGGGGCCTGGTGCACCAGGGCCTTGGGAATACCGTTTGCATTGATTGATTGATTGATTGTCCCCACTCAGCCTACAGAGGCTGTCACTGCTCTAATATTTAAACCCCATAATAGTTTGCGGGAAATCTTGACAGAGAAGAAAATGCGAGTTGGAAGCGCCCATGTTACAGTCACAAGCAGTGACATGCTCATTCATTCATCCAATAAATATTTACTGAGCGCCTACTCCTCCCGGGCACATTGCGGAGAACAGCAGGGGCATCGGGGAGGCATAAAAAGCATCTCTGTTGTTAAGCAGAATAAATCCTACCTAAGTTACTGCCTGGGTCTCCCCATCTCTGAAGGGCTTCAAGCAGAGGCTGGGGGAGGCTGTCGAGCAGATTCTTGCTCAGGTGTGGCTGGACTAGACACCCTCAGCCTGGAGGCAGTATGGTCCAGTGGAAAGGGAAGGCTTGGAAATCAGAAGACCTGGGGCCAAATACAGTCTCTGTTACTTCCTAACGGTGTGACCTTGGGCGCATTACTTAACCTCTCTTGACCTCTAAGTCTGAGATCCTAGGATCTCCCGGGGGCTGGTCAGCTGCGATCCTGGGATCTCCCGGGGGTCGGTCGGTCAGCGGCGATCCTGGGATCTCCCAGGGGCTGGTCAGCTGCGATGCTGGGATCTTCCAGGGGTCAGTCAGCTTCGATCCTGGGATCTCCCAGGGGTCGGTCAGCTGTGATCCTGGGATCTCCCGGGGGTCGGTCGGTCAGCGGCGATCCTGGGATCTCCCAGGGGTAGATCAGTGTGCCATGGTCAAAAAAGATGATGATAGAAATTATTTATATTAATATCATTATTTGTTTAATAAGGATCATTATTGTAGCTAGCAGCTATCTATATAGCACAGCCTGCAAAGTATTTCACAAGCCTTATCTCATTTGACCCAGGAGAATTATGCCAGGAAAATTTGGGGAAGAAGACAACACTTTCACCTGGGGGAAATAGGGGGAGCCTTTGTGGAGAAAGTGGCATGTGAGCTGCTGTTAGTCTTTTCGGTTGTAGCTGACTCTTCATACCCCATTTAGGGTTTCCTTTAAAGAGATACTGGATATTTTACAGATAAGAAAATTGAGACAAATAGGGCGAAATGACTTGTCCAGGGTCACACAGCTAGTAACTGTCTGAAGCTGAATTTGAACTCAAGAAGCTTTCTTCTTCACTCCAGGTCTGGCACTCTCTCCACTGCACCATCTAGCTGATCATCTGAACTGAGCCTTAAAGAAAGAAGCATTTCTTCTCCCTGTCCCCTCCCCTCCCCAAACTCTCCCCTCTTCCAAACTTTCCTGTTATGGTGAGGGCACCACCATTCTTCTATGACACTTAGTTTCATCCTTGATTCTTCATCCTCACTCAGCTTACGTAACCAATCAGTTGCTTTCACTATTTCTGCCTCCTCTCTACTCCCACAATCACCACCCTAATTCTGACCTCATCATCTCTTTCACATGGACTATTTCCCTGGCTGTGCTTAATAAACACCAAAACTCCCAAACAAATAAATGAGCATTTCCATCCAAATTAGAATAGAAAGAGGAATGCATGTGAAACCATTAATCTTCATTACATAGAGCTCCCATTAAAAAAAAGCACACCATTATAAATTACTTTCAAAACTATCCTAATTATCTGTTTCCCTCAACTTTCTTCTATTCTCCTTGGTGCATTTTGTTTTATTTATTTTAAAATTTTAATTTAAATTTTCAATTAATAAAAATCTATTTTATCTTCTTTCCATCTCTTCCAATTGAAACAAGAAAAACAAAACCATTGCAACAAATGTATATAATTAAAAAGAAAGGCCATCTTTGGCCAAGTTAAAAAAAAAAAAAGGCTCATTTTGCCTGCTCATTTTCTTTTAAATGTTTCAATGACCCTTTTATTTCTTTAATTTTTTTGGAGGGTAACACTGTCACTAGTTTCTCCCTCCCCTCTGCCCTGACAAGGATTAATCAATGCTGAATGATTGATTGGTTTCCATGAATAGATAGGAGAATGAAGTGAATTCCAAGTATGGAGGAGAGCTTGCATGAATGCAAGGAGGCAGGAGAGGGTAGAACAAAGTTAGGAAGGGCAATTACTCCAGTGCTGATGGAATACAGAATGTGTAAGAGAGAATATTGTGAAATAAAGCTGGAAAAATAGGTCAAAACCAGATTGTGTGGAACCCTAAATGCTGGGCTAAGGAGTTTGTATTTTATCTTATAACCAAAGAGATGACTGAAGATTTTTTAAAAAATAAATTTTTATTGATATTTTCTATTTCTTACATTATCATAGTTATCCCAAATATTTCTCCCCCCTTCTGCCTCCCAGAGAGCCATCCTCTATAACAAATCTTTTTTATAGAGTAAAAAAATCAGCATAGTTGATGAATACATTGAAAAAGTCAGAAAATATATGCCATGAGTAACACCTGTAGACCTCCCATCTTGACGAATGGGGGCTTGGGGGTGTCATCTCATACCTCTTCCTTCTAGTTCTGCTTCATCTTCATAATTTTGTTACATTTACTTTTGTTTTTTTTTTAATTATGTGTAGTTATTTTTTTTCCATTTCTGTTGTTATAGTTACTTTGTATATTGTTTTCTTGGTTCTTCTCGCTTCAGTTTGCATCAGTTCATGTAGATCTTTCCATACTTCTCTGTATTCATCACACACATTTCTGACAGCACAGTCTGATAGCATCCATCACAGTCACATGCCACAATTTGTTTAGTCATTTCCCAATTGATGGGTATGTGCTTTGTTTCCAATTTTTAGGTATCACAAAAAGTGCAGCTATAAATACTTTGGAGCATATGGGTACTATGGGTACTTCTTATCAATGGCAACTGAAGATTTTCAAGGAGGGGAGGAGGAAGAGGAGTGATGTCAGAGTTTTTGCTTTACGGAGATTATTTTGACAGTGTGTGAAGAGTGTATTGGCGAGGTGAGAGATGGGGAACCATGGGAAGATGTTACAACTCTCTAAATAAGGGGTAACGAATGAATAAATGAATGAACCGTGGTTAAGTGTTTACGCCATCCAATGTGCAGTGTTAAGCCCTGGGAATACAGATAGAGGAGTGAGACAGTTCTTTATTCGAAGGCGCTTGCTCTCTAACAGGAACACGACACATTTGGAAGGTTTCAGCCACATGTTAGATGGAAAGGTCCCTTGATCCTTAGAGAGCAGTGGCAGAACAGATGGGAATGCCCCTTCTGTAATGTCATTTCAACTGCGAAACTGTAACAATTTCTGATGTTGGACTATTTGGCAGTACCGAGGACTTTGGTAGCAAAAACTTTACTAATGAGACCCTGAAGTTGGGTGCCTCCAAAACAAACAAAAGGTGCGTGTGTATGTGTGTAGGAATGTGAGAAATATGATGAAGGAAGAATCTGCAGGTATCAGGGTTAGATGGGCTCTAGGGAATGAGAGACAGAGTCAGAGAATCAGAGACTCTTAGAGTTGGACATGACCTCATCTAGTTCTAATTAACAAGGAAATATTTCTATCATATCCACAATAATTGGTCAATCTCAAAGACCTCCATTGAGGGAAACCCCGCTATCCTCCAAGCCAGCCCTTTCCATTTTAGACATCTCCAGTTGTCAGGTACTTTCTCTTTATACCAAGCTTAAAATCTTTCTGCAAGCTCTGCCTAGGGTTGCTAATTCTACCCTCTGGGACTAAACAGAACAGAAAGAATGCCTCTTCCATATGACAAGCCTTTCAAATACCAGAAGACTGATAGCATGTTCCAACTAGGTCTTCTCTTTTGTCAGGAAAATTTTGTGTCTGAGGCTCAATCCAAAAGATGCAGGATTTCTTGCCTTTCTGGTTTGTTAACCAACCCAGGTGGGACCTAGGATTATTGATATCTAGCGCTAAGCCAAAGGGGTGAGGGTAGAGGAATACCAGCTCCCATAAAAAAAACCCTCAGTCTCATAAGGCTCAAAACATAAAATAATTTTACATACAAATCAATAGACACAATAAGGATTCATTCCTGATACCATAGAGAATCAAGAGACCATTGTATGAGAAACCTTCCCTTTAGAGACTTATAGAATCTCAGGGATTTATAGTAGTCTCTTGGCTGGGGCTTCTACAAGGAGGTGGAAGCTTGTAGCTTCCCATGACTGTCCACTTTTTGCATCTTGTAGCTTCCCAGTAGGTGGCCATTCCTGCCATATATACTTTATGCCCTTTGCAGTTCTGCCTCCAGTAATGCAGATCTTTTGCTTACTTTTAGAGGTCTGATGCTGTCTTGATGATGATGCTCTTTATTTTCACCGAGGGACTGTTCCATATGGAAAGGTTATGTTGGAGCCTCTGACTCACTAAGTATGACTAGTTCATAAACATACCTCCAGGGCAGAATCTCTCCATCTTTCTAGGACCTGCTTTCATATACCTGGGTCCCACAGTCTTTGCCTTCCTACTCCAAGGAGTCTTTTAGGTAGTATGGGAATTTTCCCTTGCACTATTTGGAGAAAAAAAAAAATCTGTTTTCCATTCCCAAATAGCATAGGGTGAGTCAACCCCATTTTTCTCTGTTCTTACCCAATGCATAGGTATGCTACTTTGCATTAGTACCTCCTAACTGAATCTTGGGATTTGGAGGGGCATCACTTTCCCTAGTTGTCTTTCTCCCATTTTCTAAGAGGGGGAAGTGTGATTTAGTTAGTGTAAATTTGTTCTCAGAGTCAGTAAAGTCTGGGTTCATGCCCCTGCCCGGATATGCACTGGCTGTGTGATCCTGGGCAAAACACTTCTCGGGGCTCTAGGCAACTCTCTAATACTATAAGGTGCAGATAAAGTGCCAACCTGCAGCAGTAGAGGGAATTTCTTCATCCAGATGTTTCCTATATCAACAAAATTGGAGGTTCAATCCTTATCTATTTATTCCAGGTTCTGGGTTATTCAAATTACTCTGCTTTGCTTAATTTCTACAAAATAGAGGAGAGATGAACCTTGGTGGCTGGTCCCAGGGAAAGAGTCTATGAATAGGGAGAAGAAAATTCTGGAGTTGCTGCTCTACAAACATCCCCATTTCTTTCAACTAATCTCCATATGGCATCCTGGTTACCCTCCTCTGTCAGTGTCTTAATGTGTGGAACCTAGAACCAATGCATTCTAGATGTGATCTGACCAGGGCAGATGAGGGTCATTCATCTCTCATTTTAGACAAGTTACCGTTCTTAATGCAGCCCAATATTGAATTAGCTTTTTTGAATGTCATAGCATACTCTTGACTCCTATTGAGTCTTCAATCCACTCAAAACCCCAGATTCTTTTTATGGGATTTATATTTAGTCCACATTATTCCCATTCTGTACTAATGCAGTTAATTTTCGGAAACTAAGTGCAGGAACTTATATTTATCCTTGTAAATTTCATTTTATTGGTTTTGTTCCATTATTCTAGTCTGTTGAGATAATTGGGCATCATGACTACACACTCCAAAGTGTTATCTGTCCCTCTCAGTTTTGTGTTATCTACACATTTGATAAACATGGTGCCTCTGCCTTCAAAGAAAACGCTGATAACACTATTGAACAATATAGGATGAAGAACAGATCCCTGGGGCACTTCATTAGAAACCTCTCTTCAAATTGATATACATCCTTTAATGAATGTTCTTTAGTTTCAAATTGACCTACCTATACTATCATCTAGCTCACCTTTCTTCATCTGGTCCACAAGGATGGTAGACCATCAAACGATTTTCTAAAATCTAGTTATACTAAATGTATGTTATGTAGCATATAGTATGTGTACTATGTATGTAGCATATTATATATATGTTATGTAGCATATAGTATGCATACTATGTATGTAGCATATTATATAATATATGTGCTATATTGGGCAGCTGGTTGCAAAGTGAATAGAGTGTTGGGTCTGGAATCAGGAAGAATTGAGTTTAAAGAAATCAGTCTTAGAGACCCTGGGCAAGTCACTTACACCTTTTTGCCTCAAGTTTCTTCATCTGTAAAATGGGGATAATAATAGCACCTGCTTCCCAGGGTTGTTATGAGGGTCAAGTAAGATAACGATTGTAAGGGGCTTAGCACAGCACCTGGGACACTGTAGGAACTATGTGCATGTTAGTTATTATTATTACTATTATGTGGCTTTACGGTATATATAATAACTATGACTACAGTATTGTCCTGACCTAGTTACTAGCTAGTTATTATCCTTCCAAATGGAAATGAGGTTAATCTGGCATGACCTGTTTTTGATAAATCCATGCTGGCTTTCAGTGATTACTGCTTCTCTATCTATATGCTCGGAGATCATCCCTTTAATAATGTGCTCTGAAATTTTGTAAGAGATAGAAGTCAAACTCAATGGTCTGTAGTTTGAAGGCTCCCTTTCTTTCCCTTTTTAAAAGTTAGGACAATAGTTGCTCTTTTCCAGTCTTACGACACCTCCCCTACACTCTTAGCTTATTCAGTGATCGTTGATAGTGGCTTAGCAGTCATATCCAACAGTTTGTTCAGTGTTCTTGGGTGCAGTTCATTTGGGCCAGGTGACATGAATGCATTGAGGGCAGCTGGGTGCTCACTTATCTCGAGCTTCAACTCCTTGTTGGCCATTTTTGTTTTCCTAGACCAAAGATCATCCTCCTTAGCAGAGAAAATAGGAGCAAACTAAGATTTGAGTAGTCTTGCCTTCTCACCACCATCCATTATTATCATCCCATCCATCTCAAGCAGTTTTTTAAATCTCTTCTTTGAATTACTTCTTGCCCTCAGTGTAGCTTTTAAAAAAATCTTGCCCCTTCTCCCCCCAGTTCTTAACATTCATTATCAGTCTCAGCTCATGTTTACAGGACCATACTATTCTTCTGTATTCATGCTCATGCCATCTCTCTCTCTCTCTCTCTCTCTCTCTCTCTCTCTGTATATATATATATATATATATATATATATATATATATATATATATATATATATATGTATATACACAAACACACAATACATACACATACATATACATATGTCTATATGTACATATACACATACACACATATACATGTGAATGAACCAGTGAGTTCCTTGTGCATCCATACAAGTCTCTTTAGACAACTCTCCCTTTTCCTCAGAATCATTTCTATTTGTGTCTTCAGAATTTTATTCTTGAGAGCTTTCCGGCTCTCTGAGCTTGACTTCTCTTTTAGAAGCATAGGTCATCGTATTCTACTTCTCTCTCCACAAATCTAGCATGCATAGCAAATAATGCCCAGCTTTCTTCTCCTTCACAAATTTTGAGGTGGAATAGTCTCTTGACCCTAAGTTTCTCATCATTTACACTTCAGCAGTCAGTACCTCCTTGTAGTACCTCTCCAAGTTTTTGGTTGTTTCTTCCAGTTTTTGAAGAATTAAATTATAATTAAGGTAAATTAAGAATTTATTTGCTGCTCTACTTCTGACAGAGAGAGACAGAGACAGAGACAGAAAGAGACAGAGACAAAAAGAGAGAGAGAGAGAGAGGGAGAGAAACAGACAGACAGAAAGACAGAGAGAGACAGAGAGATAGAGAGACAGAGACAGAGACAGAGAAAGTTGGAGTCTCCTATCACTACAATGTCAAGCTTCTGTTTCTAGAACTCTGGCTCTCATTCCTCCTTCTGTCTAAGTGATCTATAGTTTATTCCTACTACAATATTGCTTCTGTTTTCCTCTCAGTTGATCTTCACCCAATGTTCTCCTCCATGCTTTCTCCCTCTTGTTCCTGGATTTCTTCACATGAATATGTCTCCTTAATATAAAATACTACTCCTAGTAATAGTTTATGCACTTTTTGTTTAGGATCTGTCCATGGCTATATTTCAGTCATAAATTTTACCAAGTTTCAGTGGGACCTATTAAATCAAATTTGCCTTCTTGTAATGGGAACTCTTATTCAAAGATGATGCTAAGGCTTGGAGCCTGGGAGATTGGGAAAATAGGGTGCCATCAACACAAGTGTGGAAACTGGAAAGGAAAGTTACTTTTCACAGGAAGGAAGTTGAGTTCAGTTTGGAAAATGTTAAGTTCAAGATGCTGTTGGAACATCCAGGTGGAGATGTTTCATTGTGGAGAGAAGTGACATGCTCTCAACCACTGTGAGTATCATCTAATGACATATCTCCATGACAATCTAAATGGTTTGGGAGTGAAAAGGGGTGTGTGTGTGTGTGTGTGTGTGTGTGTGTGTGTGTGTGTGTGTGTGTGAGAGAGAGAGAGAGAGAGAGAGAGAGAGAGAGAGAGAGGGGTGGGGGAGGGTAGAGTTTGGTGCCAAATGGTTAAATTTGAGTCACCAACTCCCTGTGTTTGTGTTCATCAGGAATGGAGAGAGCTCAGTTGCATGGAGACAGGATGCTAGAAGGTCTCATCCTTCCTCCAGCCTGGCCTGGACTGACCTGGCCTCCTAGAGCTCCCCAAGGGTATTCCCTGACAGGTGTGGCAGCTGACACTATAATGTGCCAAGGTAAACATCCCAAGCACTGGAGTGTAAACACAGGACTCCCTGGAGCCTCTATCCCATTTCCATCAGCAGACTCAGCACCTGGGAGTAGGAGGGGGAAGTGGAGGGGGAGGCTGGGAGGAAATTGTGACAAAGAAATCTAAGAAACCATTACCAGCTGTCACTTCTAACACCAAATCTAGGGTCCTATGACCTTCAATCCTTGGAAGGAATGTGCCACAAACTGTATATTTGTCCTTCAGGGACCATTTCAGATACTGCCTCCTTCAAGAGGACATCCCTGAATAATAGAGTTGCAAGACCATTGATCCCAATGGGTAAGAGACCACAGAGGACATATATTCAGCTTGCTCAATTTTTACGGATGAGGAGATGGGTGCCTATAGAGGTTGTGACTTGCAGAAGTTTGCACAGGTTAGGTACATAGTGAAGGCAGGGTCTGAACTAAGGCCCTCTGACTCTAAATCCTGAGCTTATACAAGGAGACATACAGTTCACACTGATTTCTCTCTTCTTGGAGATCCCTTAGAGGCAGATCCACCCACCCCAGTTTAGTCACAAACTGTTTGTTGTTTGAGGCTTAAGTCAGACTAAAGACCCCAGGGCAGGACCTGGTCTGTCCCTTTTTTACTTTCCCCAAACAGTGAAATCCAAGGGGACTTCTTTGCTTCCTCTAAAGTCTAGACTAAGGACCCTGAGGGCAGAGTTCAAGTTCTCTGCTTCCTAGCGTTCCCATAACGTAGATTAATGTGGATTGAACCTTCCATAAATGACTAATGATAGATTAGTTAGAGGAGCTGAGAGTAAGAGATTGGTGTTGGCTAGAATGATCAGAGAAGGCTTTCTGTAGCCCACCCATGGTGGCATTTAGGAAGATCGGGAGGATATTCCAGGAAGAGGGATAGTGGGCACAAGGCTTATTAGGAAAATGTCCTGTGGGAGGGAGAGGGACTTGAAGATATTGGAGAATCCTGGTTCAGGAAAAACATTTTTGTAGCTCTGGGGGTTCTCAGAGCTGGAAGGGCGCCCAGAGACCATCCAAGCCAGCCTTTTCACAAAGGGGGAGAGATTGGGAATGATCTGCCAAAGGGCACATCAGGAGTGAGGGAAGAAAGCCTGACTGGAACCCAGGTGCCTGCCTGCCTTCCCTCCTTCCCTCCATGTCAGAACTATATCTACTGCAGGATGGGCTCCCCAGTCCCTACCCCTGCATTGCCACAAACCGGCAGCCCAAGTTCCTGGAGCGCTTCCTGCTGATCAGATTAATGATCAGGAAAAAGCCAGCCTTGGAGGAGGTACCGGTTGGGAACCATCCGGCAACAGCCAGCACAGGGGAGGATGTTAATGAGCTGCCTGGGAGCCAGGCCCAGAAAGGGGAGGGAGGAAGAGGGGGAGAACTGAGGGGAGGGGGAGCTGGCAGCAGAGCAAGAGGCTGGAAAAAAACACACCAAACAAAACAGTCACGGACTCAGGTCTCTCCCCTGCAGGGAAGGGGGGAGGGAGAGAGCTCGGTTCCAGTCCCTCCCCCACCCCTCCTGCTGCTTCCTAGTCCCTGCTCCGCAGTGCAGAGGTTCAAGGTCCTACAGGCAGCCCAGCCCAGCCCAGTCTACCCTTGTCAGGGCTGGGATGGGCACAGGACCCTGAATCTGTAACCTGGAGCCCGGTCCAACCTCATTCTAGGCTCAGCACCTGGAGCCCACTCAAGCCCATAGCCCAGATCCTTGGAGTTGTGAGGGGCTTTGGAAATCATCACATCCCCTCATATTACAGATAAGAAAACTGAGGTGCACAAAGCCATCAGGAAGCAGGCAGACTCAGTGTGCGCAGCCAGGCAGTCTGGCCTCAGATCTGGCTCTCCTTCTGCCTCAGTTCCCTCAACTGTGAAATGGGGATAATCATAGCACCTGCCTCACAGGAATGTTGTGAGGATCAGATGAGGTAATATTTATTCACACACACACACACACACACACACACACACACACACACACAGAGCTCTGTGCCTCGTACGTATTAAGTGCTTAATAAATGCTCCTTCCCCTTTTTCTACTATGCTACAAGGCCTCCTAGCCAGAGCCCATTGTTCAAAGCCCAACTCAGCTCACAGAGGAGCTGAGCCAATTGACTCCTGGGTTCCTGGATCAGGGAGGGAAGTTCATTAGAATTCACTCTCTTAATTGGTATCATTTTTCTTGCCTTCTCAATGAGTGGGGGAGGGATGGGAGAGAGAGAATTCCAAACTCAAATTATTTAAAATGAATGTTAAAAACAAGTAAATAACAAATTTTAAAGAAAAAAAAATTTTTAAGATTGAATTCAGTCTCTTCTCTGGAGTTCCTGGGTCATATTCTTAGTGGTCAGTCTCTGAAGACTCACACTGTCTCCAGGGAGAATGCAGCCCCCTTCCTCTGCCCCCTTCTGTAAACCTTCTAACCAGTGAACTGAAGCATCCTGGGAAAGCAAGCAGTTGGCTAGTGGGTAGTGAGCTCTGCGTTTCCCCTCCTGCCCAGTCCTGAGGGCAGACTTCTGTTGGGGAAGACAGAGAAGGAACTCACAGCCTGGGCTTTGGAACAGGACTGACAAGATGGTGTACTAGCAAAAGCTACATGATGGTGTAAGAATCTCAGGAACTGGGGAAGAGAAAGATGGGTGTGACCTAGGCTAGTAAGGCAAGGCTTTCTGGGGTGGGACCTGAGGGATGACAATAAAAGCTGACCCTTATGTAGCATTTTAATTTGGCAAATCACTCTACCTCCCAAATCGGTCGATTCTACTTTGGACAGTTTTAAACATTTGGAAGCATTAAGTATCACATGAGAAAGATAGTGAAAAGGAAAAAAAGGAGATATCTAGGCAAAGTATTCTCAGAGAATCTGAAGAGGAAAAGATCACTTTCAGCTGGGGAAATCAAGGAAGGCTTCACAGAGAAGGTGACTGACTATCTAAGCCCTGAAGGAAGGACAAACTTCCAGCAGGCTGGCATGAAGAGGAAGTGCATGAATGCAAGGAGGTGGGAGAGAGAGTATCAGGTTTGGGGGGGGGAGGTGGGTGGGAAACTAATAGTCCAATTCTGCTGGGGCATAAAGTCAATGATGAGATTGCCTGGAAAAGTAGGTTGGATCCCGGTTGTGAAGGACTTTGAGTGGGAGGCTAAGAAGCTTTCATTTAATTCCAGAGGTAGTAGGAAGCCACAGAAGACCTTTGAGCAGAGGAATGAATGAAAAAAGGTTTATTAGGCATCTACTGCATACCAGGAACAGTGTTAGGTGATGGGTATATAAATACAAAAGTGAGGTAGCCTTGCTAATATTTTAATTAGGGGGCGGGGGTAACATACAAGGAGTTTTTGTATGGGGAGTCACAGGATAAGGAATGGAGCCAAGGGACAATAGGTAGTCATACTCTATTCAGAAGCAGTGTGAGTGTTGATTTATTACGGTTCCCAGAGTTAGTTACAGGTGAGAGTTGGGTGAATCAGGTAGACACCAAAGGTAGATGAGCAGCCCTGAAAAGGGCTCAGCAAACCCTGGAACCAGAGGTGCTAGTCCTCCTTGAATGACCCTAACTCTCACCTGTGGCTCAGCAGCCACCCCTGGTAAAACTTTCTGGAAATGGGCTAAACCAGGTTGAAGGTAACTGACAGACCTCAAACCCATTGGTGAGTTAGGGGCATGTCTATTCTAAACATGTGAAGATTTTTCTCCCCAGCAGAATGGGCAGATGAGAATGACCTGTTTCAATGACCATGAAGGCAGCTGAAGCAGTCTTTAGAGCTTGGTCAGACATAGAAGACACCAAGGTCATCCACTGCATCCTGGCCCCTCCCCAGTCATTGTGACTTTTAGAGAGGGAGGCCAGTCAGAAGGCCATTACAATGGTACAGATGAGAGATGATGAGGACCTCTTGGAACCTTACAACCCCCTCTTCAGACCATTGCTCATTCCTTTCCTCTCCTGGTTCTTTGCTATTGCCTGGGCGGGACACTGTGATGCCGGTAAATGTTTAACAACTGGATCTCTGGGCGGGGTGGGGGGGGGGGGGAATGTACCCTGGACATAACTTTTAAGTTTAATCAGCATTATTAACATTTTATCCATTGCTTTCTTAAGTCCAGACAATCAAGAAAACAATAAATCAATTCCTGATTTACAATGTTTGCCAATTTCCAAGGTATGAATGCTCACCTGGGAACTGCGGCAGCTAGGTGGTGCAGTGGATAGAGAGCCAGGCCTAGAGTCAGGAGGACCTGAGTTGTGTGACCTTGGGTAAATTACTTAAACCTGTTTGCCTCAGTTTCCTCATCTACAAAAATGGGTTGGAGAAGGAAATGGCAAACCATTTCCAGTATCTTTACCAAGGAAATCTCAAATGGGGTCCCAAAGAATCAGATACAGCTGAACAACAAAATGCTCATGCTGAAAAGTTAGCAATCTTAAACCTGTTTGCCTCAGTTTCCTCATCTACAAAAATGGGTTGGAGAAGGAAATGGCAAACCATTTCCAGTATCTTTACCAAGGAAACCCCAAATGGGGTCCCAAAGAATCAGATACAGCTGAACAACAAAATGCTCATGCTGAAAATTTAGCAATCTGCTCTCTCATATGTCCAACACATATGACCCTATCTGACCCCTGTCTTCTTTTCCATCAAAGTGAAGAGAAGACATCCTATCTATTCTATCCAGTCCCATGTGGGATGGAGCTAGAGGCTTGGATGCTGATGTCAGGTTTCAGGGAAGCTCTTTCCCCTCAAAACGCTGAGAAGAACATTCAGGTCTTAGAAACAATTGCTCAGGGACTGCCTCATCCCATAACTGAGGTCCTGAATATGCCATGAGAGAAGCACTGGGCTAGAAGCCAGGATACCCGAGTCTATAACTTACTTTGTGACCTTCCCCTCTCTGGGTCTCAGTTTCCCCATCTGTAAAATGAAGGAGATAGACTAGACAATCTTTTAGCCTCACCCTAACATTTAAACTATACAAGAAAATACATAGAAGATAAATCTCACCAATTTTAAGTTTGCAAAAAGCTCTTCCTACCTTGATCTCATTTCACCTCATCAGCCCGGCCAGAGCTACATTTCCCATTTAGTATGTGGGTTAATTGGGGTCCCAGTGAGGGTCAATGGCTTGTGAATAGCATAGTTGGCACTTGAAGGCAGGTCTCTTTGTCCTAGTCTGGGGCTCCTGCCCCTGACTCAGGGTTCTACAGAGCTGGCCTTCTGGCACGGTCTGAGCACTGCCCACTTATTCCAAAGAGGTCCAAAGTTCACACATCAGACGCAATAGGGCAAGATGCCCCCCAACAACAGTATGAGATTCCCATCATGGGAAGAGCAGAGGTTGTTTCTGGGCCATGTTTTTCATGGAGGAGAAAAGATTTAAGAGAGGCATAGGTAATAGAATTTAGAGCTGGAAGCAAGTATAGTTCTCTATTTAATTAGAACCTTTCATTTTCTGGATGAGGAAAGTGAGCTAGTGAAGTGACTTTCCTCAGGTAATAGTGATAGTTGTCTTCAAGCATTCAAAGGCTTGTCCTGTGGAAGGTGGATTAGACTTTTCCTTGTCCTTAGAAGGTAGAACAAGAAGCTAGGGGTAGAAGCCACCGAGAGACCCTTTGGTTTCACATAAGGGAATTGTCAGAAAATGGAATGGGAGACCCCATAAGATGAGTTCTCCGTCACTGGAGATGTCCATTCCACAATGTGCCCCATCCTCACCCACCCAGTACACAAAGCACAGACCACAAGGGGTCCTGCTGACATCCAGCAGATCCAACCTGGCTCAGAAAGTTGAAATAGGTCAAACAACGCATTGGCGGTGGCCTGGTTATGTTCTAGGAGCAGTATCTGATGGGCAGTGGGTGTCCCTGAGGAAACTGTTCAGGAAATCTGTTTAGGGTAAGTCTGGGTCTCACTGCCAATAAAGGCGACTGGGCACAGAGACCCTGTGTCCGAAGCCTTTAGTCTATCCCAGGGGATACATCGAACGTTTTCTTTACAACTCTTCTCTTCCCTCTCTCAAATCTATCCCTCTTGCAAACTTACCTATTTCTTTGAAAGGCATCACCATTCCTCTGGTCAACTAGGTTCACAACCTCAGTCATCCCTCTATACCTACAACTAGTTGCCAAGTCTTGTCAATGCAGCTTCTGCATCATTAGACCAGGGGTGGGGAATCTGCAGCCTCAAGGCCACATGTGGCCTTCTAGGTCCTTGGGTGTGGCCTTTCGCCCGAGTCCAAGTTTTACCGAACAAATCCTTTTATTAAGGAAGTTTAGATTCAGTCAACGAGCTGCCCTTGAGGACCTAGAAGGCCACATGTGGCCTTGAGGCCGAAGGTTCCCCACCCCCAGATTAGACCCTTATCACTTCTTACCTCCAGAGTCTCCTCATTGGTCTTCTTCTAGTCTCTCTCTTCTTCAATCTCTCCTTCATATCACTAACAAATCGAGATAGATCTGACCATGTCCCTTCCCTATTCAAAAGTCTTCAGTGGCGCTCTACTGTTTCTAGGGTAAAATAGAAAAATCTTCTACCTGGCATTCAGACTCTCCACAATCTGGTCCCTACCTGTCTTTCCAATCTTATTTCATAGAAGCAGCTAGGGTAGCCCAATGGATGGAGCACTGGACCTGGATTCAGGAAGACCTGAGTTCAAATCTAGCCTCAGATATCAAATGTTATCTTAGGCAAGTCACTTAACTTCTGTCTGCCTCAGTTTCCTCATCTGGAAAATGGGAGGTAATAATGAGGTAATAATATCACCTAGGATAGTTAGATGGTGCAGTCATGCTGGACCTGAAATTAGGAAGATTCACCTTTCCAAGTTCAAGTCTGACCTCAGATCAGACACCTACTAGCTGTGTGATCCTGGGTTAGTCACTTAATCCTGTTTGCCTCAGTTTCCTCATCTGTAAAATGAGCTGGAGAAGGAAATGGCAAATAACTCCAGTATCTCTGTCAAGAAAACCTCAAATGGGATCACAAAGAGTCAGACATGACTGAAACAACTGAACAACAATATATATTATCTACTTCTCAGGGTTGTTACACGCATCAAATGAGATATTTGTATGTTGGCTTTGCAAACACTGTTAGCTATTGCTATTATTATTGCCTTTCATCGGGGATGCATTCTAATCCAACAGCTCTCCTAAGAGTTTCCCAAACGTGATATCCTGGCTCCAAACATCTGCCCATACGTAGGCTGTCCCCCATGTTTGGAATACCTTCCTTCCTCACCTGTTCCTCATAGAGTCTCTATCTTTCTTCAAAGCTCAGCTCAAGTGCTATTTCTTATAGAAGGATACTCCTGATTCCTCTTGTTGGCAGAGCTCTCTACCTCTTGAAAGGACCTTGCATGTCCTCAATATTTGCTTATCTGTGTACATATTATAAATAGTAGGATGCAGACTAATTGAGGATGAGAACTATTTAATTTGTCTGTGTATTTTCAGTGCCTAGCACAGACTCCTTCAAAGAATTTAATAAACATATGTGGATGCTAATCAAACTATTTTCTGTCCATTAACTTAACATTGAACTGGGTGTTTCTTGCCCAAGAATTCATAGGGAAAAAAGGCAAGAAGGGACCTTGGCAGATGTCTTTTCCAGCCTCCTAATGCTGATAGAAATCTTCTACCACCTCTTTGACAAGTGGTCATTCTCTCAAACTCTTCCAGTGATAAAGAATTGCCTCCCTCCTGAGATAGTCCAATTTACATTTGGACAGTTCTAATTGATATGAAGTTCATTGTTATATTGAGCTTCAAGCTGTCTGTAAAGAAACCACTTGGCATTTGTGAGCCTCAGTTTCCCCTTCTGTAAAATGGTATTATAATCCTTGTAGTACCCATCTCACAGAGCTGTTGTCAGACAAATGCTTTGTAAACCTTAGAGCCTATAGAAATGAGAGTGTGATTATTATGGTTGTTTTCAATGAACCTCCTTTTCCCCTTTTCTACTAGATAGAGGAGAGACTTCATTATCCTGCAGTCATATAAGGTGAGCATAACTGCCCCCCCCCCCAGCAACCCACCAGGACCTTAGGAGCTTTTCTGATTGGCTGAGAAGGATGACGGGTTTATAGAACCATGGTTTAGAAAGCTGAAGGACCGTCTGGTCTGGAACTGGGTAGCCTGCTTTTGTCTGCATGTCTAATAACCTTTCCCTAATGTGTTATTTTTGAATCTGTACATTATTTTCCCTTTGTGAATCAACACTCAAAAATACTCATTTGGGCTTGGAGTGAGTGGAGAGAAGGGAAGGAGGAGAGTGGGAACAGGAAGCAGGCACCGGGAGATGGTGGCAGCCACCAAAGAATGGTGATCTGTGAACCCAAGAAGCCAAGTGAGGGCCCTAGAGTACTCAGGTCTTCAAAGTGGGCTCAGGGATCATAGAGAGATAGAAAGAATTGGAATCTCTGACATAAGTGAGGTTCCCTGGACTGGTTCTAAATGGGAAAATTGGTGCCTTGAACCTGAGGGCTAAATTCCCTTTAATTTCCATCTGTTTCTCCTAATTCTGCCTTCCGGGGCTGGAGCAGAATGAAGCCAATCCTTCCTTCACATGAAAGTCCTCCAAGGATTTGAAGGTAGCTGTCATACCTTCCCCTCCCCTTCCCTCATCATCCTCTCTTCTCCAAGCTAGATACTCCTAGTCCCTTCAACTTTCATTAGAGGTTCCCTGTCACAAAACAAAGGGTCTGCAGGTCGGTTTGCTGTGAGTTCTCGTATTTCAGAACATCCTGAAACTGCAAGATGGTACATGAAAGACTTAGACGGACATGACTTTGCCAGGCTTTGAGTGGACCACTGAACTCACCTGCTCTCCTAAAGCAAGTAAGCTGAGACCACTCTCCCTCTTAACTCTTGCTAGCTGAAACCATCTACCATCCTAAATCAGGTAAGCTGAGATAACCTGCCCTCCTAACTGGTGCACCAAGACCACCTGCCCTCCTAATTCAGATGAATCAGTGAAGAACTAGATTCCCTCTATTAATTTGTTTTTTTGAGGGGAGAGACTGTCTCCCTATCTCACCTAGATTCAAAATGCAGAGCCCCCCTTGACCAGAATCCTTCAGGGAGCTACTCTGCTCCTTTGACAGTCCATCTGATCTTAGGGACTCATCATATTGGTGAGTAAGTCATTTAAAGTGTCTTCTCGTCTTTCCAGGCATAGAATTATAGATTTAGAGCTAGAATAACTCTGTCTAATCCAACCCCTTTATTTTACAGATAACTAAAAGAGACTTTCCCAAGGAAATATAGGCAGTGACCAGCAGAAACCGAATTAGAACTCCAGAGCCAAAGCTTTCCCCAGTACTGTTCCATGGTCCTCAGTCTCCAATCCTTCCTCTGTAACACCATGCCTCAGACTCCTGGCTGGGTTCTCCCTAGCATCTGACCCCAGAAAAGTCATGAACTCAGGACCCTTCTATATGACAGGGTTGAAGGTCAGTTAGGGGAAATCTGGGACTCATAAAATTCTAGAAAGGGACATAGAGATCATTTAGGTCAAACTTCTGTTTTTATATATGGGGAAATTGAGGCACAGAGAGGACAAGAATTTTCCCAGGGTTACAAAGAGTGGCTGAGCTGGCAGACTCTCCTGTACCACACTTTGGTGTCATATTCCTTGTCTGACTCCCATTTGGACATCCCCAAATGCCTTGAACTTTCCTGTGTTTTCTACCACAGCTCTCTGTCTCTCTCTCTCTCTGTCTCTCTCTTTCCTTCCCTCCCTCTCTCCCTCCCTCCCTCTCTCCCTCTCAAAATCTGTGAGTTCTGCAGTGTGGATGTGGTCCTCTCTTCTGACCTAGGTCACCTGGGACTGAGCCTCCTACAGACTCGGTTTCTTCTTCCATAAAATGAGGGGGTTGGAATCAAGGAAATCTAAGGTCTCTTCCAGCTCTAATTCTATGAATCTATAGGCAAGATGGTGAGGTGATCTACTCAGTTATATAAGAAGTAAGTGTTGGACCCAGAATCATACCCAGATCTTCCTGCTAAAAGTTTATTTCTTTTTCCAAGACTCCAGAGCACCAAACTCAGCCTTCTTAGCTCATGCCCCTTTACACAATCTAGTTTATACTTCCATGGGCTCATTCCTCCTCCTCTCCCTCTTCTTGTCATTAGTCACCCTGTCACTAGGTCCCCAACATATAACCCAACAAACCCCATTTTATAGATGAGTAAACTGAGGTTCCCAAAGTTTTGGCACCTTGCTAAGGTCACATTGCGAGTGAGTGGTAAAGGTGAATTAGAACCCAGTTCTTGTGGCTTCCAGTCCAGACTGCATTGGGCAGCCTGGATTTTTGCTCTAATCCTCACCATCGTGAAGGAGGGGCAACCCTGTGGACTCAGGTTTAGGAATGTGTAGGTGGAGGTGCTAGCAGCTAGAAGAGCCACTCAAGCTGTTTGGCCTCTTTAGGGATTTGGTTTGGAGTGTTTGATGAGTCTCTGAAAAGGGAAGCTTCACCTAGGGCTACTCTCATTAAGTGGGATCAAAGACTGGTAGAGCAGACAAAAGTTCCCAAATCCATCCTTGTGGTGGGAAAGGCAGAACCTTCAACCTTGCCAACCTAATACTACCGCAGTGCCCCAGGCTTCCTTCAACCTCTGTCTGTTGGATTTGCTGCTCTGGGCCCTCCAGTCCAGGTGTTTTTTTAAAAACAGAACCTAGAAAATCCCTGGTCTCATTACATTTCACTACAATATCCTCCCTCTTTCCTTCTCCTCATCCCTTTCCCTCCCCGACTCCAATCCTAGAGAACCCTTCTCTTTCTGCCCAACTCCTCCTTGTACATGGCTTCCATCAGCCCCTAGTTGGGGCTATGGAGCAGACAGAATTGGCCAGGGTCCCTCAGCAGCCCTTGGTGTGCTGCCACCAACAATTGTCTCATCTTGGTGGAGTAAAGCATCCTAAAGGGCAGTTGGAATTCAAATCATCCCCGCAACCCACCTCTCCCCCCAACCCCTGGACCTCCTGCCTAGAATGTTTCCCCTTGTCCCTATCTCTGCCTGTTGAAATTATACACTTCCTTAAAGACTGGGCTCTGGTCTTACCACCTCTGTGAAGTTTTTGTTGATCCCTCTGGTGATCTTCTCTCTTTCTCCCCATCCTCATGAAATATTCTTTTCACATCTCTCTTACGCTTGTTTCATTTTGTGGTTATAGTTATTGGTATATCACTGAGGAAACTCACTGAGGTCAGGTGCTTAGGTCTCATTCATCTGCACCATCAGGGCAATGGGAGCAAGAAAGCAGGAAATTGTTGACTATGAACTTGCTGCGATGGTGGGGTCGGGGTGGGGGAAAGAGAGAGAGAGAGAGACAGAGACAGAGAGAGAGAGACAGAGACAGAGAGAGAGAGACAGAGAGAGAGTCAGAGAGGGAAACAGACAGAAAGAGAGACAGAGACAGACAGAGACAGTGAGACAGATAGACAGAGACAAAAACAGAGACAGAGAAACAGAGAGAGACACACCCAGGGAGAAATGAAGACAGAGAGACAGAAAGAGACAGACAGACAGACACACACACACACACACACACATACACAGAATGGAAGAGGGAAAAGGGACTCTATGAAAGAGGCTTTGTGGTTCCAGACACTGTATGTTCCTGTGTGTCCCTGGGGAATTCTTATCCTCTGTGCCAGCCTGTGCTATAAATTGCTCAAAATGTTGGAAACAGATAAAGTAGAAGGCTAGTGACAGCTCAGCCCTTGACAATGCCTTTTGAGTCATTCTCCTTCTTTGAAGTGCCTGTGGCACACACAGGTCATGGCATGCCGGCAGTCAGAGGTTCCAGGGTCCCGTCATTGTCACTCTGCGTAGCCAGTGCAGTGTCCATGTTTGATAAGTATTTGCTCAATTAAAATGAATTGAATCCTGCTACCACCTCGTCTGGACTGTGCTTGTGTCTCTAGGCACCTGTTATGATTCCCAGATTGTGAGCAAGGTGCATGGCTGATCTAAGGTTCTCATGGGTAAAGATAAAGACATGGGCATTTTGGGCTCCCTGGATTCTTGAGAAGCCCCCTCCCCGTCCTACCAAATACATAGGTTCTGCAGGGGGAAGTTCTAGCTTGGGCTGACTGTTGAGTGATACCTCCCCCCTTCCCCAAGTAATATCTCCTGCTTCCCCCAGAACCCTGCTGGGTGTCAGGAAAGCTGAGAGCAGAAAGATATAGACCATCACAAACAGAAATGTGTCCAGATAAGGCCAGTAGACAGAGTGCTGAAGTAATTTCTGGGTACGGATGCCTCTGCTGCCAAGGAAGCCTTTGTTTCTTGGAGGGTTCACAAAACAGGAAAAAACAATGAAGCTTTTAGAGGATGCAAGTCAAGGTTGCCCAGGTGGTTTTAGCAAAACACTTCTCCCCTTTTCTTGTTACCTCTTACGACTACCACTTGTGATACAAATTTTATGCTTGGTATTCAAAGCCTTTTAAAAATCATCAGGCCTTACAGGGACTTTCCACTCCAGCCAAACCAATCTCTTCATGGTCTGCAACATGCCAAGACCCTTTCCACTTCAGCTTCCTTGCACAGGATATTCTCAGATCCCCTAGGCAGTGGTTCTCAACCTATGGATCGCAACCCCTTCAGGGGTCGAACAGGGTCGCCTAAGACCATGGGAAAACACATATTTCCGATGGTCTTAGGAACCAAGACACCGCTCCTCTCTCCGTCTCCAGCAGGTCTGCCCACATGCAGATATGCCCACATACGAGTATTAAAGGGTCTCAGCACTAGGAAGGTTGAGAACCACTGCCCTAGAGAATCTTATCAGTATGCTTACTCTCCTGTTCCCCATTGAGCCAAATTCTGTCTATTCTAAAAGACCTCACAAATTCTTACCCCCTGTTCAAAGCCTTCCCTGATTGACTCTAGTCAACATGGGGCTTTCCCTTCTCCAGATTCTTATACCTCCTAGGGTTTAAACCATGGTTTAGACCTGCTCAGATCTGATTATGTGTTGTTCTTAAGGCTGACCTCCATCTGACCTCTGCCTCCCTCTAGACTGTAAACTCCCTGAAGGCAGATCCAGCCTTGCTTCTCTATATCCCTTGAAGCTGTTGCTGTGCACAGGGCTGGTTACACAACAGATTTAGCAAAACTTTGCCTAATGGATTGATTGCTATGGTTCACTATCATCCCTCATTGAAGAAAACCAAGGTCTCATTCATCTAGTCCAGCAGTCAACCTGCCAGCTATGGAAAGAAGCTGGCTTCTGAGCTCTAAGTCTAGGGGAAACAGTGTCCCCTCCCCACCAAGATAAATGCTGGAGAGCCTGGAGATTGAGTCTTCAGAAGTCAGGCAGGACTCCACTTGTGGGCTGGGAAACAGATTGGTGTTTTTCATCATCCTCATGATTCAAGATTGGTCTCAACTTCATCAGCATTACAGTAATAACTCCTTTTGCCACAGAGATTTCAAATTTACAATTCACTTTCTCCATTTTATAGATGTGGAAATTGAGGTTCTAAGAGGTACGTGGTCAAGTAACAAGGAAGCATCTCTCTGGGACTGTTCTTTCCACTGCCCCAAGAAGCCTCTCTGCCTGCTGCTTCTTGTTAACATCCTGTTCCCCAAACTGGAAGACAGGTTTCCTTCCTCTCCTGTGCAATTTGGAAAGAGGATGGCATCATGTGCGCGAGACGAGGTATTTCTGGGTGCGTTTCTCACTCAGGGCGGGCGGCACCAGGAGGCACGAGGAGGAGCTATTTTAGCTTCCAGTGACACACCGCCCTCGGGAACTTCTGGGGGGTGGGGGGAGGGAGGGAGGTTGTGATGTGCTGAGGGGGTGCCCTGCTGCAGAGGGTAGATTTAGGCTCGTGGAAGCTGCTCATATTCACAATTGAGCCCCATGGTACAAGGGTCAGTAAGCCTAGATTCGGGTCCTCATTCTGGTACTGATTCACTGTGTGACCTTGGGTAAGTCCCTTAACCTAGATGAGCTGCAGAGTCCTTTTCTGTAAAGTGGAGATAATAAGACCTCTTTACTTGCTTCCCGGGTTTGCAGAGTTTTGTAAATATAAAGTGCTGTTCGAATGTAAGCCAAGGTAATGCTCCTTGTTCTACAGGGTTCTGATTGTTTCCCCAAGCCTTATCTCACCCCCATTTTCATTCTGCTGCCCCAGAAGGCAGTAGGACAGAGATTATTACCCAGCTATGATCCAGAGAGGGAACTAGTTCAAGGATATACAGCCAGTCAATGACATGATCAGAGCTGGTGGTCAAAGTCTTTCCCCCTTTGCACTGGAATATTTTTAATGCATGTAGACTTCCCCAATTATTTCATAGAATCATAATCTCATCTCTGCAAGGGCCCTCAGAGGGCATGTAGTCCAACCCTTATCTGAACAGAGTATCCCTGAAATATGACCATCTAGGATTTTCTTAAATACCTCCAGTGATGGAGAATTTACTACCTTCCCAACCAGTCCATTCTATTTTTGGGCAGCTTCAGTTGTTAGTGAGTTTTTACTTATATTTTTCTGGAATCTGCTTTCCTGTAATTTCCACTCTGCCCTCTGATACCAAGCAAAACATGAAAGCCCTGAAAGTATTTAAAGAATGCTGTTATGTCTCTAAGTTTATTCTTCTCCAAGGGAAATATTTCTCCTTTCTTCTACCCATTTCTCTATGACATGGTTTCCAGTGCCTTCACTCTTGATTCTGGTCATCCTTTTCTGGATGTCTGCTAGCCTGTCCATGTCCTTTCTCAAATATGGCACATCCTTGAGTCCCAAGTCTTGGATATTCATTGAATCTCAGAAGGGACCTTCAAGGTCTCCAGAACAATGATTACCTGAATTCTAGTCCATCCTCTATTCACCCACCGAAGGGATTTTCCTAAAGCATAGGTCTGACCATGTCACTCCCTACTCAATAAACTCCACTGATTTCCTACCAGTTCTAAGAACAAATTCTCTTTTTGATGTTCACAATTTCCCATAATCTAGTCTTTCATTCCTTTCCACCACCTTTCCAGTCTTCTTACAATTTATCCCCTTCCATATCCTCTTTGATCCAGTGGTACTGGTCACCTTCCCATTCCTTGAATAAGATGCACCATCTCTTGGCTCTGGGCATTTTCACTGGCTGTATCCACCACACTTGAAATGAATTCACGATCTAATGGGAGAGATAGCATGCAAACAACATAGTTGTTTGCAAGTTGTTTCCTCCTATTGGATTGTGAGCTCCTTGAGGGCAAGCACTGTCTTTGTATTCCCAGGGCTTAGCACAGTGCCTGGCATGTAGTAGGGGCTTAATAAATGCTTATTGACTGATTGACTCATATTGTCCATCAATCAACAAGCGTTTATTAAGCACCCTTGTTGAGCCAGACACTGTGCTAAGTACTAAGGAAACATGGATAACAGCAAACACCCTGCCCTTAAGGAGCTTATATTCTAAAAGAGAAGACTACCTATCTGTATATGGGTATATAAACGTGTGTAAGATAAATACAATGCAATGGTGGAGGAGGCCCTAGTAATTAAGGGGTGGGCATGGTTAGGATGGGCTTCACACAGAAGCTAGGCTTGAACTGAGTCTTGAAGAAAAGGAAGGATTCCAAGAGATGAAGAAGGAGGGTACGCCACACATGGAAAATAGCCAGTACAAACATGCTGAGATGGGAGATTAGAGCATCATAGGTGAACAACAGTAAAATGGTCAGTTTGGTTGCCCATAGAAGGGGAGTAATGTGTAATAAGACCGGAAGTGTTAGGCAGGGTGGATGGACAGACTGTGGAGAAGCAGTTAGGGGTCACAGTGGATAGAGAGCTGTGCCTAGAGTCTGGGGGACCTGAGTTCAAACTTAGCCTCAGACATTTACTAGCTGTGTGATCTTGTGCAAGTCACTTAGTCATCTGTCTGCCTCAGTTTCCTCATCTGTAAAGTGGGGATAATAGTAGCACTTACCTCCCAGGGTAGCTATGAGAATTAAATGAGATAACATAGTAGATACTTAACAAATGCTCGTTTTCTTCCTTCCTTAAATGTCAGGTAGGAAATTTGAATGTTACCTTTGAGATGATGTGAGAAGGATCTGGGGATTTTGGTGGACTGTAAAATCTGTGTGAGTCAACTATGTATCATAGTGGTCAATAAACTAATTTGATTTCTGGCAGCTCAAAGAGAAACAGTGACCAGAGCAAGGGAGATGTTTTTCCTGCTGTCTTCTTTTTGGGTGAGAGCAAAAAAGCCTTTATTAAATCTATTTCCCTCACTCTCTTTGTTCCTAAAACAACTGGGATGGTCTTGTGACCTTTCCATCCCTGTCTTTTTCTTGAAGCTCTGTAAAAGTCCTCAAATTATTTGCTCCTAAAAAACATTTTATAAATGTCTTTTGTTTTTACATATCAGAGTCACCTCCAAATGTACTCCACCCACCTGGTCTTGGTGGATATGTTGTAATGATGATTCTTTTTCAGACGTGGCTAGCCTAGATAACCTCTAACTTTCAAGGCTTTGCTTGGGGAGTGACCCACCACCCACCACGGCAGCCCATTATATTTTTGAACTACCAGGAAGTTCTTTACATCTAGGATAAATATACTTCTTTGTGACTTTCATCCTTCGCTCTTGGTTCTATCTTCGGGGACAAGGCAGAATAAATTGAATTTCTTTTCCATGTGACAGTCCTTCAAAGCATTGAATACAGCTACCATGACTCCCTTACGTCTCCTCTTCCCCAGGCTCAACATCCATGGGTCTTTCAAGCAATCCTAATATACCTTTAACTTCACCATCCTCATTATTCATTATCTTTCCTCCCAAACCCTCCTCCTCTACTACCTTCCTCATTACTGTTGAGGGTAATAGCACCCTCCTAGTGCCTCAGGCTTGCAACTTCGGAGTCATTCAGGATTCTTCACTACCTCTCACCTCTCATATCCAAGCTATAGCCAAGGCCTGTTGCAATGTCTCTCAAATATGTCCCCTTCTCTCATCTGACACTGTCACCTCTCTGGTACAGGCCCTCATTGCCTCACACCTGGACTATTACAATAGCCTGCTGGTGGGTCTGTCTGCCTCAAGTCTCTCCCTACTCCAATCCATCCTCCATTCAACTACTAAAGTGATTTCCTAAAGCACAGATCCTATCATGTCATCCCTCTACTCAATAAAATCTAGTGGCTCCCTATTACCTACAAGAATAAATATAAAATCCTCAATTTGGCATTCAATGCCTTCCATAACCCAGCCCTCTCCTATCTTTCCAGTCTTTGATCCAGTAGCACTGGTTGTTCTACTATAAACCTGAGTTCTTTTTCTGACAAGCTGCTATTTAGCCAACTCTGCCTTAGTTGAGACATGAAATTGATTTTTTGAACCCCAGCATAAAACTTGACATTTATTCTTACTTATATTTAACCTTATTAGATTCAGTTTGCTATTCTAGCCTGTCAAGATCCTTTTGGATCCAGATGTTGCCATTGAACAGCCTTCCTATACTCCCCAACTTTGTGTCTTCTGCAAATGTGATTAAAATGCAGTTCTGCGGGCAGCTAGGAGGTGTAGTGAATAGAACACAGGCCCTGGAGTTAGGAGGACCTGAGTTCAAATTCAGCCTCAGACACTTGGCACACTCACTGGCTGTGTGACTGGCTGGGTAAGTCACTTAACCCCAATTGTCTTACCTTCTGCCCTCTAAAAAAAAGAAAAAAACCCAAAAAACCCCAATAAAATGTAATTCTGCTTTTATATATCATTGATTTAAAAAAAGTTATGTAGCATAGTGCCATGAAAAGATCCCTGGAGTCCTCCATTAGAAGCCTTCTTCCAAGTTTACATTAAACCATAAACTCAGGCTTGGCCATTCAAGTCATTGTAAATCCACCTATCTGTATTATCAGTTAGCCCCTGAGCCTTCATCTTTTCTATAAGAATAGTGTGAATGACTTTGTCATGCTGTTAATGTCTAGGTAAACCATATCTTTACCATTTTTCCTATCTATTGATCTGGTAACCCTTTTAGAAAGTGAAATATTATTAGTACAGTATGTCTTGTTCTTGACCAATTCATGCTTATTTTTTGTTTTTTTCCTTTTCACTTATCATTCCTTTAATAATATGCTTTCGATAATTTTACCAGACATTGAGGTCAAACACATTAGCCTCTAGTTTGCAGACTGTTCTCTTTTTTGAAGCTCTAGACCTCCTCTTCTTCAGTCTTGTACTACCTATCCCATTCTTTACAGTCTTTCATAGATGATGGACAGGAGTCAACATTTACATGGACCTATTTTTCAGTAACAATATAGTTCTGGGTCTTGGAGCTTGAACTCATCAAGGTCACTTTACTGTCATCTTAATTTCTAACTATTACCATGGATATAAACTCCTTATTAGCCATTTTTTTTTCTGTCCTTTCTAGTCCAAACATCATTCACTTTGGCATGGAAAATAGAAAATAAGTTGTGTCCCCTCTCATCATCCCATCCCCATTCTCCCAGAGCCATCATCACAGAGAGCTGACCCAAGAAAGGCACTGATAAAAATAGCTTACCCATAAGGTAAGAGTGACTGATAATGGAGTACTATCTGACTTCCTCCTCTAAAAGGAATTTTCATTTAACCCTAGCCTAGGTAAGAAAATATTAAACTCAAAAGAATTATGTACCAATGAGATAATTTCTGGCACTGTAACAAGTTGCTAGGAAGTTTATTTGGGCTCATGACTTTCCTCAGCAACCTCTGACTTCCTGTTCCTATAGATGGACCTATAGATTTCAGTGCACTCTAAATCCAACCATATTTTCTTCAAAACCACAAAAATTCAGACTTAAGAGGGGACTTATAGATTAGGCTTTGATTAGTAAATTATTAGAACCTTTGAGCCAGCCTTTCTAACCTTGATCTCTTGACTGTCCAGACTTTTCCACCCCTGCTCCAACTCTCACTCTAAAGATGCCTTCACCTTCCAGTCCAACCTTCTCTTCCCATTGGTGACTACTTGTCTGGAACCTCCATTCAAGGATGTACCAGGACCAGGCACAGTTGAGTGAATAGATGGGAGTAGATACCTACACTCCTCTCACCTCATCCCATTTTCAGCTGCCTTTTTGTTGTTGTTTTCCTCAGTTTATCTGGTATGTTACTGGAGGGTAGGAACTGTCTTTCTTTTTGCTTGTATTTATATCCCAGGGCTTTCTTAGCACAGTGCCTGACATATAGTATTTAATAAATGTTTTTTCTTTCTATCCATCCATCCATCCATCCATCCATCTACCCATCTATCCATCATCTATCCATCCATCCATCCATCCATCCATCTACCCATCTACCCATCCATCCATCCATCCATCCATCCATCCATCCATCCATCCATCTATCCATCCATCCATCTATCCATCTATCCATCTAATCCATCTATCCATCCATCCATCTATCTATCTATCTATCTATCTATCTATCTATCTATCTATCTATCTATCTATCTATCTATCGGATAACCCAAGACAATGTGTCTCAACAAAAGTCTGGGAGGGCTTCATTGTTTTGTCCAGCCAATGCCAGGGAGATGGACCCTTAATGCTATGACACTTGAATTGAGTAGGAAAACACCTGAATGGAATGATTCTGCCTCATAGCACAAAATGAGCTTTGTGGACAAACACTGTCCCTCTCCATACAAATGTCAAATAACCACCTGGGGAAGGGTTTTCTTAGGCCAGGGCTGAATAGCTCAGCAGGATGGGTTCCTGTTGTTAGTGAAATCTTAATGCCAAATTTTACATAAATGCTTTGAATTAATGATCATCTGAATGTATCTGCAGTGCCTGCCATATGTTTGCAGGGACGTGTGATTCAACATTGTAGGAAAGGAAGTCTTTTTTTGTTTCCAAAATATAGTTTCCTCAAACACTCCAAAGTATCAGCCTTAACAGACACAGCTTGTACCAAGGATGGAATGAGGACCTGTGAGTGTCTCTAAGTGAGGAAGAACACAAATGGGTGGCATGATCTTGTGTTATGAAGGGTGTCGAGAACACTAAAACCCAGAGCAAGCTGAAGTTGGGAATGCCTAGCAAAGACAGAGACAACAGAAAAGGCTTTTTAAAAAGCTACATGAAGTTCTAGAGGAAAATAAATAGAGGGATAGACCTTCTGCTTAAGGTGCAATGGAAATAATGGAGGACAGAAGGCAGAGGTGCTCTACACTTACTTTGCTTCTGTTTTCTTTACCAAAAGAAACCAGAATGGATAGAACCAAAATGAGTAACAGGAAGCTGAAACTCATAAGAGAGGAAATAGTAAGAATTCCTAGCTTCCCTGAGCAAGTTCAAGTTGATTGACCCAGATGAACTATATCCTACATGAGTAAGGAAGAAAGGATCCTTGTTATCACAATTCAAATCACCAAATATTAAGTACCTATGTGTGCAGAACTCTATGTACTAGGGGAGATGAAAAACGTACTGGAAGAATTGGAAGATATAAATGTGGAACCTCTCACTATCAACAGTCTTTGTGTAATAGGGTACAGGAAGTTCTCTATTCCAACTGAGGCCAGACTATTTCAGGTTCTCATCACGTAGCATCTGAACTATTACAAAAACTTTCAAACTGGCCCCTCTTGTTGGTCTCTCCACACTCTGCTTTTCTATTATATATTCCTTTTTTTTTTTTTCTTTTTGGAGGGGAGAAGGCAGGGCAATTGGGGTTAAGTGACTTGCCCAAAGTCACATGGCTAGTAACTGTCTAAGGCTGGATTTGAACTCAGGTCCTCCTAACTCCAGAGCTGGTGCTGTACTAAGTGCACCACCTAGTCGCCCCTCCTCACTCCACTTTTCATAGAGTACTTGAAGGTTCTCCCTAATGCAGCGGTTCTCAACCTGTGGGTTAGGTTCAATTTAAATACATCCTGCATATCAGATATTTATATTATGATTCATAACAGTAGCAAAATTATAGTTATGAAGTATCAACGAAAATAATTTTATGGTTGGGGGTCACCACAACATGAGGAACTGTATTAAAGGATCATGGCATTAGGAAGGTGGAGAACCACTGCCCTAATGCATAGATCCAACCATATCATTCTTCTTGATCCTCCATTGTCCTCAAGATGAAGTCCATGCTCCTTGGTCTGGAATTCATGGCCTTCTACAGTTTAGCACTGACCTATCTTGCCAGCTTTCTGTCATACAATCATAGGACTGGGAATGGGCAAACATTGTCCATTCATTAAAAAAAAAAAGGTAAAGTATTCTAGAACCTGTAGACTATCAACCTTGCTATTAGCTTCCTGTAAAATTCTAAAATGAATGTTAAAGGAATGGTTTGAGAACACTTAGAGGAGCAGCGGTGATCCCTGTGATTCAATGTGGATTTGCTCCGAAAAAAGCATGACAATCAGACAAAATTTATCATCTCCTTGTTGACAAGTTGGAGAAATGCAATAGGATAATAGTATGGCTAGGAGGATTTGTAGCCAGTTGAATTCAGGATGTCACTAGTCAGTAAGGACCTTCTCCTTGGGCCTGACACTTCACTTTTTATCTTTTTAAATGGAGTGATCATGTTTGTTGTGTACAATAGTGATCTGTGAGTTACTTTATCATTAGGATTATCATTATCTGTGTGAATATATCATTGTTATGTATTACAGCTATCTACATTTGTATCATATTCTCCTACTAGACCATGAGGTTCACGGGGGCAGAGACCATGTCTTCACTAAACTTTTTATCTCTTCTGGTACAAAGAGCTCTACACATTGTTGGTGCTTAAAAATTATTGAATAGAGATGCAAAGATCCTTCCTTCCTTCCCTCTCTCCTGCCCTCCTCCATTTCTTCTTCCCCTCCTCTTCCACAAACATTCTTTCGGCTTCTACAATATTTGCGTGGTCCCATGCTAAGAGCTGGAGAAAAGACAAAGAAGTTATAGTCTAAGAGGAAGGGTAAGATGTATACAAACAGCTATTACATGGAATAAGATGTGATCAGTATAACAGACATAATAATCATTTGCAGAAGGAAGAGATCACTCATTAATGGGCTATTTGGGCTTATACATGTTTCATGGAAGGCTTCATAGAAAAGATAAAACCTTATCCACCTTTTGTCTTGCAGATGAAACCTTCTATATATGTTTTCTCCTGCACTAGAATGTTAGTTCCTGGAGAACTGGAACCGTCTTTTCTATTTGTATGACTATTGCTTAGCTAGTGCTTTGCACATACTATGTAATGAATGCTTCATTCATTCATTCATTCACTCATTCATTCATTCTCCTAGACATAAAGTATCATTAGGACAGGCAGAGAAAGACAGAGTTGGGGAAAATGTATTTCAGTCATAAGCAAGCAAAGGCATGAAGCCAGGAAAGCATGACAACTATCTGGGGAGGGCAAGTAGTCTGCTTTGGCAGGAGGAAATCTGGTGAGGGCTGGTAGTTTCACAGGAAGCTGGAAACACAAATTGTGGAAAACCATGAATTCCATGCCAAGAAATATGGACTTTATCTTGGGGACAATGGGGAAATCAAAGAAGGTCTTTGAGCAGAATGACATGGTTGGACCTATGCATTAGGGAGAGCCTTCAAGCATTCTATGAAGAGCAGAATGAGGAGAGACTTATAAGGATCCATATGGAAAGTTGAGTTGTTTTTTGTTTTTTGTTTTGCTTTTTGGAGAGCAATTGGGGTTAAGTGACTTGCCCAAAGTCACACAGGTAGTAAATATGTCAAGTGTCTGAGTATGCATTTGAACTCAGGTCTTCCTGACTCCAGGGCCGGTGCTCTATTCACTGCACCACCTAGCTGTCCCAAGATGGAAAGTTTTTGCAATAGTTCAAATGCTACATGATGAGAACCTGAAATAGTCTGCCCTCAATTGGAACAGAGGGAAGAGCTTGGGTGTGAAAAATACTGTGAAGGTAGAATGGACAGAATGTGGTAACTGGATGTTGTAGGGGATAAAGGAGTAGGTAATTGGACTAGAGGTCATTTCCATCTCTGAGACCCTTCTATTCAATTAACTTTCTTTGTTTATGTGGTAATACTTAGAGAAGTATAGAGTTTTGATGTAAAATGGGCCTTAAAAGTCATCTAATCCAAACCACTTTATAGAGAAGGTAACTGAGGCATAAAGTGGACAGAGGACTTACCCAAGGTCCTCTGGGAAGTGGCAATTAGAACTTGAGCCCAAGTCCTTAAACACCCAGAAACTGGTCTGACTCTTGAGTCTCACTGAGTTGATGCTATGTTTGACTATAATTTGCTATCCCATAGAGCAGCATGGAACTCCATTTGTCTTTTCTCCTTCACCAAGACATGGAGGCAAAACTGTCACAATATTCTCTCAATTCTGCCCCAACTGTGTTATTCATTTCTGTGTTTCCAGATTTATCAAGATTCAGATTAAAGAAGTGAGAGGAAGCTTTATGGGACCATCCCTGGAAGAGACTGTCCTCTCATAACACCTTAAGAAAGACTTTCTACAAGAATTGGAAATTGAGGGGATGCCCATCAATTGAAAAATGGCTGAACAAGTTGTGGTATATGAATGTAATGGTATACTATTGTTCCATTAAGAAATGGTAAGCAGGTAGACTTTGGAAAGACATGCATGAACTGATACTGAGTGAAGTGAGTAGAATCAGGAGAACATTGTACACAGTAACAGCCACATTGTGCGATGACCAACTTTGTTAGACTTAGCTCTTCCGAGCAATGCAATGATCTAAGACACTTCCAAAAGACTCATGATGAAAAATGCAGAGAAAGAACTATACAGTCTGAATGCAGAATGAAGCATACTGTTTTCTCTTTTGTTGTTTGTGTGTGTGTGTTTTCTTTCTCATGGTTTTTCCCCTTTGTTCTGATTCTTTTCACATGACTAATGTGGAAATATGTTTAATATGATCACACATGTACAATTTATGTCAGATTGTATGCTATCCTGGGGGTAGGAGTGCAGGGAGGGGTGAAATTTTAGAACTCAAAATTTTATAAAAGCTAATGCTAAAAACTAAAAATAAATAAATAACATTTTGAAAGTAAATACATAAAAGAAAGACTTGCTGAATTGAAATTTGGTTGATTAGAGATGTTTTGATGTTTCTAAAGCTTTGACTAGTGGGAAGAAATTGTCAGCCATAAGCTTTGTAGAGGAGTGTATCTGTGACAGATCCTGTGTTAATGCAGTGTTTGAGACTGAAAGGAACTTTGCTTGTTGGGAGAAATTCTCTCTACTGCAGTTCCTCGAAGGTGAGGCATAAGCCTGACAATATAGCTATGTCAGCTGTCCATCACCTACTATAATTAAGAAGGAATGATTCCAGTATGGGCACTTAGAAGAAGATGTGAGTATTTCAGAGTTGAATAGGGAAGGGTTGGTGGAATGCAGGTTTGATACCAACCATAGGTGCAGCCAGGGGGAATGGAGAGATAAGGGAAAATGGCAGCCACATCTAGATCATCTTGAGGGGATTGACAAGGATTGAAGGAATCAAATTGACTCAGGCAAAATCAGATGCCAAGGGGCATTAGCCTGTCTCAGACATCCTAGTACTCTAGTTTCCAAAGGGGTGGAACTTGCCAGCACCGTACCAAGAAGGAAAGGGAAGCTATTAAAAAGAGACACTGTTTCACTGAATTTGAACCAATGTGTCAGGGAGTCAAAGGAATTAATTGGGGGACCGTTTGTGATCTAATTGAGCTTCTTGTTATTTATCTTATATTGTTTTAGTTAAATGTCTTTTGCTCTGAATTCACTATCATCTAATTTTGTCTTAAAAAAGTCATTGGGTGGGAGCTAGAAGTTTAGGATTTGTATAGATGCTAACTCCTAATAGCATAACGAAACTGAGAAGCATTGACAAATTTCAACACTGCATACGGAGTTAGGGGGATGGAGGTGAAAGAGCTGCCCTGCAGATTTATTTTGAAGCATTAACAACATTACAGTGTTACTTGTTTTTCTTTCTCTTTCTTTCTTGAGGAGGAAAGGCAGGGCAATTGGGGTAAAGTGACTTGCCCAAGGTCACATGGCTAGTAAGTGTTAAGTGTCTCAGGCCACATTTGAACACAGGTCTTCCTGACTCCAGGGCTGGTGCTCTATTCACTGCACCACCTAGCCTCCCCACTATGTTACTTGTTTATAATACATGGTGTTTCTATCATCCCCCCAATATCCTTCATGCTGAATCCTTTTAACAAAGGCCACCCTGTAATGCCATGCACCAGTAGATTCCCAAAGGAATGCTACTGTGAACAGCCTTTAGAGTTCAGATTACAAAATATAGTGAACACTCTGTTTATTCCATTACAAATCAAGACA
>CM053592.1:148735064-148763186 GCA_028646515.1 Pseudochirops corinnae
TTTTAAGTGATGTGTGAAATGAGGTGATGCCCTAATGGACAAATCTTGGTGTCACTTAGGTCCATAGGGACCTCAAGACCACAGGTGCTCCACCCCTGCAGTCTAGGACATCATCAGTACTTCCACCATCCTTGATGGTGCCTGGCATAGCAAGTTCACAAGAGGTTGATGATACCATCTCCACAAATGGAAGAAGACATATACAAAGGTGCCACGTGTTTTTAGCTATATTTTTTCCTTTTCTTTCTCTCAGCACCTGACTCAAGATGGGGCAAACACACACACACACACACACACACACACACACACACAGATCAGCAAAGACTCACTGAGTTTGCTAAGGCTATTATGCCTTGGACTGTCTTCTCTACTCTTTCTCCTCCTATTCTTTACATCTTGAATTCCTACCCCTCCATAAAAGCCCAGCTCAAATGCTGTCCCTGTACAAAATCCCATCGTGTGGAATAACCTTCCCATTGGATCTCACATAGAACTTTGCAAGCCATAGTCTATCTTGCTGTCCATCTTTCTTTCTCATACACATATTCATACACACACTTATCATGTAGCGATGTGTGTGCATTATGACTATCTGTGTTTGTGTCTTGCTTTCTCCTAGATTTCAGGGTTTATATGCACAGTAACCATGGCTTACCTAAACTGAACACAGGGCTCTGCACACAGTTGCCATTTAATAAGTGTTTGGTTGAACAAACAAGCAAATGAATGAATGGATGGATGGATTGGAAGGCACTGAGTCAGCACACCTCAATTGTTTGATGAGTAGAGCCAGATATGAATAAGGATAAGCCTTCTGATTACACTCTTGGTCACAAATGTAAAATCTTGCACCCAGATAAATAAATTTTTAAAGGGGTAGTAGCATTTTGGTGATGTAGGTCATACAGGGGCCTAGTAGCCAGATTCTCAGAGGCCACCTGGCCTTCCCAACTCAACAGTTTTACCCCAGTTCTAAGCACCATGTTTTATTTTATTAATTATATTTTATCGATATCTTTTGTTTTTTTTGTCACCTTCTGCTCCAAATATATCCCTCATCCCTCCTCTTTCCAGAGCACCATCCCTTAGAACAAAGAACAAAAAAGAGATGGGGAAAAGGGGTTCAACAAAGCTAAAGAAATAGATGAGCAAAGTCTGACAGGATAGGGCATCCCAAAAGTCTTAGAGCAATTTTGAGTCTTGGGCACCCCCTGTATATACAGTGTTCCAAACCCACAGTCTCCTACTTCTGTAAAAATAAAAATTGAAAAAGGAAGAAGGTACATTTTCTCCTCTTTCCTTTGCGACTAAGCTTGCCAACTCAACAATCTTAAGGTAATAGCCAGAAAGTCTTGGATGGGCACTTCTAAGCTCCTTTGAATGAGTAGAATCTTAGTCTGATACATCCAATTGCTAATCATTTGTTCCCTATTCTTTTCACTTTCATTATAACTGGTCATCCCAATCTGGCCTCTACTCTCTGTGTCCCTTTTCTCTCCCTCTCCACACATTTAAGTTTACATCTGTAGGTATCACATAATCATTTTAGGGATAGAAGTCACCTCAAAGGTCATTTAGTTGCAACCTCCCTCATTTTGTGAGGAAGCTGAGACTTAGGGAGGTCAAAAAGACTTGCTTAGAGTCACACAGCTAATAAGTGACTGAGGTTGGATTTGAACCCAGGTCTTACTGAATCCAGGTCAGTGCTCTGCCTGCTGTGTCATGCTGACTCTTATTCTGCATTCTATTATTCTGCTTTCTCATTCTATATTCCAGGGCTTATTCCAAGGGGGAAAGAGAACATACTAATAATAATAGTACATGCTTATATGGCACTATCTCATTTGATCAGGGAAAATCATTAAACACTTGCGTGAAAGAAAACAATTAGGCTATCCAAAAGTGGAATGGGCTGCCTCAGGAGGTAGCCGACTTCTTATCACAAGAGGTCTAGATGACAAATGTAATTCAGTTCAACAAACAATTATTAAATGACTAGTATGGGAAAGGCACAGTGCTAGTCACTGGGGTTACAAAGACATAAACAATGTATGCTCTCAAGAAGCTTACATTATAATGGCCAATTATCACAGAAGTTGCAGAAGAGATTCTTATTCAGGTCTGAATTGGAGTAGATGAACTCTCAAGTTCTTTCCACGTTTGAGATCCTATGATAAAATGACAACCACGCTGTCCAAATACCAGTTGAGATGCAGTTCCATGTCATAGAGTTGGATGGGGCTTCTGTTCAGGCCACCCTTGCCTTTGGATAAAGTGCTTTGTCCTTTATTAATTTCTAAATTTCCCTTGTCACTGACCCTCTGCTAGAGGCACTGAACCTAACACACAGGAAGCAAACTCCAAGAGTTCATATAGTTCAACCATTCTCTGTACAGGTTCGTGTCCCCAACAGCTTCATTAAGAGTTGCAATTTGGGGAGTTCTTTCTGCACATATTACAAGCCAGGGGAGCAAGGAAAGACTCTTGGTATGTGAACTTTAAGGAGATCTGATATATCGGGTTAAATTATTCTGAGTTTGGAGGTGATGGTCTAGCCCTGAGTTGGTAATGGATTCTGAAGTCTCCTGGGGAATGACACAATGGAATATTCTCGTGGCTGGTTTGCTGACACAGGCTTTATTGAAAGCTATGTAGAGATAGAAAGACATAACCAGTTTCTAAATGACCCTAAGTAATCAGAGCTATTTTGAATGTCGTACCTCTCAACCCCATCAGTCCTTAGCTTGATGCCTGGTGTTTGCTCTACACAGATTAAGATTTATCTTAGAGTTGAGGGATTCACCATTTCAATAGGTTATTTAGGCAAAGGATGACACATGAAGAACTGGCTCCAGCTCAGCTTGTGGTTGGTGATTACTTTCAGAATGTTTCCTCCAGCCTGGGGTCAAACACCAGGCCCATTTTACAGGCCAGGGTTCTCCTCAGATCTTGTGCAGCAGTTTGCTTGTATTTCTCTAATGCACTTTGGAGATGAGGGGAAGGAGGGAGTCTGGACCTGTGGTTTCATTGGCGAAGGCAGCACTCTGATGAGGAAACTCTCTCTATCAATGCAAAACATTAGCTGGTCTGTAACTTACAGCCTTAGAGAGTTATCTGGGGGCACTAAGAGGTTAGAGGATTTACTCACACCTGGGTCTCCTCTGTCTATAGTCAGGATGCATCAAAGGAAGGACATCAACCGAGACTGTCCTGGATCCCTGGCCAGCTCCCTATTTGCTATACCATTCTGCATCTTTTGATGCACTTATTATGTAATATTATATATTTAGTTAATTGCCTTTGTGGCTTATTTTTCCTCTTCTTCTGTAGGCCTCATGAAATGGACCACATCTTACCTGAATTCTGTAACTCCCATAGCTCCTATCAGAGGACTTTGAAAACCGATGTTGAATATTGAATATAGTATGTAAAACTGCATGTAAAAAGCATGCAAGATTGGAAAAAAGGCAGAGCCCATGTAGCAGATATGAGAGACATTTTCCTGAATACTACACTGGTACCTGGATTATCCTGTCACTTACTACCTCTGTGATCTTGGGTAAATTACTTCCCCCTCTGAGTCTGTTTCTTCACCTGTAAAATGAAGAGCTTAGAACAGTTTCAGTGGCCTCCAAGGTTTCTTCCAGCTCCAGCTCCATAATCCTATGAACTGTTTTGTGGTAGAGCAGGAACTGGGAGCAATGCTGCAGATTTCTACTTTGGGTAGATCCTTTATGTAAGGCAAATGAGAAGAGAGGAATAAGGATCACCCTGATATTTGAGCTAACAAGACCATGATCCAATAAAGCACCTAGACTCCTAATCTTTATTTTTGAGCATGACAAGTTCCTAAGACTTTGTGGGTGAATTGGAAGGAGGTTGAATTACTCTTGCTTTTGTGTATAGAACAGAGCTGTTCTTTTCCCTGAGAACTTTTTCTTCTCCCTGATTACTTAGGAATGTAGATAGAGCCTCAAAGCTCAACAGTAGCCAGTAGATTTCCTAATGTGCTGAGGTGTATCCTCAAAAATCAACCACTGTGGGCTAGAGTATGTGGGGTCAGGGGAGAAAATAGAAAGAGGGAGATGGAGCAAGAATCCAACATTCAATGCTAGAAATGGCAGAAGGGAGAAGGTAACTAGAAGGCAGATACAGTATATCTTTGAGCCAAGGGATCCAGATAGGTTAAGAAGCCACTCAGGGGATGGCATCTGAGACCTTAATGTGGTTCAGGCATCACTGAAGTTTAGAAATTAGTAAAGGAAAAAGCCTTAGAAACAAAAGCAAGGGTAATCTGAATTTGTTTGGGGGGATAAACTGAAATGTCCTAGAAGCTGATATGATCAGTAAGGCCTAAGACAGAGGGCAGTATATTTACTGTACAAATGGCATATGCTTTGTCATATGTCCCAGGAATGGATTTGTGGGCTGTTAGCACTGTACTGTCTAGGGGGATCTCTCCGTACCCCAAAACCCTGGATTTTGAATCTTTGAAGGGAGCAGTGAAGGTGGCAAGATTTCTGCTCCTGATTTTTCTGTCTCATCCTAGATCAAAAAAGGATAGACTGAGAGCTGAAAGGGACCTTAGAGGTTGTCTAGTGCAACCCCCTCATTTTACAGTTCAGGGAACTGGAGCCTAGAGGGCTAGAGTACTCTCCATTTCTATCTCTTGTGCTCTCTCTTGCTTCTTCTCTCCTTCACGTTTCCTCTTTTCTCAATGGCTTTCTGTGCTTTGTTTCTGTCTCTTTCTCCCTTTTTTCTCCTCTTTCTTCTTTCCTTTAACTTTGTTTCTTTTTCTTCTATTTCTTTCTATGTGTCTTCTCTCACAAATTTCTCTCATTCTCTTCTCCTTTTCTTTCGGTCTGCCTCTCCTCTCCTTTTCCATATGCCTCCCGTGTTTTTGTGTGTAGCCCCTCTCTGAAAATATGGTTCTACTCTGTCTATTCTCTCTCTTTTTCTCCGTCAATTTCCCCTTCTGTCTTTTGCTCCCTACTCCCTTCTTTTTCCTCCTGTTTTTCCTCCTAATACGTCTCTTCTTTCCTTTCACTCTTTTTCTCTGTGCCTCTCCTTCTCTTTTCCTCTGTATGTGTTTCTTTTCTTCCTTTCTCTCCCTGTCTTTCCCTCTCCCTCGTTGAACCCTCCCCAGACCCTCCTCCCTTCCTGTCATGCTCGGACGCGGGAGGAAGGAGGGCGATAACTTCATGTGACTGCTCCTTCCCCGAACGCCCTTCAGCATCGGCTGCGGCTCTGGAGACACCACATGGACCCGGCTCCCCGGAGAAAGCTCCGTCACTGACAAGACCCACAAGGAGCCCCCAGCACCGCCCGGGAAGGTAACCGACTTTCACTATTTATTCCCTGTCTGTACTTCCTGCATCTGGAGCTGTCCGCTGGCCATGGTGCTGAATCCTGGAGCCAGAGGAAGCCCTGCTTTCCTCCCGGTCCTGGGATTTCCTTTACTCGCGCGCCCTGTACTCCAGGTCCCCTCTGACCGTTCCCCTGAACCTGGGGTCCTCTCTTCCCCGCCTCGTCCATACCTAAGATCTGCTCTGCTTATGTCTCCCCAGCCCAGCGGGAGCTTCGCCCACATCCCCCGTGTCTTGGATCCCCCCTTTCAGCGCCCTCTGCACCCAGGGTTCGTTCTTCCAAGGGACCACCCTAACTACTTCCCTTGCACTTCCACCTCATCTGCCCACCAGGGATCCACTCTTCCCGTGCCCCCACTATCCCCACAACCGCTCTGCTCACTACCCCTGTGTCCTGGGTCCACTCTGCTCTTACTCTCAGGACCGTGATTACTTCTGCTCACTCCCTTCCCTTACCTCGGGTCTTTCTGTCCTTTCACCACCTGTACTCGGGTCCCCTCTATCTACATCCCCTGTGGCCGTGGCCACTTCACGAGGGTCCTCTGCGTCCCGAGCTCCCTCTCCTCTACCGGAGCCCCCCAAACCTATGTCCCTTTCTGCTTGCACCCAAAGCAACCAAGTCTCCTCGTCCTGCTCTAAGTCCGCCCTGGAGAACATAGAGTGTAAAGCGGGAAGGAGGGAAGGGGGGTGTTAGAAGGTGGGGTGGAAATATGCTGAGCGAAATATGAACAAAATCCGTTCTGGTTTGGTCTGTTGGGGCAGTATGTTTTTGTTTTTGTTTTTTAAATTTTTATTGGCGGGGGGGATTGGGCGTCGTTTGTGCCAAGCAGATCCCCAGTCCCTGGACGAAGAAGCTCAGTCTAGAGCTCTGTTTGGAGGTGGCTACTCGCGGGTATCTCTGCTTCCCGGAGGACATGAAAACAGCGGGATCGGAGAAGTTTGGGAAGAAAAATACTGGACTGCAGCATAGGGCACGCGTCTGGGTGTGCGCGCGCACGTGTACCTCGGTAGCGCGCGTGCGTGTGCGCGAGCGTGAGCCAGAGCGCGCTGCGGTCCGCTTCTGTCCCCGAGATTCTATGTTGGCTGGTGTGGGGATGCGACTGCAGGGGGCTCACGTTCAGCCAATCTCCCATTCCTTCCTTCTTCTCCCTTAGGGGAGTCGCTGCAGGAGGGAAGCCGCCCTAGTAATACTTCCATGCCCCCAGCACACACATCTTGAGGTTGGGGTCTGCCAGCCAGATTGGACAAAGGCAGGGACACAAGGACCGGGACCATTTAGGAGCAGGGTCAAAGAAGAGTTGGTTGGCAAGAGTTTGAAACAGCGTCAGGACAAAGGCAGGGTCAGACCAGGAAGAAGTAGGGGCCCAAGTCTGCAGAGACTTGGCAGCAGAGGCTAATCTCGGAGGTGTTGGGATTCCACGACCCCACCCACCCCCGACCCGGGAGGATGCAGACCCCAGTACTGCGCCCCCAACCCCCTATGCCTCCCCCTCCTCCATCACATAGCCCCAGAGTGAGGCGGGAAGCTTCAGTGAAGGGGACGCCTGGGCGGGGCGACTGGGAGTCCGTACTTCCCAGGACTCTAACGCCCACGTTTGGGGGAGAGGGTCGCCAACGCGTGCTGCCAACCAGTCCCGGTACTCGGGCCTGGAGCCTGCCCCAGCCCTTGTCCTTAACTCGGCTGCCTAGATCGCCCTGGAGACAGAACGACCCTAGAGCTTCCGGAACCCTCTGCATTTCCCCAAGCGCAACGCGAGTCACCTTCAAACGCCCCTTTCGGCACTTCCTCCCTGCTCGCTGCCGCCTCTGTCAAGCGGGCGCGCGCTCCTCGCTCCCTGCGCGGCCCCCGCCCCAAAGTTTCCTCCACCAGTTCAATTTCCTAATCAATGAACCTGAAGGATAGAACACTTGCTCCTGAAGCCAAAGGGCCTTTCAGGAAAATTGACTTTCGATGAATCCGATCTTGCGGGTAGTTTCTGCAGCAGTGAGAAGCCCCGCTCCCGCCCCTCAGCTAATCCCGCCCCGCCCAGGGCTCCTCAGAATACCCTTCTGCCCTCCGCAGCCACTAGAGATCCTCCTCCTTTCTAATCACCTAAACCAGAACTCTTGAGTGGCCACACTCCTCTCAAGCCTCCCCACCAAACCTGAGCCCACTGTCCTCCTCTGCCTACTTCCTTCAAACCAGAGGTTGGTGAGTGATCTCTTCCTTACCCCGAAACCAGAGTTCGTCGAGTGATCCCGTCCACTCTACCCCCAAAACTCTGGATTTGGAGTTAGAGGAACATGGTTTGAATCCTGACTCTTCCATTTACTACTTATCTTGACCCTGGGCACGTGAATTAACTTCTTTCCGTCTGTTTCCGTATTTAAAAAATGAGGAATTTAGTTAGATGACCTCTAAAGTATCTAATTCTGTGGTCCTATGATCCTTAGATACCGTATCCCCTAGACAGAGAAATCCCTCCCCAGTGACCTCTTCTTTCTGATTCTGCCATCGACGCCTACCTCTCTGACTTGTCCAAGCCCACAGAGACAAATTAGTATGTCAAAATCAAGCCGATGCTTTAACCTGCTCTCCAACCCGCAACAAACAGCGACCCCAGTGGCCACCCAGTGGCTGACATTGCTCTCTACCTTGTTTCTGAGCCTGTTTGTTCGCTTAGTGATAGAGCCGGACGGAAGGGATCTCAAGCTAGACGTCTGACTTCCCAGCTTTGTCTGGGTCAGTTAACCAGGCAGAAGTTAGTTGACCTTTGTCCTTGACTCCAGGGTTTTATCCTTTCTCTATTTTCTAAACCTTCACTGTGCCGTCCTCCACCCTCTCCCTGCACTTTAGGCTCCCTCTTCCTCCTTCTTTGCAACCCCTAAAGCTTTGGGGCCTCTCTAAGCTCAGGTCTGACACTCCTTAATTATCCTGATTCTAATTACTTCTCCCCTTCCCGTTGCTAAGATCACTGAATACCAATCTTGATATCTGCTCCCTCTTTCTCTTTGTCCCTTTGTGATACATACCGTAGCATTGGGTTTTCAAAGGTTTTATTCACAGGGAAAAGAGAGTAAACGATTCAAGAATAACAAGGGAATATCATTAGACTGGCATATAAAGGCAGTATGGTGTAGTGGATAGTTTATTAACCTGGCCGTCAAAAAGGTGTGGATTCTAGTCTGGCCCATACTAACTGTGTCATTGTAGACAAATCCTTTAATCTCTTAGTGTCTTGGGCAACTCTCTAAAAATCATAGATCATAGCCTCCTCTTCCCCACCCCCCCAAAGAAATTCGCTTCATCCCAGACTAGGTAACCCTTAAAATTCCTTGGCTATTCTATTGCATGTTAGCTTCTTAGGTCTAGCTCACCTCCATGTAAATCCTCTTAGGTCCAGATCCTTTAAGATCACTAAAGAGTTCTTCCCCAGCACTATAAATTTGTCCATTCAACAATGCTAGGGGACTTCTGAGCCAATCAGAAATGGTGTGACAAGTTTTGTCCTTTACTCATATTACTTTGTAATCACTGGCTAACTAGAACACTTCCCCCTCCCTGCCAAAGTGGAGAGGGAAACAGTTGTTACCCCATCACCTCAAATATAGAACCCAGAAAGAAAGAAAATGACAGAAAGAAAATCTGGGGTATCCTCCCATATCACCCATCCCCTTCTTTTTTTGATTGCCTCCTCCCTCCTCACAGGGTACAATCCAGGACCAGTGACCTGTGAAACTTGCATGTAAAGTCTGAACCAGCCTCATACGGGATCAAAGCCATCACCATGGACTTCGTTATGAAGCAAGCTCTGGGAGGTAAGGGGGACCAATTTGCATACCCCTGGTCTGTGCTTATTTTCTCCTAAACAATTGGTACAAGCATCTCTGTCCCTTTCTCTGTCTCTCTCTCTGTCTTTCTCTCCTTTTGGGGCACTCTTATACTCAAACACAGACCTTTTTGATTATTATGCATTGGTACATTCACACCCTCCCATCTTTTGTTAGAGTACACCACCAGCACACTCAGAATTACTTCCATGTTGTTTTGTTACTGTTCATTGGCACACTAATACCGACCTTCTCATGCTATTTGTCACAATGTTGATAGGCACTCCCACTGACACCTGCCTGTGAAAGTTTATATACAGTCCCTCATTGCAATCCAGCTGGGCCTGCCTCATATTTGGAATAAATATCGACGCAAAAGCCTTCATTGACCTGTGCTGTGCAGAGATGATGGGAAGACAGACACTCCCTGAGCCATTTACAATAGAGAAGAGGCAGCAATGAAGCATGTCCTTGGGTCTCTTGGCTTCCCTTTATCAGTGTCTATGAAGAGGGAGAGGGTGGGAGTAGGATAGTAGGAAAGGAAATTTTGGCGAGTATATGAAAGTGTATTTGAAAGTATGTGTGAATTGAGGGGTGATGAGAACAATAGACAGCCAAGTCTATGATGAAGAGCAACCCCCTTCCCAGGTTTGGGGGTGGGGGTAGAAGGGTTGATCTGGGACGGAGGAAGCCTAGGTAAGGCTCTAACTGCCAGACTAAGCACTGATAGGTGCTCTAGCTGTTTAGGAGAGAAAGAAATGAGAGGCGTGGGCCTATAGGGCCCATACCTCAGGCTATGGCTACATCTTGGGAAGGACAAGCTTATTATAGCTCTCTGGAAAGATCAGTTAGCTACGCCATACACTGTTCCCAGAAAGAGAATGGTTCGGGTCGTCACCAGTTGTGGGCTGGCAGTATCTCTAGGTCCCATGGGGTTTGCTCTCTCAATCCCACCCTTTCCTTACAAATGCCAGAAGGATTTTCTGAAGATGAATTGTACCCCAGGCTCTGTGACCCAGTGGCATCTCTGGGTTCCCATGGTGTTTGCTTCCCTCTCCCCTTTTCCTAGCAAAACTCCTGAACGATTTTATGAAAGTGAGAGCTGAATTGTTTCCCAGGGCTCAGGGACTCAGGAAAAGCCAAGACAATGGCCCTTGAAATACAACTCCCCCTCTCTCTGTTCCTTACACAAGCAGATTAACATAATAACAAAAGGCCAGCTGCCTCTGGACCTCAAAATTACATTTTTTACTTTAAAGGGGGAAAAAACCCTTATTTGTAATGGAAGAAGAGGATTGTCTCATTTTAAACTTTTTATTTATTTTGGTGGTAAGTTTATTATTTTGATATTATTTTATATATTAATATGTGGTTATATTAGAGGGGGACCTTCTAAATGTATTATCTCAGTAAGTCTCCACTATGTACACCATAACCATCCTCCCTTACAGACTATTTCCATTCCCAGCCCCCAACCTCACCTCCCCACCCCTTCCCTCCAGCCAGGGCCTAGGATACAGTCACAAGATAGCAAAGAACAGTTCAACCTCCCCCCTAGTGAATGCCCTGATTCTGAGCCATTCCTAAAATGTTCAGTGCAGCACTAGACTGTCCAGGCAGAGGTGTGGAGAAGTATGGGAGGGACAAAGGCTTTGCTCCCCTTTCTGGGATGTTTTCTTTTTTTCTGTGAATTATGATTTAGAGCTGGAAGAGATGGTAGAGACCACTGAGAATAACTGCCTTGTTTTACAGAGGAGGAAACAGGCCCAGAGAGGGCAATGGACTTGTTGCAGGTTACACAAAAAATAAATAGCAAAGCCTGGATTGGAAGCTAGGCGCTTTGACTTCAAATACCTTGACCTTCAGATAGCTTCTTGAAGATACTCCGGTGATAAATGGCTAAAGGCTGAGTGGTTGCTCTTCTAGTTTGGACAATGGAGAAGTCTAAGTATCAGCTCATGGGGAAGAGAAACCAGGACTGCAATCAGTTGGTCATTAAGCATTTGCTAATCACCTACTGTGTGCCATACATTGCACTAAGCTCTCAGGATATAAAGAGAGACAAAAGATGGTTCCTGACTTCAAGGAGTTCGTGATCCAATGGGAGAAAGTACCTTGTAAAAAGAAACTGCAGGGGGGAAAAGAGGAGAAGGGGAGGAAGGTTGCCAGGTGCCAAGGCATGATGAAGTCCTGAAACCAGATAGGAAATGATGAGTTGTCTGCCCCAGACCCCTTCCTTAAATAGAGGATCTAGGAGGAGCTCTCTTCTGTACACCCTTCGCCCTCAATCAGAGGGAGGGCAGGGGGCATGAAGAAGATAGGATCCTATAACAAGGCTGACTCAGCCCTGCTCCTTCCCCCCAAATCCTGACTCTTCTCCCAGTCCATCCCAGTTATTAGTTTGGAGTATAAATATCCTGATACCCACTCTAGTCAAGGTACCTACTCTAAACCTGGGCCAGCTCCAGATATAGGGACCTCTTAAGAACGAGGGGAGATGGTCTAGGTTTGACTCCTGGTCTTATGTAGAATCCTGTTTTAGGAGGATCCTGATGAGTCTTCCCTATTCCCTTCTCCCAAACCCAAGCAAGCCTCTATGAATTCAGAATATTCAAGGATGTTTAGAGCTGCGCCCTCTCCCCAATTCTCCTATCTCTACATCCTCCTCTCTACATCTCTCCTCTTCTCTCCATCCTTCCTTCCCCCCCCCAAGTCCTTATCTCCTAGAATTTTGCATAGATAGGAATGAAGATAGGAATAGGAAGATTAGGAAGAATCATGTTGAGGGAGGAAGGGGCAGGGCTGTTGGCACTTTCACCAGTCGAATCCATAAAATGAGGGGATTAGCCTAAAGAGAAATCAACTTGGAGTGAAGAGACCCAAGTTCCAATTTCAAATCCACCACATTGTGCCATCTTGAGCAAGTCACTGAGCAACCTATCATCTGTAAAATGGGGATTATAACTCCTCCAGAACCTGCCATTACAACAACATATAATATTGTTGAGTCATTTTTCAGTCCTGTCTGACTGTACATGACCCCATTTGGAGTTTTCTTGGCAAAGATACTGGAGTGGTTTGTCATTTCCTTCTGCAGCTTATTTTACAGATGATGAAACGAAGTCAAACAGGGCTAAGTGACTCACCCAGGGTCACACAGTTAGTAAGGGTCTGAGGCTGGATTTGAACTCAGGAAGCAGAGTATTCCTGAGGCCAGGCCCAGCACTCTGTGCACTATGGCGCCACCTAGCTGCCCTAACAGTAATAATAGCTAACATTTATCTAGCACCTGCAGTGTGCCCTGCACTGTGCTAAGAGTTTTGCATATCTTACCTCATTTGATCCTCAAAACAACCCTGGGAGGTAGGTGGGGTATTATCCCCATTTTGCAGTGAGGGAAAATGCACAATACAGAATTATGGAAGATAACGTGCTTTGTAGACCTTAGCATGATACTAAGTGTGGGCTGTTATCTCTTAAGACCCTTTTCTATTCTGACACTGGTACTTTCTAGGTCTAAGGGGCTGGGGTTGGCCTACTTGCAGAGAGCATCTGTGGTATGATTTGATTAGAGTAAGACAAATGAGGCTGCATGCCTCTAAATCAGTGCCTGAAATGGGCTGGAATCATCATTCCATGCTATAGCTCAGCATTTACCGTGCACCAGTTCCAGATGGGTGCCAGACTCCACATGCTCCAGGGATTGCCCAGTGATTGGCATTGATCCGCAGTGTTTTCCTTCCAGCACTTCCCTCTCTTTGCCTGCCCTGGGGCTCTGCAGACTTCTTCTCTTGGTGGAAGGCCTGATGCAGGATTGACAATGCCAGGGCTTTTCTGGGGTCTTCAGAGATAATTTGGTTCATCCTGAATAGTGGCATTTCTAATCTATTTAAATTAAATTAGAAGATTTCAAACCTTATATCTGGACCTCCCTGCTCTGGAAATTTCCCCAGGCTAAAGGACATGGAGATTTCAGGCTAATTATGAAGACTTAGGATCAATTAGAATGTCAGAACTAGAAAGACCTATAGGGAGCATCTAATCCAACTTCCTAATTTTACAGATAAGGAAACTGAGGCCCAGAAAACATCAAGTTAGACTTCATCCTTCAGGTTTAAATCTGGTATGGTCAAGTGTCTGTCCTAATGAAGCTCAGACATTATACTTGTTATTCAAATGATAAATAATTGAGGCTTCACTTGGAAGTTTTGAAATATCTGACTTTGGTTTCCACACTGTGGAGATGAACAGGGTAATTGCCCAATATATTTTTTTTATCTTGTGTCCCAGCATCAAGGTTGTTTCTCCAAATTATCACGAAGGAACTCCTCTCCCTAGAATTCCTAAGAAGGCAGTGTACATTCTGTATATGTTGACATATATGTATACACACACACACACACACACACAAAGTAAATGCAAAATTATTTCAGGCAAGGACATGGAGGGGGAAGCAGAAATGGAACTACAAAATAGGTGATGCCAGCAGGCAAATTCCAGTGAATTGTGTGGATAACACCTTTCAGGATCCTTTCCCAGGAAGCTTTGAATCATTGCTGCTACTATGGGACACCAGGCACTGTCTGTCTTGATCCTGAGACATGAATTCAAATCCTGATCTGTCCTTGAGTTGCTGTATGATCTTGGATGAATTGTTCTTTTCTTCTCTGGACTTTAGTTTCTCCATTTGTAAAATGGGAGGTGAGATCAGCTGGTCTGTCTCTAAGTCCCTTCCAGCTCTGACGTTCTGTGGTCAATACCCTGCATTGGGATAATTGCTGCTGTTGATGTTGCCATGGTGTGTTGTGCACACCTACACCCTGTGGAAAGGGCGAGGTTGGAAAAGCTCAGCTCTTTGCTTCAAGAAAATGAGGGTCTCCACTGTGGCCCTTACAAAGTCATCTGCCCTTCTGGTCTGTGTATACCACCAAAAGAGCAGGAGGGAGAACTATTACCAAAAAAACATACAGAAAACAAACAAAAAATATCCCACCAAAAAATGAACATTCCCTAACAGAGTACCTGCTCCTTCCAGCATCTTCTTCTCAGTTCATTAGTCTGTCAATGATCCATGAATTCATCAATCATTCAGGAGAACTGTTGCTATAAGGAAATCTGAGTGCACAGGTCAGAGATCTCTGAAAAAAAAAATACCATCACATAACTGTGAATTGGTCTCTGCTATGGGCACTACCCCAACCTCTGCTCCTACCAGGGGTCAGCCATCTCTGCTAAGCCAGCTGAGGGGAATTAAACAAGTATTTCATTTAACAAACATGTTTAAGTGCTTCTTGTATGCAAAGGCTTGGGGGAGGGGGTGTACAAAGTCTCTGACTCCATGGAGCTTGCTTTAAAAGACACAAACATAACTCTAATATTATATGAGAGGTGTATACCAATGCTCTTTGAAGTCTAAGGAAAGTTAGGATAGAAGGTGGATCTGATACAGGTGCCAACATATGTGTTGACTGGGGGGGGACAGTGCAATGGGAGATGAATGGAGCTCCAAGATTCTAGTCCTTCTCACTAAAAGGTCTTCAATTAAGGGTGAATGTCTGTTGGAAAGGCTGATGTAAAGATTCATACTTCAGGTGAAGGGGTTGCATGTCTGAGGTTCCTTCTAGCTGTGTGTCCCTGGACAAGTCTGGCCTCCATTTTCCCCCCTGTCAGATGAGGTCATAGGATCTATAGCCAGAAGGGATCCCTCATTTTAGAGATGGGGAAACTAAGGCCCAGGTAGGGTAAGTGACTTGCCCAAGGTCAGGCAAGTAGACAGAACCTCAGACAGGTAATAAGCATCACAAAGGGAATTTGAACTCAGATTCTCCCACTTCAGAGCCAGAGCTCTTTCTGTTGTTTCATAGAACCTCATCAGACAGACATGTGCCTGTTTATTTTATAGGGTCTTGTTGCTGGTGACTGCCCCCAGCCCTCCACCTCTGCCCTGCAAAGCAAACAAACAGAAACCCACCTTTTATTTAGTGTATAGGGATAGGATTGAACTCGTGATTTTTTTAGCACAGGGAAATCTATGGATAAGGAAGCTCCCTCCACCAATCAAGACTACACTTTCTCTTATCAACCTATCTTTGTACTTGTTTGTGGGCAGCTAGGTGGCACAGTGGATTGAGCACCAGACCTGGAGTCAGGGGAATTTGAGTTCAAATCCAATCTCAAATACTTACTAGCTGTGATCTTGGGCAAGTCATTTGACCCTGTTTACCTCAGTTTCCTCATCTGTAAAATAAGCTTGGAAAGGAAATAGCAAGCTACTCCAGTATCTTTGCCAAGAAAACCCCAAATTGGGTCATGAAGAGTCAGAAATTAATGAACCAATATTTGTTATTTTCCCCCAGTAGAATGTCTAGGGTTTTGGGGCATATGGATTATTTAGATTTAATTTTTGCAACCCCACCACCTAGCAGAGTACCCGATGCATAGTAGCCATTGCCTACATGGTTATTGAATAAATAAATGAATGAATAACTGCTGTGAGGTTCTTTCTCCTTCCAGCAGAGAAGTGGGGACTATGGGTGTGGGATGTTTCATTTTTCATAACTGTTACAAGGAAAGATTCATGGGGGAAGGGAGGAGAGGGAATGGTAAGAAACCATTGTGATATGAAAGCAAAAGGCATAAACAAAACATTTTTAAAAGGGGGACAATTGTGTGCAGGCATTTTGAACAATCAAGATGCAAAGGAAGTGCCTGATCAAGCTCCCCTTTGGGAGTAGGGGGTGGGATGCAGACGGAATAAAGCTCTTGGGTTATTTTCAGCTATAGCTGAAGAATCCCATGGAGCTTTACCTAGCTTCATTGTCTTCCTCCAGATATATATATGTGCCAGGGGCGATGTTTCAGCAGGGAGTCTGCTGAACAGCTCCCCTAGTGACTTGAAACTGTTGGGTCCATGTTTGTTATGTTGAATGGAATTAAGTGGACTCAGGGCCACATAGAAAGTGAATCCTGGCAACCCAGGTCAAGGAAACTGTGTTAGAATGTAAGCTTCTTGAGGGCAGGCCTGTTTCATTTTGGTTTTTGTATCTTCTGTGGCTAGCACTGTGCCTGGCACGTAACAGCCTCTTAATAAATACTCATCGATGGGCTGTTCCTTTTTGAAGTCTGTAGCTGCCTAATTGTCTCAGTTCTGCATGTTGTTTGCATAGGCACTGCAGCCTCTATCCCAGGCCAGCACTGTCACATGAAGGAATAAGCTGAGGCCCTGGACATCAAAGCAACCTGCTTCTGCTGCAGCCCAGCCTGGCTCCTGCGCTATTTATTCAGTCTATTTGTTGTTCTGAGGGGAGGCTTGGGCTGATCTTGTTGGATTACATCAGCAGAGCCACTGCAAACATCCTACGCTTTACTGCTGGAATCCTTGGGCTGCTGGATAGGCTGTTGGGTGATGGGGCCAATCCATCCTAAGAGTTCCACCAAGAGAGCCAGGATGAGAGAGGGTAGAGGCTGAAGATGGAGGGGGGGAAGTAGGAGGGGGCATCTCACTAAAGAGTCGTATTCTATAGAAGTATTGGTGGAGAAAGAGGGAAGAAAGCAAAGAAGGAAGGAAGGAAGAACAGAAAGAAAAATGGAAGAAAGGAAAGAAGAATGGAAAGAATGAAGGGAGGAAGGGAAAGGGGCCCAAGAAGGAATCAGCAACAGGAACCCTCACCTCAAATCCAGGGACCCCTCATGCAGTCATATTCTCAAAAAACAAACCAGCATCTCTGGGAACATGGATTTAAAATTTCTGCCTAAAATGAGTACTTCTTCTAGAGATCCAAGGATCATAGGATTTAAAGTTGAAAGGGACCTTAGAATTCATCTAGTCACATCCCCTCATCTTATAGATGAGGAAACTAAGGCCTAGAGAGCTTGCCCAAAGTCACATGTAGCTGTTAAGATTCTTTAAGATTTTTTTCTTTGTGATATATCATACTTCTATAAACATGCACACCCATGCACCCGAGCCAGACAGACACAAACAAGTAGGTCACCTGGCAGGTCAGTCCCTGAGGCACTGATCAGTTACTCTAATGCAGGTGTCAGGATGGCCAGACCTGTATAGACCAGTCTGCCAATTTATGTCTTTTGTGGTCAGGTCAATGTCCCATTCAGTTGTCTGGCTGGCTGGTTATGGCTGCATGGGGGCCAGCTGGGAGAAGGGAGGGCTAAGAAAGTCTCAAATCTAGGTTATTATAGCTGATTCAGATACAACTCTCCCTCAACCCCATACTTGTGTGTTCTCTCTTGCTCTGCTTCCTGGAGAAGTCTTGACAGCATATCTGGAGATTTTGAGAGATACTGGTTCTCATGATTAGCCTGACCAGTGACTCTTAATGGAGCTCTTCATCCAGAAATGTATGGAAGGTCTGAAGGACGACAGCTGCTGCTCTTTCTGACCTTCAGCAGACTTCAGATTCTGTGGTGATTTCTGGGCCTGTAGAATGAGCCCCTAGCCATCTTCTCTGGGGGCTTTCACTGGGAGATAGTCTTCAGGTTTTATGGCTGGAGGGATTTTCAGGCTAGTATTTGCCAAGTACATGAGGAAGATGGTAGGGTTGAAGCTCATGGGATAGGTACCAAGAACAAGGCTTGGATACCCAGTTACTGCATCTACCCACGTCATCCTGACTTTCCTTCTGCCAGATTTAGCTACCTGATAGTCTCTGGGTTTCCTTTACGAAAATTAACAGGCTCTACCTTAATGTATTAATGTCTGAGACTTTGTATCCCCTCCTGCTCCACTCCATTCCTCTCTCCCAGTCACGGGAGCCACGATGAGCAGTAGGGAGAGCTTTCTCCTCACTGCTCCCACTCTGGGCCTTGCTCTTAGTTTTCAGAATGCTGGAACCAAAAGGGAGAGGGCCTAGGGTCTGGGAATGATGTTGGCAATTATGCACAAGGAACAAATATTTTACTTTTATTTGAATAATCTTTAAAATGTATAGACTTACAGGTATTGTATTATATAATGATTCATTTCAGAATTTTCCTATATGTGTTGTGTGCGTGTGTACACAATATAATAATAGTAAAGCATAATGACGTGAATTTAAAATACATGCATATATATATATATAGATAACTCTCTATCATAAAAAACAACAGCTAAAATATTTTATAATACCATCCTCTATAGGGTAAAAACCAGCATGAATGGATGTACAGAGGGAAGGCCTCAATGGGTGAAAAGGCAAACTCCTGCAGAGACTGGGGGCCATCCAGGAAAAGACAGGAGCTGGCAGGGGCAAAGGGTTAGAAGAGACAAAAGTATTCCTGGTTCCATGTGCTCCAGGCACACAGTCAAGCAGATTATTTAGGCAGGCAGAAGACGACGAACAGCTGACATTTCTATGTTGCCTTGAGATTTACAAAATGTTTTCTTTTATCTTATTTGATCCTTATAACAAGCCTATGAAGTTTACAGCCACAGAATCTGTAACAGTGCCTTGTACACAACAGGCGCTTAATAAATACTGAATGGAATTTTCCAGATAAGGAAATGGAAACTCAGAGAGGTTAAGTGACTTGCCTTGGGGCACACAGCTAGTAAGCATACTTGTGCAATAGTGATCTTAAATCAAGAAGCAATTGCTGATGCTTCATGTGTTCAGACTTCTCTGCTTTCTTTGAGCCATGCCAGCCTCAGGAGACTGAGCTGACTCAAAGCCACTTGACATTGGTCAGACTCTGTCTTGCCTGCAGGATCCCAAATCAGATTTGTTTTCCTCAGCAACCTTTAGAGCACATCTTTCAGAAGCTCAGTCAGGATGTGGTTTTACCATTTAAAAGAATAATTAAAATTCACTGAACTCTAAGCAAAAGCTGGTTAATTTTCCATGGGAGAAAATGGTAGTTATCTTTAAAAAAAATGGGACAAGTAATAAAGAATAATAGGAGAGAAATAAAGCAGGATGTCAGCATCCAAACACTACTGAAAATGGCTTCCTTTCCCTGGGATGTGATGACTTTTGGGGCTCCACTGGCCAGGAAAGAAAAGAAGATCATAGAATCTTAGAATTGGAAGTGACCTCAGAGGTCATCTAGTCCAACCTCTACCACAACATCCCTGACAAGTGGCTATTTGAAAGTCATCGGCCATGGGGAACTCAATACCTTTCAAGGCACACACCCTTCCATTTTTTGGACAGCTCCTGTAGTGAGGAAATAGTTCCTTTATATTAAGTTTCAGTTCGCCTCTCTGAACTTCCCTCTTCCCACCCACCTCCTTTGTTCTTAGCCATCCTTATTTCTTTTAGTCTATTCTGGAACTCTTCATAAAATAATGGGGACCCATAACATGGAGTCGATTTCCTTAAGGATACTAGATGACTAGGAAATAGATCATACCTTACACAGCCCTTTGGCCATGGCCTCAACACAGTGAGAATGGGCCAGGCACAACACTAAGGGAATTTAAGCAGAATTATCTTTTTGTCTTGAATTTTACATGTGATTGCTCTGATCTTAAATCAGACTGGAGCCTAGGGCTGCTGAGAAATTAGAAATTCTTTTCCATGTCTGGTTTTGCTTGGACCTTAATGTTCATCTCAATTTTTTTTTGTTAATTCCCTGTTCCCTTTTATATCCTTGCATTAAGTGCACAATTTTCTTCAGACCAGCCTAGCCCATCCCTGATGTTTGTAAAAGATTATTGTGAAAGGCCTGTCATCCAGGAGCTATTAAAACTAATGCTGTTTGCTTAATCCTGACTATAATTTCTTGCCAACCAACAAAGCAAAAAATAGATGACTTTATCAGTTGAAGTATTCCCATGTTGGAGCTAAAACATTCATAATTGAGTTGCAGTTTAATCAACTAATGCTCCATTTCTGCAGGAGAAGTGCCATTCTTCAGGGCTTCACAAGAAATGATGGCTTCTTTGAAGTGTTCTCCCACGTGAGGGATTCAAGGTTTTGGGTAAAAGCGTTCACTTTCTTTCCCTTCCATTGCTGCTCACAAAGTCCCCTTTACAATGGACTGGTGTCTTGGTTTGTTCTCTAGGACATGTGACCAAGTCAAAGAATTCTATTCGAAGAGTTTTCTAAAAGCTATGGGGTTTTAATGAATTGCCTTATAATTCTTTGTTGAGTTTTTTGTGTGCCCCGCTCGGTTCTCTATAATAGACAGAGCAGGAAGAGCAGACCAACCTTAGAGGGGAGACAAGAGGAGTGAATCCAGGTCCTGACCTCTGGGAGCTCAGTCTGGGAATTAGAGATGGGTAAATGCCTGGATTTTCCATACCCAGAAGAAATGGGTGCCCTTGTGGATGCCTGGCAGTATTCTAGAACATGTATCAAAGGGATGGTTTCTGGACTTTTAGAAAGGTGTCAATTACTAAGACCCATCAAGAACAGGTTATGCCACACTAATTTCATTTTCTTTTTTTGAGAGTTAGTAGATCCATGAATTGGGACAATGCTATAAACATAATATTCCTGGACAAGCATATGACAAAGCGTCTCACAATATGCTGATGGGACAAGATGGCAGTGTGGGCTAGATGACAGAACACTTGGATGGCTTCAAATCTAGATGAGTGACTGCCTCAAAGAGCAGCCATTTAATGGATTCATTTCATCCCAGAAAGAGAATTTCTAGTGGAATGTCACTGGTATATCCCTGGCCCTGGGATGATTTTTAATATTTTTATCATTGATTCAGATTAAGTCATAGATGGTATGTTTATCAAATTTGTAAATGAAACTAAGTGGAGAGGGATAGCCATTATGTATATTGGATGTCAGAGGCGAGATCCAAAAATATTTCAATGGACTAGAATGGCAAACTAACTTAATATGATGAGAGAAATAGGGTTTCCCAAAGGTCTTAGTGCAGTTTAAATCTTATCATAACTTTAATAGCTTAAACCTACACTAAGATTTTTGGGAGACACTGGAGTAATAATAAATGTAAGGTCAGGAACTTAGATACAAAAAATCAAAGGCACAAGTACAAAATGGTAGCAATATATTACATTAGAGAGACTCAGTCTCCTCATTTGTAAAATGGGAGAGATAATAATACCAAAGATATTTATCTCACAGAGTTGTAAAGTTTAAATGAGATAATATCTGTAAAGCAGTTGGAAATCTCAAAGTATTATATGAGTGATCACCTAAGAATTTCACCTGTGGGATTCAGTATCAAAAGCACTGAAATGCAAATTCATAAGATTAGCCTTCAAGCTAAATTGTCATAAATATGCTAACCCATTATTACCAACACTTAACTGAACGTTGAATGAGAGGATAAATGAATGGTTCTGAATTCATCAGATATATCTTTAATTATTTCTTTTAGTCTTACATGGAAGAGAGTCCATTTTAATTCAATTGGCATGTTTTATGAGAAAACGAATCATCCCTGAGCTGCTTGGGAACACTGTGGGAAAGTGACATGTGGTTACCGGCATGGGTTGGGTGGAGTGGAAAGTTGGAAGAATTGTTGGGTGAATTCCATCAATGAGGAGCTTTTGGACCTGAGGCACAGAGATAAGCCTTTTAAAGCATTAGAACCAGGTAGGTGGTGCCTGGAGTGAAGAAGACCTGAGATTAGTTTTGACCTCAGACCCTGGGCAAATCACTTAAACCTTTGTATGCTTCAGTTTTTCTCCACTATTACAAGGGAGGTGATAGTAGAACCTACCTGGAAGGATGATTGCAAGGACCAAATGACATAATATTTAGAAAGTGCCTGGTACTTAGGAGGTGCTAAATACTTATTCTCTTTACTTCACTACACAAATGTAGACCTACCAAAGCATCTTAAGCATGTGTGTGTGTGTGTGTGTGTGTGTGTGTATGTGTGTGTGTGTGTGTGTGTGTGTGTGTTGGGGTGATATTATGTAGTGTTTTAGAAGTAACGTCTGGGTTTGATAGGTAATTTTTTGAAGAAGTACTATAGTTATTTGTACACATGCCTTATTCCTCTTACTGGACAGTAAGCTCCTTGAAAACAAGAACTCTGTCATATTCAGCCCTTAGTATAGTGTCTTGTACTTTATAAGTCTTAATTGAATGGAAGAATGTAGTAGAAAGATTTCACTCCTTCCAGAACATACATCTTATAAAAGCATATTGTTGATCATCCAGCTGACTGATGGAAAGAGTGTATGGGCAGAGCCATTACTATGGTTGGTCAACTACAGTTTTGCCTCAGGGCACTGAATTTGGAAGACATTGACAGCATGAGTCTCATTTTGTCTAAACAGCACCAGAAAACCAGAAAGGGATTCTGATTGCCAGCCTCAACGTCCCCATGGAGCAGCCTATGATCTGATCATAGGCTCAGTCATAGGCAGCTGCCAGTTGAACTTACCTAAATCATGTCTCTTCCATTCTCTATGCCTTCTGCCCCATTCAGGGGGGAAGGATTAAAAGCAATTAGCCTACCAATGAAAGCACTTTGCCCCAATTCTCTGCCACTGCCTTCCCAATAAAAAGAGAAAAAAACTATTTTGAAAACACTCAATGTTAAAATTGGAAAGAGGGTATCAGGGAGAGACTATTCTCTAGGCCATGCTTAATCTTGAATGCTTTTAACTTTATTAGCTCCTATTACCCTACCATTGTCCAAATGGACCCAACAATGCACAAGGCAAGGGCACAATTAAAGAAAATTATTGATATATTTTGTTTGGTACCAATTTCATTCCCAAATATATTCTCATTCTTCTTCTGACTAGCTAGCATGCTTTGTAATAAGAAAAGAAAGAAAGAAAGAAAGAAAGAGAGAAAAAAGAAAGGAGAGAAAAAGTGCTTTAGCAAAACCAACCAATCCACCAACCATGTCTTTTACATGCCCCTCCCCTTTTTACCAGATAAGGGAAAGAGGTGCATTTTCCTAACCCTTCTCTGGGGCCATGCTTGCTTATTGTAATTACATAGGTTGTTGCTTTGTTCTTTCCATTTATATTGTCATATTCATTGTGTATATAATTTTCCTGCTTCTATTTACTTCACTCTTCACCAATTCTGTGCCCCTGGTGCCAGGGCCCATTTATTGACAGGTACCAATTACTCTAGTCTGAACCACATGGACAGATCTTTAGCTTCAGCTGAGTACACTCAACAGGTGAGGAATAACGGCACCAGGCTCTGGGTGTCACTCTCATATCTCCTTGTACCCTGCTAGCACCAGCCTGCCTCCTAGGCATACCCCACTGGACACTCCTTGACATCTGCTGAAAAACTTTTGAGGGATGGCTTCACCTTTAGAGACCTGGTGCTTCTGTCTATTCATATACACAATGAATGCTCCAATATTACAGAAACGTTGGCCCCAGGTTGTTTCAAAGATAGGTAGTTACTGAGTGGCAGGAGAGTGTACAGGGTCAGTGCCCTCACCAGAAAGGACCTCTAGTACCACTGAATCCACTCTATATACTCTCATAAGAATTTCCATACTATATCTTCCCATACTTCTCTAAATTCCTCATATTGATCACATTTCATGGCACAATAATGTTAAAGGCATAATTCTATTTTCTGTTTCGCTGTTGTTTTTCATTCATCAGGCATTTATTAAGCACCTCTCATGAACCAATCATTGTGCCAGGCACTGGAAATACAGACAAAAAGAGTTTACAGTATATTAGGAGAAAACAACATGTATACAGATAAATAAACAGTTAATGGAATCCAATGGATCTGTGACCTGGTGGATGGCGCCATTCACTTCAGTGATGCAGATCTTGTCAGCTCACAGAGTACAGGGTACACTCAATATGCCTGGCAGGGAGAGGGGGGGAGGGATGGTGGACTATGAACAACTTCCAAGGACTCTGCTGTCATTTTTATTCACATTTCTTCAGAAAGAGAGCTCTGATCCAGGCTACTCTGTCATATTTAGGGACAAAAGAAAGTTGGGGAAAATCAAATGTCCATACCTGATCTATGCTCTCAGAAAGTCAGGATGCTCCAGGTTAGGTAGGCTGGAGCCAGGTGATTGGCAAGGAGGTCAATAATTGCAAACAGATGTGAATTCCGGGAATTCTTAAACAGTTTTATTTTACTTTTTTTTTTTTTTAGCACAGTACCTGACACATAGGAAATATTTAATAAATGTTACCTAGAAACTGACAAAAAAACAACAGCCCACATTTCTCTTTCTTGCATAGTTAGGGAAGGAGACTCAAGAGCAATCTGACTTTCCCTTCCTCTCAACATGTTCCTTAATTGAAAAGAGAAAGTGTACACGGAATAAAGACTTCTTTTTAATTTTACTTTAAAATGTTTATTATTTATTTGTAATGTTCTTTTCTTTTTTCAATTTCGAGGTCCCAAATCTCTCTTTCCCTCCCACCCCTCCCCCACCCCCTGAAAAAATAAGCAATATGTATCAGTTGTGCATGCGAAATCATGTACATCACAATAAAGATTTCTTTTTTTTCTTTTAAATTGATTTGTTTATTTACTTTTAGCTTACAAGACTCAGTTCCAAAATCTCTGGAGCCCCAAATCTTCTCCCTTTCCTCATCTCTCCCCTCACTGCGCTTGCAATCAAGTATAAGATCTGCAAATACTTTCGCATTGGACATTAGTCTGGCTGTAAAGAACAATAAAGATTTCTAATAGATATCTAAACTATCTGAGTGAGCAGCTAGGTGTGTAGTGGATAGAGTGCTGGGCCTGGAGTCAGGAAGACTCATCTTCCTGAGTTCAAATCTGGCTTCAGAGACCCTGGGCAAGTCACTTCACCTTGTTTGCCTCAGTTTCCTCATCCATAAACTGAGCAGGGGAAGGAAATGGCAAACCATTCCAGTATCTTTGCCAAGAAAACCCCAAATGGGGTCAAAGACAGTCAGACTCAACTGAAAAATGACCAGACAACAACAAGAAAAATCTGGTTACACTGATGAGGTTCCCTAGTAAAATTGCAAAGAGGAGTCAGGATGAAACTTTTTTTTTCAGGAAGAGATGACCAAAAGTGGGATATTAATGAACACTTTGGCATGGAACTACCCGTTTTCTGGCTGCTTCAGGACCCAAGAGCCAGTAGGTCAGAATTAAAACCAATCATGGCAACTTATCCAAATAGTTTCCTGGTGTTGTCATTTCTCATCCCTGAATGATTTCACATCATTCTTGAGTAATGGGGAACATAAAATGTTGATAAGAGCTCTGGAACATCAGGCCCTAATTGACCAAATAGATGTTGCTTATTTCATGCAGTGAAATTTTAGAATGTTTTTCTCACAAGATATTTTTAAAGAGTTTTTTCAGCTCAGTGAGTTCTCAGTATGTAAGACCTTGGTCTTTGGTAGTTGCTCTAGGAAGGAGAAGAAACACTTGTTTGAGTGTGAGATGAGAATTTATAGTTCCAGAACCAGCTTTTGTTTACCCCCAAAGGAGGGTTATTTTGATTGGGTCCTGGAGCAAACACAATTGTATATCTCCCTTTCCCTCTACAATCATCTTGGAGAAAATTGCTCTTCAACTAATCAATACATTTATTAATCAATACATTGTTCTTTTCTAATAGTTACAACTTGAAATACTCCAACTCTTCTAATAAATATGAGCTTTTCTTCCAGTTGGGAGATCAAGTAGCCTTAACTGAAGTTTTAGGTCTTCTTAAGGTTTCTTTGGGACTATATCTCACTGCGGGAGAAGAGAATCTTTGATTTGAAGAATTAAGAGAACTATGTTCAGTTTTAGGTGCCACACTTTTAAAAGATCTTGGACAGACTCAAGCAAGCCTAGAGTAGGATGACCAAGTCCTGCTCTCAAGGAGCTCATGGTCTGAAAATGGAATGAGAAGATTGGAGATCAAACCCTATGAAAATCAGTTGGAATAACTATGTTTTAGTCTGAGACAAAAGCACTTGGAGAGAATATGATGTCTGTCTTCAAGTACTCAAATAGCTGCCAAGGAGAAGATGTTTAGACTTTGTTCTATTTGACCCTAGATGATGGAAGAAGGAGCAATGGGTAGAAATTGAAGTCAGATATAGCCTCTTTGTAGAATTGTGCTAATAAGTGTGAATTACCGCCACGGTAGCCTTAGAAGGTCAATCAGTCAAAAAACATTTATCAACCACCTACTATGTACCAGACATGGTACAAAACACTTTATGGGCTCGCTGGTTGGCCACCTTAAAAGGGTTGTAGATAGGCTTCATTTTTAGGGATTATTTGGGTTCAATGAGCTTTGACCTTTTTCTAATTTTGAAATTCTGTAAAAATGGACCGGTATCAAACTCAGGTCTCTCAGCTTCAAAACTGGAGCTCTTTCTACCCCAACATGATATCTTTAACTCATCTGCAGGCTAATCCCTAGAGAAAGTTGCTGTTTACCCTTCTCCATCCAGGGCAGAGTCTGTCTCATCTCTACCCTTTGTTAGTTGTTCCCATGTTAATTTTTTTATTCTGTGAAAAAACATTTGGATTCTCCCAATCCCAAGGTGACTGAATTTTTCTTAATCACTCTTGGTTGAATCTCCTTAGTTGCAAATGGACCAGTGTTGCCAATGGGCAAATGCTGGAATGGACTTTTTTCCTTTGAATGACTTGGGATGATTGTCCATGTTGGTGAAATAAGCAAGAATTATTGCATTGGAGTGCCATGTAAAGAGTCCTTGAATTTACCTGGTAAAGGGAACACTTAGCAACTACCTATCCTGATGAGTCAGGCTCTATCCAGAGTCAGACCATATCACTGAAGCCAATATATCTGCTTTGGGGCCCATTTAAGACTGAGGGAAGAACCCAAGAATTGCTACAGCTTGGGGCAGTGTAATGAATGATGGATTTCAAGTCAGACCATCTGAGTTCAGAGCCCATGTCCACCCATTGTCCATATCCACTTACTCCCATATGATCTCAGGAAAATTACTTTAGTTTTCCTCATCAGTAAAAGGGGGCAAGGTGATGGACTTTTATCTGTAAGATCCCCTGTAGGGCTGATTCTGTTACTTTCCTTGCTTAGATTTCAGGCCTTGGAACTGCTCAGCTCTGAAAAGTTGAGTTAACAAGCTTTTTTTAAAAAAAAAAAACTATTATGTACCAGGCACTGTGCTAAGCTCTAGGGATATAAAGAAAAGCAAACCCCCCCCCTGCTCTCAAGGAATTCATAGTCTAATAGGGGAGATCACATGTAAGTAATCATTTACAAACAAGATAGAGATAATGAGATAATCTCAGAAGGAGGGTACTAACATGAGAGAGGATCAGAAAATGCTTCTTGTAAGAAAGTGGGATTTTAGTCGGGACCTGAAAGAAGTCAGGGAAGCCAGGGAGCAGAGAGGGGAGGGATTCCCAAATATTCCAGGCAGGAGGGAACAGCCAGTGGAAATGTCTAGAGTCTGGACATGGAGTATTGTATTTGAGAAACAGCTGCAAGGCTGCCTAGACCTTGACACCTTGCTTTGATAGCTTGATACCAGGCTCATTGTTTGCACAGATGATCCAGATGAACAGAGCAAGAGGCCTATTCATGGCAAGCCTTTAGTGAGCAGTTCCATTATGTTTTTCAGGGACAACCAAGCATTGCATTTGAATAGCATCTTCCTGTTTTTCATGACGGTCAAGAGGACCTTCATTGTTCATCCCTACCTCTACCTCTCCAGGTGGGCAATTAAATTGAGGGAAAAATTCAGCTGGATGGGACAGGATACAGGCACATCACTCAGGCTTGACAACGTTTATCCTGCAGTAGAAAGCCCTTTCTCGGGGGCTCACTTTGAGAAGAGTTGTGTGATTTGGCCAGACGAGACTCTGGGCAGCGGCTGAGCCCCCCGGCTGTGAAAAACCCAGATGTTGGTGCTTCCCTCTCTGGTAACTGACTAGGTAACTGATGTAATGGTCAGACGCTAGAAGCCGTCTGCTGATCTGTTTTTCTGTTTGTTTGTAACTTCTGTTTGTATTCTCTGAAGTTCAGGGTGCTGACTTTTCCCCCTGAACTAGGTAAATGATATGTTTGATTAAAGTAAGATTGTTAACCC
>CM053592.1:148763686-148825434 GCA_028646515.1 Pseudochirops corinnae
GAAAAACCCAGATGTTGGTGCTTCCCTCTCTGGTAACTGACTAGGTAACTGATGTAATGGTCAGACGCTAGAAGCCGTCTGCTGATCTGTTTTTCTGTTTGTTTGTAACTTCTGTTTGTATTCTCTGAAGTTCAGGGTGCTGACTTTTCCCCCTGAACTAGGTAAATGATATGTTTGATTAAAGTAAGATTGTTAACCCCCCCCCCAAAAAAAGCCTTTTCTCATTAGCACCAAATGCTTAATTCTTTCTTCAAACCGAGGCTCTCTCTCAGACTCTGATGATCCAAAAACACTCTCCCTCTTTCAAACCAATGCAGATGCATCTCCTTGTAGGACTGTGCCCCATTTTACATGAAAATGAAGGTTTGGTCACATCAAGTTCCCAGCGCCTGAATCCTTGGGCCCAAAAAGAGATAGATGGATTTCTAGGCAAGGGGAAAGAATCCCACTTCACAGTATGAGATGCTGTCATAGTGTGATGAACAAACAGGAAGCTACACAGACAGTTCTCAGTTTAGCCTAATTGGCATTATGACTTTTTGTAAGGAAATCTGCATTCCAAAACAAACCTATGTTAACTTTTCTGTACAGTATTTTCCTTTCTCTGTTCCTGCCCCTCGAAGGGGGCATTCCCTGGACCTCCCTCCCGCCTGAAAAAGAGTCCTAAAAAACCCCTCCAAGTGAAAGCAGAAGAACAAATGCCCAGAGAGACTGCCCCAGAGAGCTGAATGGAGGCTTGGCTTGAGACCTCCAGTCCTGAGGAAGGGAATCTTTGCCTGCTCTCCCCCACTGCCAATATGTCTGCCCCTGAGTGTCTGTCTTCTGTCCATCTGCTGGGGTATTGCCTGTCTCTCCTCTCCTGTCTCTGTCCTCTTTTCTGTCTCTGACCCCTGTGTCCTTGAACTGGGTGCAGGCCACCTCCCTCTTCTGGTGGGCTGCTCCTTCCCTGCCTCCCTCCTTCTCTCCCTTCCCGACATCCAAGGGCAAACTGGCATGAGATAAATCATTTTATGCAGAGGTCCATGGAGTGGTCTGATTATGGCTCGGTGTGTGATCCTTGGTAAATTACTCTCTGTCTCTAGGCCTCAATTCCTTCATCTGTAAAAGCCGGTGCATGACCATGTGATTCCAGGATCTTAGGGCAGCACATTAGCCAGGATGTCTTTGGGCAGCTGCCCCCTGGCCTGCAGAAATCCCGTGGCTGTGGTGCTGATGGACAAGAAGAGAAAGCATGCCAGGCTTTGTGGACTGAGAGCCTTTTCATCTTGTCATTGCATAATCTGCGCAGGGATGAAGCAATTAGAGAGAATCTAAATCCCCAATCTGCAATGGGAGGAGGGGCAAGGGGAAGAGAAATGCAAAATCTTTTTGGCCCACGCTATCTACACCTCCTGTCTACAACGATCTAATTATCTGGATAACTGCTAGTGCTCCTAGCCTGCCTAGGCAGACACAGGCCACATTGCCATGAGCTCAAAAAGTCAAGGTCACCATACATCTGTGGTTTGGGAATGACTTGTGGTTGGCCCCAGGCCAGAAGGTGCCAAATCAAATGTTTATATTTCCTTCTCCCCAACGGTTTGATGCTGACTTCGTAAGACAGCTTGCCTGCTGTGGCTTCCCATGCTCCTTGGTGGGCTAAGACTGCCCTTGACTTTATCATTGAGAAGAGAGAGAACTCTTTTCCTCTCTGCTCCTCACCCCAGTCCTCACTCCCTCACTTTTGCCTCTTCCCCTGTGGCCCTTTTGCAATCTACCTAAACATTGATCAGGAGGGCCTGAACCCCTGCAGTCAATACAAGTTCAGAGATGAAAAGTAGCTATGGGGAAGAGTCTCAAACAATCAGCAAACATTAAGTTCCTACTAAGTTCTGGACACTAGGTGCCGGTGATATAGGTACAAAAAATGAAACAGCCTCTACTTGCAAGGAAGACCACAAGGGCATATCTATAACTTTCTATATCTACACATGTATACAACCTAACTAGAAAGTAAATAAATACAAAAATATACAGAGTAGTTAAATACAAGGTCGTCTGGGAGAGAAGGCATAGCACTGGGGGAACAGGAAGGTCGTCAGGTAGGATGTACTTGGACTATGTCTAAAAGGAAGAGAAGAACTCTATGAGGTGGATCCAGGTCAGGAGAGAGGAAGAAGGAGGACATGTCAGACACAGGATGAAAACCAGGATAATGAGAGATGGCGTGTGAAGCACCAAGAGAAGGGCAATTTGGCTGGATCACAGAGCACAGGAAAGCAAATGGTGCCCAGTGAGTCTGCAAGGACAGACTGAGGCCAAGTTGTACAGGACTTTAAAGGCTAGACTGAAAGGTTTTTCTATTTTGGTCCTAGAGGCAATAGGGAGCAACAGAGTTGATAGAGTAAAGGAACAACACAGCCAGAGGCCAAATCTGCACCTAAGTTCTTTTGGTAGCCTTATGTAAGGGGAGCTGGAGTGGGGAGAGAATTGAATCAAGAAAGCCAATTAAGAGGCAATGACAATCAGCTAGGTGAGAGGTGATGACAGCCTAAATTAAGGTGGTAGCTGTGGGAGTGGAGAGAAGGGATCAGATTTAAGAGACGTCATAAAGGTAGATTTGGTAACTGATTTAATAAAATTACTTGTGTCCTACTGGTCACCAAGCGATCAATAAATCAGTGAACAATTATGAAGTGCTTATGTGTGCCGGGAGTACTGCGCTAGGTGCTGGGTATACAAAGACAGAGATAAATCAGTCTCTGTCCTCAAAGAGCAATGAAGGGGCAGCAGATGCCGAGGCTCAGAATCGTACCATGGAACCTTTGGGTTTCAGTCTGCTCAGGGTTTAGGATACTAATGGAGAGGTCAACCCAGCATTGAGGCAACTTCTTCAGGACTGAACATCCCCATTTCTCCCCATTAAGATGAATACTAGAGTAGCCTATATCTTGGAGAAACCATGGTTTTTCCGGAGAGTTCCCATTTGTTTTCTTATGGAAGTTAACTCCAGCACTCAGATTTAAGGCTTGGCTAATTTAGGGATTCTCCTCCTTGACATCCTAGGTTGGACTTAACACCAAGGGCCACCGTTAAGGTCACCTGGATTTCAAATTAAGAGCAGCTGACACTCATTAGGATTCCTGGCTTTGAGAACAGGTGCTTTACATCTCAGAGCAGCCTAGAATACTGAGCCCCCTTACTGAGGGCAATGTAGGTTTCAGCATCCGCTGCTTTATATAAAGTCTTAGTGCTATTTTAAATGTTAATAAAATTTCAAAAGTACAAACTTGCAAAAACATTCTTTGAAAGTTTAATAATTTAAATTTATTTTATATCTATTGGGTTTTGTGAATTTTAAATAATAAATGTTTAATTTTAATTTTAATAGTATGGAGTGCTCTGTCATTATGCACTGTATGTGCAACAATTTCTGGATGACATTTTCTTAGACCCGTAGATTGGGAGGGGAGGTCCTCTCGTTTGGCCTCCTTGGTCTCCATTTGACTTCTTGTGGGGTCACATCAAAACAGTTGTTCATGAATTAAAACCTCATCCATCAGACCATCTTAAGGCTAGAATTACAAATGCAATCCTTTTAGCAGCTGCTGAAATTTTTACAAAGTTAAACAATCAGCTAGAGCAATGTATAGCACAAGATGTTGAATTTTAACAAGAAATACATCAATATTTTAAATAATGAACCTTTCAAATGTTGGTTTTTGGTAAGGTTGTAGCATTTATATTTCTGAAGTCATTAAAGCTTAAAACTGCATGACTTTGGGGACATGCAAAACAGAGAAATAACTGAGGCCCAGAAATCTGATATGATTTCCCTAAGTTCACATAGTGAGGTAGGGGCATAATCTAGACTATTTGCCTCAATAAAAACCCCAACAGTAGGTCTTCATAGGCATGCAGTTGGACCAGACTCCCCTTAGGGGTACACTGGTGGCCTTCTCAGGGACCCTTAGCATTGCCAAGTTCATTTTCAATGTAAAAACACAAGAGAAAAAAGATCTAACAAAGCAAAGGGAAAAAAGGATTTGTATCGGGATTGTTGAAAAACATACCACAGAGGAGGAAAGAAGGATGAGCTTTTAGAGTTTATTAACATATGGCAGGCTCTTCTCAAAGAGGAAGGAGATAGACCCCCTGAGGAGGAAGCAAAGGGTGGTGATCTGGATCTTCAGGTGTTGAAAGTAAGCATCATGCAGTAATGCTCAGCAGAAGACACTCATAGTGGAGTCTACTGACTCCCTGCTGCTGGATATATTAGAGCAGCTATTTGTGGATCACATACCAACCAAAGAATAATCTGTTCTTTCTAAGGAAGGTATCCAGGACATGACAGAAAACTTATCATATCTTGTCAAACCTGATAGCTTCTATTTACTTCTAGGGGATTCACCTGAGTATGAATGATACCTCCAAAAGAGATCTAGAAAACACTCTTAAGGATTGCAGAGTCTTAGGCCAGAAGGAAAGTGAAGGCCTAAAGAGCACCGATGTTATTTTCATTCCTATCATCAACTGAAGGCAAGGACTTCAGAAAAGAGGGAGATTTGGAAAGTGAATTACTAGTTAAGAAGATGATGAATTTAAAATCAAGATGGAAATTTCTGCACTGTTTAAAATGTAGGAATGACAGTCTTCAGGCCAGGGATGGAGTGCTTCCAACAATTAATGGCAAGAATGTATTTGGCCTGGAATATTGCAAATCTAATTAAAGGGACATCTAATGAGAAGGAAGGAGGGGGTTTAAAACCACACACACACACACACACACACACACACACACACATACTGGTTAATTTCCAGATAGTAGTGACAATGAAAGAAGAAGAATATTAGGAGAAATACCTATGAATTTGGAGTAGATATGGTCCAAGAGACAAGCAGCAATAAAAACATGGTCTTAGACGTGTGTACTCAAATGCACAAAACAGGGTATAATGTAGTGTAAACTAAATACAGTAATGCAAAGGTGTCAATGTGACTTCACAGATAGGATTAAGCCTTGGTAAGATAAGGATTCATGACTGAAATATGGCTTTGGAAGTATACCCCTTATTTGAAAGAAAGAGGATGGATAAAAGAGAGAAAGGCAGAGTATCATTTTCTAGTAAAAAATCTTTAAATTTGAACATTTGCGTAGCACAAAGAGTACATGACTTGGAGTTTGAGTTTCTGACTCTCTCCAAAGTGAAACAATGAATGTTTTTCTTTAATGACAGTTTAATCCTTCAAAATATGGAAGAATCAGCAAGAGGGATGATATTCTAGATCTGATACGAAGGGTGTGAAGGAGCCTGCTGACTGGGCTCTTCTGAGAGCCATTTGCTAAATTTTCAATGTGAGACTTTATACCTCCAGAATTGGCAAATGCTACAAATCAGGGTTTGATTTATTGTTTTGTTGATCGTCTAGATTTAAGGTGGTGTTAATAACACAGATTAGACTTAAAAGAGTGTTATGCTTATTTTTTTCTGGAAATCCCAGTTGTTAAATATTTGCTAGCACACTCCTGACTGAGACCCACTAATGAAGAGGAACTGGTTTCTAAGATAGAAGTGAGAGGAATGTTGGAGGGGATGTGTAGGAGGAACACTCCATCATAGAATTTGGGATAGAGGAGAACAATGCCAAGGCTAGTCTGACATGAGCCCTAGACATTGGGAGAAGAGATATTATTGAGTTCAGAGAAATGATAGTTATTCCTATAGTGAATCCTATGAACTAAATTCTACCTTTTGATTGAGTAACTAGATTGATAGATCAGGGGAATAGATATAATTTGCCTTCATTTTAGCAAAGTATTTGATAGGATTTCATGCTTTTTGTAGGCAACATGAAGAGGTGAGCTGGACAACAGTGCATTTCCCAAAGTGGAATAGCCCACCTCAGGTTGCTGGAGCCATCCCCTCCCTCTCCCTCTCAGAAGTCTTCAAATAAAGGCTGAATGAATTAGAAGGGCTGTGTCTTATACACACACAGATTGGACCCAAAGTCCTCCGAGGTCTGGTTCCTTCCAGCTTGGAGATTCTGCCATCTGCAGCAAAGTGTACCAGTCTGGCTCACTGTAACTGGAGCCATGGGGCCGCTGGGGAAAGCCCTGTTGGATACCTCACAGGGTAATGAGACAAACCCACCACATGCCGGCAGAAGCTTTGAAAAGTAACTGAGCCAGAAAGAAGAGTGTTGATTCAGAGCCTGGGAGGTCAGAGCACCTAGCAGCATTCTGCAGAATCTGTCCTCAGAGCTGTGTCCCCATCCTCTAGATACAACCTACACAGGGTTGCTGGAACAGGACATGTGCTCGATGCCATTTTAAAATATCTTTTAGGGGGAGATTGCATCTCCTCTTGGCCCCTCAAGCAGCTATTTCAGGCTTTGGTGCTGGAAGGGACCTTCAAAATCATCCTCATTTGATATATACTGAAGCTCAGAAAGGGACTCATTGTCACATGGTACCAGGGTCAGGACTTGAACCCAGTCCTCTGGCTCCAGTTCCAGTGTTCTTCCCACTGAGGGATGCTGAAAGACCTGCTCATGGCTAGACACCCATGGAGAGTGGTCTGAAATCCACATTTTTAGCAAACTCAAGTGGCCTGGCATTTCACTTGAATGACATCATTAGAGCATTTGATCATCAACTACATCTAAGTGAAATGTAAAATTCTTGTTGGAAGCCTCTTCTTGACTTTGCAGGGCTCAGGATGGGATGCAGGCAAATGCAGAAGGAAAATATTGTTCCATTTTTAAAATGCCCTTTCCGCTAATGTTTAGACCTTGCTTTTAGTAGTGGGAAGAACCCCAGACTGGATATCAGGGGACCCGAATTTGTAGCTGATGTTCTGCCAGTTACTAGTTGGAGAAAGGCACTCTAAGCCACGGATTCTCTATCTGTAAAATGGGTGGTTTTTTCTCGATTGTCTCTCTGGTCTCTTCCTATTCAGATGCTCTATAATGCCACATTTCTATGTGTCTGGATTTCTCCCACCAGTAGAGTGACATTCCCAAAACTTTGTAACTGTCCTTCACATAATGGCTCCTGATGGGGGGAACCACTGACCTCAGGCAAACATCCTAGGCATTATAACACAGAGGAGATTAGTCTAGTTTCCAGTCTGGTACAGACATGACCAATGCTGCAGATTCCTCCATTGGGAACCTAGCATTGGTGGATGGAATTCTTGGTAGAGTGAATTGTGTGAGCAAAAGCAGGGAAGCAGGAAGTCACTGGCTATGATCAGAAACGTCCAGTTATCCTGTTAAGATGAAGCACAGAGTATGGAAGCAAGAGAAGTAATGCGAAATAAGGCTAGTAAACGAGTAGGGGCCAAAACATGGAGGACCTTGAATGTTAAGCTAAGGAGTCTGGAATTTACTTAGTAGAGAAAAATGAAAATTTTGAGCAAAAGAGTAATGCAATGAGAGAAGTATTTAAACAAAATGAATCCTGGCAGCCTAATGAAGGACAAACAGGAGAGGAGAGAGATCAAAGACAGAAAAACAAATTCAGAAGTTGTTACAGTAGGATAGGTAAGGGGTGAAAAGGACCTGAACAAAGGTGGTGCAGTGTAAGTGCAAGGAGGGCACCGACATGGAAACTATTGTACTATAATCAACAGGATGTGTTTACTGACTGATGGAATATAGTCTGTCAGATGTGCTGAATTAAGCCTGCAAAGAAACAGGGGCATGCAGGAAGGAAAGTAGGATGGTAGAATCAGAGAGGAATTATGTATCACAGCTCAGTTCTTCTTGTTTCATCTTCTCCCTTGCCTCAGCTGAATCTTCATGATTTTAGATGAAAGGAGATGTGAAAATGGCTCATAAAATATGTATTAACAGCGGCGTCACCATCTCCCCCTCCTCCCATTCCCCAAACAGCTCCATTTTCTAAAACAATGCTCATCTATTTTGTCCACAGTTTTCAACTTGGCTGTTTTCTACAAGTCCAAGTCAGAAAGGTTCCCAGAGGTCATTTAGTCCTGACCTAGAATCCCACAGAATTTCAGAGTTTGGAGGGACCCCAGAGGTCTCTATTTCAATGTATATCTGCATCGTTATCCCCTCTGCAATGTCCCTGAGAGGAAGGTCATACTGTCTCCCTTTGAATATCTCTGGTGATGGGAACTGACTGCCTATTGAGTCAGCTCAATCTATTTTGGGACAGCTCTAACAAGGAGGGTGTTCATACTTCCTTTGAACCTCTTTTGTGTTGTCTTGTTATGAGGGGAACTTTATGCCAAATATTCTGATGACACATTCCCCATTCTGGTCATCCTCCTGACTTTTCATTTCTTTCAACAGCTTCTCTTCCTCCTCCTCCTCCTCTTCCTCTTTCTCCTCTTCCAATGTGGACATTCCCCAAGGTCCGTTCTCAGCCCTCTCCTTTTCTCTGACTATACTACTTCTCATGGGAAGCCCACTATTTCTCATCACCATGGACTCATAAATAATCTCATGTCTCCTGTTCTGACCTCTCACCAGCATGTTTATATGGCCTTGCTATAAGGGTTATGAAGCTGTAATACCTACATTAATAAGATAAAATTCAAAATAGATCAATGTAAATATCTACCATCAGGGTTCAAAAAATCAACTTCATGAGTTCAAGAGAGAAGAGGTATATCTAGATGCCAGAGCATGTGAAAAAGAAATGAAGGCTTTAAGGTACCATACACTCAAGATGATTCATCAGCAGTGTGACTCAGAAGCCAAAAATAGATTTAAGGATAGCATCGAAGATGCAAAAGTGTACAGAGCAAAGTGCTATTCTCCTCCATGGTGAATGCATATCTGGAGCATTGGGTTCAATTTGAGGTGCCACATTTTAGAAAGGACATTGATAGACCAAAGTCCGGTGCCCAGAATGACAAGGACTGGAAAACATGAAGAAAGACTGAGTATACAAGGGATGCTTAGCACAGAAAAGAGAAGGTGTAGAACAGTGACTCTCAACCTTCCTAATGCCGCGACCCTTTAATACTCATATGTGGGCATATCTGCATGTGGGGGTGTCTCGGTTCCTAAGACCATCGGAAATATGTGTTTTCCGATGGTCTTGGGCGACCCCTGTGAAAGGGTCGTTCGACCTCCAAAGGGGTTGCCACCCACAGGTTGAGAACCACTGGTATAGAGGAAACATTCAATCCATCCAATATTTATTAAATGCCTACTATATACAAGATCTTGTTTTAGATTCAGTAGCAACAGTAACAAAACTACCTGCCCTCAAGAAACATACATTCTCCTGGCAGGCATCTTCATGCGTGTGAGGGCTTCTCCTTGTAGGACTTACTCTGCTTGGTCTCAGAGGGTAGAACTAGGAGGTTGGATAGAATTTGCAAAGAGGCAAATTTGGGTTCCAGGTGAGGAAAAACAATTAATAGCTGCCCAAGAGTGGAATGGTGGCATGAGGGGGTAGTGAGTCCCCAGTTACTAGATGTCTTTCAGTAAAGGTTGGACGACTACTTTTCTTTTTTATTTCCTTTTATTATTTTTATATATTCTATCTCCCTCCAATTACAAATCCTAACATTTTAAAAAAAGTTTTGAGTTCCAAATTCTATCCCTCCCTTCCTCTTTCCTTTCTCTCCTCCATCTCTGAGATGGTAAGCAATAAGATATAGGTTATACATGTGTAATCATGTAACACGTGGATGGCTATTTTTCAAGGAGGAAATTCTGTATTCAGGAAAGGCTTGGATTAGCTCTCTTCTGAGAGTCTGTAGTTCTAAATGAAAACTTCCTAAGGGTAGAGGTGACAAGGCAAGTCATCCTTTCTTCAGCTTAGGGCATCAAGAGTGATTTGAAATAAATGCACCTTCATTCATGGAGTGTGATTTTGGCCTTCCGTAGAACACCCTTTAGTGCCCTTCAAAGAGGTAAGAAGTATCCTGGGCTGGAGAGACCAATGGCTAACCAGAGGATTCTGATAGACACTACAGGTGTAGAGACCTACCAGATACACTGATGAGGACCATCAAAACGCTAGAATTCAACTAATCTCCCCAGGGAGCAAGAAGAGTTAATCCCTATTTTGTGCATAGGATGACAAATCCTTCAGAAGGGAGCTGGAGTGGCAGCATTTACTTTCAGGAAGGAACAAAAGGCATCATTCTGTGAGGATGAGTGTCAGAGAGAACGATGACAGCTTTGCCTTGGGAGTGCAGATTCGCATGGGGAAGAAATGGAATATCAGAACAGAGCCCTCTCTGCCATCTCTGGAGCTGCAAGGACCAGGGATTTCATCTGTCAAGCAGCTCTCCCTGTTAATCACAGCAAGGTCTTTCAAGCAGACCTTGTGGGGAGCTTTGATTAGCTAACATCTCATTTTCCTTTGAAGGCAAGCCTTCAGAAAAAAGAAGCATCGATGATGGATTGTTAGCTCCCTCCTCCAGCAGGCCTTAGGCCCTAACAGCACTGTCTTAGAGTGACATCTTTGATTTTAGTTAATGGTCTTTAATGGACAGAGCTATTGTCCCATTTGGTCAAATCAGTCTATCCATCCAGTCATCTGATATGATCACTATCAAACTTGCCATATCTTCCTCATTTGCCTTCTTGCCCAAGGAGGCCAGAAACACACCACAGAGAAATAGAATATTTCCAATATAGCCAATTTGAGACCCTGGTTACTATAACTCCATCTATTCACCCACTCATCCATCCATCCATCCACCCACCCATCCATCTGCACATGCACATCTTTTATTCATCCACAGGATTGGCATTTCGCCGCCAGATAAACATTAACTGAGTGACTGTTGTATACAGACCTTTACTGGATGCTTTCTTCAATGAGCTCACAATCTAGTGAGGGAGGGGGTAAATAAGATACAGGAACAAGTAACTACAGTACTTGGAAAGATGTGATAAATGCCATATTTGGAGAGGGTGGATTGGGCAGAGGGATAAATAAAGCGTTAGGAAGTTCTGAAAATAAGACAGGCTTCATGGATTAGGTAAGCTTGATCTGGGCAGGGAAGAAAAGGTAGGATTATAACAGGTGGCTATGTTGGAGAGAGTGTATGTGATCTCTCATGAAAACTGTGAGCACCTTGAAAGAAGGGATTGTTTTCTGCCTTTGTATTTCCAGCATTGAGTACCATGCCTGGCACATAGTAGGTATTTAATAAATGTTTATTGGGTGATTGAGAGAGTGTTCTAAGGATAGGAAATAGCATGGGTAAAAGTTTGGAGGCAGGAGAGTGTGGCTTGTAGTTCTATCCTGTAGCACTGAGTATGTGTGTAGGAGGAGGGGGAAATAAGGCTTAGAAGACCGGTTAGAACCCAATTGTGGAAAACCTTGAATGTCTAGCTCAGTGGTTCTCAACCTGTGGGTTGCAACCCATTTGGGGGTCAAATGACCCTTTCACAGGGTTCACAGGGGTCACCTAAGATCTTCGGAAAACACATATTTCTTATGGTCTTAGGAACTGATACACTGCTCCTCTATCTGTCTCCAGGCGAGTCCGCCCACATGCAGATAAGCCCACATATGAGTATTAAAGGGATGCAGCATTAGGAAGGTTGAGAACCACTGCTCTAGCTAAAGCATTTAGACTTTATATGGTAGGCAATAAAGAGCCTTTGGTGATTTCTTAGCAAGGAAGCATATAACAACCACAGACAGCTTGCATTCATATAGATCCTACTATGTGCTAAGCGCTTTACAAATATTATCTCATTTGATCCTCACAACAACCTGTGGGGTAGGCACTATTACTATTCCATTTTACAGTTGAGGAAACTGAGACAAACAGAGGTTAAGGGACTTGCCCAAGGACACATAGCAAGTCAATGTCCGAAGCTTGATTTGACTCCAGGGGTATGGTCAAAGGTATGCTTTATAAAGATTCATCTGACTGAATGTGAAAAGTGGATTGGACGGAAAGGAGACTGGAGGCAAGAAGACCTGTTAGGAGGCTTTTGCAATAGTACAGGTGAGAGGTGGCAAGGGCTGGGCTACTGAAGGAGTGAAAATGGAAAGGAGGAGATAGATGATATGAGATATTGGAGAGGCAGTTTCAACCAACTTTGGTAATTGATTGGATGTTGGGATGAGGGAGGGAGAGGGTGACACCAAACTCGCAGACTCTCAGCCTAGTTGATTGGAAGGATGATAATACCCCACCTCCCAAATAGTCAAACCTGCAGAGGAGAAAGGTTTTTTGGGGAAAGATAAAGACCTAGGTCTGGAATTGTGGATTTTGAGGACCTGAGCATCTCCAGGTAGAGATGTCTAGGAAAGAGCTGAGAACGTGGAACTGGCAGTTCATGAGAGATTAGGGCTGGAGATGTTATTTGGGAGTATCTGCTTAGAGGGGACAGCTGAAGGTATGGCCATGAATAAGAGACAAGAGCAGAGGATTCTCTCTCTCTCTCTCTCTCTCTCTTTCTCTCTCTCTCTCTCTCTCTCTCTCTCTCTCTCTCTCTCTCTCTCTCTCTCTGTGTAGGCACATTAAGGGAATGGAAAGAGAATAAGGAGTCTAGCCCTATGCTAGACTTTATTGAGGAAGAATTTGGGGAGAAACTGACCTCAGAGACTTCACAGTCTGAGGAGAAAAGACTCACACAACTTTGAATCTATGCATGACAGATTGGGACAAAGTGCTGAATCCTATAGTCTGGACCATATTGCATATGGGAGCTCAGACTAGACTTAGCTTTCCATTCCTCTATCACTAGTCCATTGAAAGCTTTCTGGAAGCTCAACTATTCATTTGGTCAACTGTTCGACATGTAAGGTGATAAGCTCCCTCCAAATGGAAGTGTTCAATTAGTGACTTGGATGTGTAAAATATCCTGGACCTTTTATAGTCTCTCCTTTATTTCTGTCCATCTGTGTAAAAATCCATATATTTATGTGCTAATTGGATGGTTTACTACCTGTCAGTGCTCTGTGTTTAGCAGGATAATATAGTGGCTTAAAAATAATAGAATGTGTGGGAAAGATCATGAAGGAGACAGATTCTTGATATTCCAGAGCAGACACCTTATTTGTCAATAGTGTGTGTATTAATTCGTGCCTTGTATTATTGAGAGAGAGGGGAGAGAAGGGGGGAGGGAGAGAGCAAGAAGGAGAGGGCAAGGGAGGGAGGAAGGGGAAGAGAGGTGGGGAGAGAGAGAGAGAGAAAGAGAGAGAGCACTCCAGTTGAATATTGGAGGGGTGGAAAGTTCATTGCATTTGGAATCACAGAATTCTAAAGTTGGAAGGGATTTCAGTGACCATCTAATCCAACACATGCCTGATCACACATATCCTTTACCTCTTGAACCAATCCATTCCACTGTGAGAGAATTCTTAATTGTTAGGAGTTTTTGCTGCTTTCAAGCCTGAATTTGCCTTTTGATAACTCCCTATTGTACCTAATGTTGCCTTCTAGGGTTATCCCTTTAATGACCTGTTCTAGAACCTTCCCAGAGTTGAAGGTATTTCCCATTCCTCCCTCTCACTGGGCTCTCATTCATTCCCCCAGTTCCAATGATGAGTTCTATACAGATGATACTCAAGCCTTTAACTCTGCTCCTAACCTTTCTCCTGAGCTCCACTCCCACCTCTTCAGCTAACTGCAGGACATCTCTACTTGTACGCCCACCAACACCTTAAAGTTAACATGTCCAAAAACAAACTCATTGTCTTCCTCACTAGTCTATGAGTCAAAGACTATTCTCTTTATTTTTTTTATCAAGTGTCCTTTTCTTCTGTAATGTATATGGATGTGTTTGCTTGATTTGGTGTCTAGCAACTTCAGAATGAAAATAAAGTAAAAATGGGGAAAAAATCCCAAGAAGCAATGTAAAGCATAAACAAATAAACACAAAGAAAGAGAAGGCATAAATAAACAAATGGATGGCTAAATGAATAAATAGACTAACAGTTGCATGAATGGATAGATTAATAGATGGATAGATGGATAGGTGGATGAATGGATGGATGGATGGATAGATAGATGGATGGATGATAGACAGATAGATTATAGATGGATGAGGAGGTGGGACTAGATGATTTCTAAAGACCCTTCCAGCTCTAAATCTAGGCTCCAGTGGTCATTCTTATTACATTTAGGAACTTGACCAATGACATGGCTAGTGTTGGTGTGCTCTAATACTTGAGTAATATGCTAAATTGGACTCCTGTGGCATGTTGCTGTGAGATAGGGCCCTTGTGTTAAGGACACTGCTCATGTGATCAAGTGAACATTCTCTTTGAAGTAATGGATAGTCCTCCTGTGCCTTCCAAAGGTGAGTAGTCTTAACGGGACACTAGGTATGTTCAGGTGACAATTATGTGTAAAGCCTCCATTTGGTATGGAGGTTGACTCACTTGTGTCAGAGGCTAAGGAAATATTGAAAATGGTGTGTTGGGCCATTTCCTGCACTTCCCATATGCATTCCTGGCCTATTTCCTTTCTGCTGGTTAACTCTCAGAGGAACAATGAAGATGTAGTCAGTTAGTTATAAGAAGCCCAGGTTCTGGCAAAGTACAGCTTGCCAGTTCATTGGTCTGTCAGGTTCCTGCATGTTCATCCCCTTGGGGGCTTAATTAATACAATTATTTCAGTTGGGTCCAATAAGGATGGACTTGGAATGGATACATTCCAGTATGGCAGAATCCTTGAACCTCAAAGCTCAGGAGGGAGCCACCTTAATGTACCATTGGCTCTAGTCTTCTGCCCTAGAGAAAAGGCACCATTTCTTTTTAGAAGATCTTGGTGGACCCTTACTTGGGACACTGCCTCAACCTTCACTCTCTCTTCAATTTCCTATGACTTGGCTTCTTCCCCTTCTTTCTCTCTCTGCTCAAATTGCCCTCTTAATGACCTTGGAGTCGCCAAGTCCTGATATCTTTTTTTTTTCTTTTCTGTTTTTGTTCTCTTTGACCTCCCTGTAATTCCTGATTAGAACCACATCCTAGATCAGGGGTGAGAAACTTGTGACCTTCTAGGTCCTAGGGTGTGGCCTTTTGACTGAGCCCAAGTTTTACAGAACAAATCCTTTTATTAAGGGGATTTGTTCTTTGAAGATTTCATTCATTCAAAGTGCTGCACTTGGGGACCTAGAGGGCTACATGTGGCCTTGAGACCACAGGTTGCACAGCCCTATCTTAGATACTCTCTCTTCCTTTGGCTTCCATCACACTGTACTCTTAGGGTTTACTTCCTAGTCTTATGAACACTCCCTTCTCTTTTGCTAATTATTCATCTTTCTCCTGCTTATTCCTGAAATATTAGAGTCCCTAAAGATTTTGTCTTCAAATTTTCTCTTTCTCTCCTTAATTCCCTTTTCCCTACCCCCTTTCTCTCTCTTCTCCTTTCACTTCCCCTTCCTTTCCCTCTTACTCTTTCCTATAGGTAAGTGAGAAGGACTGAGGGGAGAGGTAGAGTGGGACAGAGAGGGTAACTAAAGGAAAAGGCATATATGAGCAGTGGGGCAAGAGAAAGGGATTGGAGGGAGAAAAGAGGTCCAGGGGGAGATGGAAGGGACTGAGGAAAGACTAGAGGTGGAGAGAGTGGAGATTCTAGGTGGATGGAGAAGGAGGAGGAAAGGAAGGAGGGAAAGACAGAGGTCAAGGTGGAGAGATTAAGAAAGGGACTGGGAGCAACAGAGGGAGATAAGAGAGAAGAGAGGGGAAGGATAAGGGAAATGATCATGGAAAGAGGCAGAAGAGGGGAGACTCAGAGCAGTGGAAAGGGTTGGAGAGAGAGAATAAAATCAAGGAGAGAAAAGAGGAGAGGCAGACCGAGCAAAGGAGGAAGGGAGGAGGAAGAAAGAAGGAAGATGGAGAAGGGAAAAGGGATGGATAGAGTTAGAAGGAAGGGTTGGAGAAAGAAAGGTTGGGGAGAGATGAGAAAGGGACTAGGAGCAGAGGAGATGGGGAGAGGGCAATGGGAAAAGAGAGATGGGAAGAATAAGGGAAGCGATAGTGGAGGTATGGAGAAGAGGGGAGACACAAGGCAGGGGAAGGGTTGGAAAGAGAATAAAGTCACAAAGAGAAAAAGAGAGAGAGACTGAGGCAAAGAAGGAAGGGAGAAGGAAGAAAGAAGGGAAGGGGAGAAGGAAAGAGGCATGGATAGTATTAGAAGATAGGATGGGGGAGAGAAAGAGAGAGAGGGAGGGAGGGAGGGATCAGGGGAGAGAGATGAGAAAGGGACTGGGAGCAGAGGAGAGGGGAGGGGAGAGAAGGAAGTGAGAGAGAAGAGAAAGGAAGGATAAGGGGGAGAGGAAGTAGGAGGACAAGAAACAGGGAAAGAGTTGGAGAGAGAGAACAAGATGAAGAAGAGAAAAGAGGAGACAGACTCAGAGTTAAGGAGGGAGCGGGGGAAGAAAGAAAGGACAGGGAGAAGGAAAAGGGAATGGATAGAGTTAGGAGAAAGTGTTGGAGAGAGGTCAGAAGAGGGAAGAGATGATAAAGGGACTGGGGACAGAGGAAAGGGGGAAAAGGAAAGAAAGAGGAAAGGGGAGAAAGATAGGAAGATGAGAGGGAAAGGAGGGAGGAGGAAAGAGCAGAGGGCCAAGAGAAAGGATTAGAGAGAGAAGTCAGGGGAAGACAGGAGGAGAGGGGGCAGAGAAAGGTACAGAGGAGAGGTGATAAGGCAAGGTGGGGAGGGGGGAACAGAGGAGAGAAAGGCCAGCTACGAGTGTCCCAGTTTCTCTTCGTATCTCAAAGCTTCCTTAAAATCTCTTTGCTCCTTCCAAGAACCAGACAGATTTACCTTGCAAGTGCCAACATTAGGGTCCAATGATACTGTGACTCCCCGACACCCCCCACCCAGTCGAGGAAAATGAGCTTGGTCATTGTGCCATAGGGAGGACAAGCACCTCTGAGAGGTTATAGAATTGTGAATGGAGGTTATAGAAGTGGGATTTATTCAAGATGGAAAAGAAATTTCCAGACAAGCTAACAAGGGATTTTCAAAAAGCCTGAGAAGAGTCAGTAAAAAGGGGTGAAGAAATGTTTTTTGTGCCTTTAATGTTTTTAAAAGCAAGAAAAAAAATAACACAGAGAATGGAGCTATTTCTTTTCCTAGGATTGTCTGCCTGTGTAGGGAAGATGAGCCTAGAAAGGAGAAGGAAAAGCTTGGCTCCCCACCAGAATGATGGAGGTTGGGGAAGGGGGAGCAGTCTTTAGCTGGGGGGACAGGGCAGGCGAGGACATGGCTTCGTTCAGGGAGAAAAGGAGGGCTCCACCTCTTCCTCTGGTGTGGTATCCCAGAAAGAGCTCCAAGCCGGAAGTGAGGAGACTTAGGTTTGGATCACTTAGCTATAGGATCTTGCTTCATGGGGCTCTTGTTAATAAAAGTTTTGTGATTTGAAAAGCACTATATAAACAAGTTATCATCATCATTACCACCGTCATTATAATTATTTTTAGTCTAATCATGGGTGAGAGGTAGACAGAGAACCCTGACCTCAAGTAGCTTATACTCCGGCTTGGGCTACAAGGCACACTTTCCACCAATGGGAAATGCATACAGAATTTCCTACATAATTAAAGTGTCTTTTTGCTCAGTCAGTCATTGAGCATAGTTAGTCATTGGTGACCATAGTCATATATAGACACACACACACACACACACACACACGGGCAAGGCATTCTCCAAGCCTCTGTTTCCTCAACCTTCGAAACAGGGATAATCACTCTTGACCTCAGACCTCCCAAAGACCTCCCAGGGTCATTGTGACTGAGGTTCTTTGTAGAAATGGTCACTATCGCTGTCTAATGACCTGTTGAGTAACGTGACCTACTCAGGGATCTCTGTTTAGCCTTTCATCTTATGACCCTTATTTCTCTAACCACATCCCCTCCTTGAAGAACTGGGTGCTTTGGTTTCTTTCTTCTCCTCGGCTGGAAAAGAAAGATCTGTGCGTCCCATCCCCACCCACCCAACACAAGCTTCCAGCGCAGGGTGTTTCTGGGATGTTTTCTTTCTCTCTCTGTTTCCTTATCAATTGTTCATTAACACTGAAGCCTGTCTGAGAGCTCCCCAGTGGGGGCCGACAGCACAATCTCTTACCCAGTCTCTTTTCAAAGGAGCTAGTCTTCTTCCTGTTTCCCTTTCCAAACATTTCAAACTATCTGAAGTAACAAATGTTTTGTGACACCAAGTTTCCTCACAGCCTCTCAAAGCCAGCGGAAAACCTTGAAAATCACTGGCTTTGAGGCCGTCCGACACTGAAGCTTCTACCTTCTTAATTAACTCCCTTGCTTAATGTGCTTTGCTTCACTGATGTGTTTCAAACATGGTGCTGAATCCTCTTTGCACTACTTCTCATAGTAGCTGTTTGTGCTGTTCTCTTAGCTCTTGAACCATCAGGGTCCAGCAGAAGAACCACCTCTGGCATAAAACTGATTATCAGCCCTCCAGCCTTGGGGCATTCTAGCAGCCTGAGTGGGTGTGGATCCAGATATCTGAACAGCTGTCCTTGGTTCCACATAGTACAATATAGTCTGTTTCCATTGGGTTCTTTTCAATATATCTTTATCAAGTGCCTACTCTTGTCTTTAGCCATATTGTGGGGAGAGAAAAGAAGGAAGGAACACAATCCATACCCTCAAAAAGCTCTCTGTTGTGTTTGGGAAACAAAATCTGCTCATATGAACAGATCAGTAGCAGATACCACCAGGACCCACCTCCCCAAGCCAATGAACCTGTTATCTGTAGAGCTCTGAGCCTAAAGCTCTCCAGCGGTACATTCTAACCCACTTAAGTACACATAACTATACCAGATGTTCATTGGAACAATTTTGACTAGTTTGAACTGGAGAATGACCTTGGGAAAGGGAAGTTACTAGCTATCTGACATGGATATGTAGATAATTGTATTGTTAACTAGGTGGGGTATGACCAGGGCTTGCATCTCTATCAGTCTGCAGCACAATGAATCTACTCCTTCTCTAGATCCTGGAGGTATTACTCTTTCTGACATTTCCCCCCACATACACCTCCCTCCCCCCAGGAAAGGGGATGCAGTCAAGGACCAATGGCCATAACACAGTAATCTCTGGGAGAGAAGGCTGCCCTCTCTCCCAGCACATCTGTGTCTTCCAACCACCAACTGAATTTTCCCCCAGTTCCACATTAAAAAATGAAATCTAAAATTATGTTAGACAGCACATGCTGGTTTCCTTACTGCCTGGATTCCTGTTTGAAAATCAGATCTAAAGTGTTACTTATTCTTATGTTAAGAAGCTTGCTTTAACAACAAACCTTATTTTTATTGTGCCTTAAGATTTGCAAAGTTCTGTCCTCACAAGAGCCTAAGATTTGTATCATGCAAATATTTGCATTCCCATTTTATGGATGAGGAAATGAAGACTCCAAGAGATACAGTTGACTTGCTTCCCATCACTTAGCTAGTAAGCATCAGAACTTGGATTTTAACTGGGCTCTCCTAACTCCCAGTCTAGGATTCTCTCCATCAGTCAGTGGTGTCACTTCTGCCTTCATTCTGGTCTTTGTAATTCTTTCTCAAGATCATGTCATGTTTACTTTTACTAAAGTAAGCCTACAACAGCCTTTGGTCAGATACAGTGACTTTCTGACCTGGAGATTTGTATTAGTGAACACCAAGGTGAGTAGTATGAACTATATGCCTTTACTCAGAAGGAATAGGAGGTTGGAAGGGAGCTTCATGGAGCTGGGCTTGACTTGGATATGTGAGAGAAGGCATTGGGGCAATCCAAGTAGGTGAATGGCTTAAGGAAAGCACAGAGAAATGAATTACTACGCTCATTTTCTATCCTTCTTGTCGCTGATGGCTACCAAGCACCAGATTGTATGTTCTCACAGACTCAGTAAATATAGTTGGCTTACAGAATCAAGATCCTATAAGGCCATGATAGATTGGAATAGACAGATAAAGTTAATGTGATTAAATTTGATAGAGATTAATGTGCCAGCACTTAGGTTCAAAAAGTAAACTGTGCAAATACAAGATGACTGGAGTGTAGACAATAATTCGTGTGAAAAAAATCTGGGTGTTTTAGGGGAATGCAGTGTCAATATGAGTCAACAGCATGATATGATTATCAACAGAACAGGGAGATTACACATAGTCCTTCTGTTCTCCTCCCTAACCAGACAGGGAGTATTGATTGGGTACAATTCTGAGCAAAAGTTTCAGAATCAATTAGCTAATCAACAAGATGGATGTTGATGAGCCAAGAGGCATCATTTGTATACAAAGGACTAACATGGATGTTGGGAAGACCTGAGTTCAAGTCCAACCTTTTATACATACTGGTTGTTTAATTTTTTTTTCTTTTTGGAGGGGGGAAGACACGGCAATTGGAGCTAAGTGACTAGCCCAAGGTCAAACAGCCAATAAGTGTTAAGTGTCTGAGGTCGGATTTGAACTCTGGTCCTCTTGACTCCAGGGCAGGTGCTCTATTCACTTCGCCACCTAGCTGCCCCTTCATTGTTTAATCTTAAGCAATCATTTAACCTTTCAGTGCCCTAGGTGACTCTCTAAGACCCAAGTTGCCAAGTAATTGCTGATCTGAATTGACTGAGGGAGTTTCCTCCACAGGGAGATGCCTACTCTAGTAACTAAGAGATTTCCACTTCCTGCCCTCCACTGTTCCCAAACTATCAAGATAGAAATCATCCAAGGAGTATCACTGGGATGATGAGAAAGTGGAACTCAGCCCCTATGGGGATCCCCTGAAGAACTAGGGGGCTCATTTTTAAAAGCTTGAGGGCAAAGGAGCACATATCAGAGACATTATAGAAAATGTTTTTCCACTCAGAAGGAGATTGAACTAGGTGACCTCTAGGTCCCTTCCATCTCTAAGAGTTTTTGGTGCTATGAATAACTTCAGTGTGGGGCATAATCTGGCCCCAGGTACTACTGGACTTCCTAGCAATGAGGTTTGTAAAATCCACTTGTGGACAAGCCCAAGGGAAGAACAGAGACACTCACTAAACCAGATGAGGACTAGTGTGATTGATTAAATCAATGACAAAAATTGATTTCTGGCAAATCAGGAATTTGTATTCAGGAGAGTAGGACAGGACGATAGAAGAAACTGGGCATTAGGCAGGATCAGACAGACCCTCTCAGGACTTCTCAATCCCAAGAGCACAGAAGTAGTAGCCCTAGGTCTGAGACAAGTGCCCACTGCTAGTCCAGTGCTGATAGAAGGGGGAATGATGGGGTGGAATTGCAGAATCTCAGAGCTTAAAAGAAACAAAGCATCTGCCTACTCTATCCTATATCTAAACAGGAATCTCTTCTACAATGTCTCTGATAGTCACGTATCCGCAGCTTGAAGACCTTAAATGAATTGAATACAATATTAAAACTAGAAAGGGTCTCAAAGACCATCTAATGCAATGTCCTCATTTAATAGATGGGGAAACTGAGGCTTAGAGGACTTGCCCAGGGGGCCTATCTGCCTGATGTAGGGACAGATCTCACGTACATTGATGATGAAAGTGCACACTTCAGAATGTAGGATAAGGACAATATACTTGACCTTGTTGAGAGCAGGATTAATTCTGTCAAGATGCTGAATGGAAATGTGTCTCTGGATGACAGCATCGACAGCACTGTGGTTTCAGGGAAAGGACAACAGTATCTCAGAGAGCCCATGGCTAATTAGATTGTCATCCAGCCAGGCCCAGGACTGAAGGCAAATTGCAGAGGGCTCCACGCCAAAGAAGGTGAAGTAGGCTTGGCTGGGCAATGCGGGTCCTGTTCCTGACACAGATGAAGGCTACCCAGGACCGTGATACAGCAGCAATATCACAAACCAGCTTGAGTAGGAGACAGTCCCTTTTTTAATTTTATAGAAACCTATCTCTTCTGAGGCTCTTTGTCCTTTCCCATCATTAAAGCTGAGTAATGAATCAGCCTGATTTCTCCCTGGGGATGAATGAGCTGATTCTCCCTCAGGATTAATGATCTTAATTCTCCCCCAGGATTAATGAGCCTCATCTTCCCACCCCTTCTTCCCTCCTGCAATTAATGAACCTTATTTTCTTCCTCTTTCCCCCTCCCATTAACGACTCTGATTCTCCCCTGAGGCTGAATAAACCCGAGTTGCAGAGATGTCGATTTTAGTTCAAGTTAAGGAAAAACTTCCTAACGAGTCAAAATGTCCCCAAATAGAATAGACTGTCTTGTTAGGTAATAAATTTTCCTTCCCTGGGGGGCTTCAGGCGGAAAGATTTCTACTCAGGTACTGGGTAGACTAGAAACCTCTGAGGCACCTTCCAGTGCTGAGATTCTATGATTTTATGAATCTCCAATCTGGGCGTTATGGAAATGAAGCATACATTTGCCATGTCTTTGAGCCTCAGATTCCTCATGTATAACACAGAGTCCTTTCAGCCAAACAGTGTCTGTTTTCCTGTAATCTCACTTATGTAGATATACACACAATCCCTTCCATAGAGCATGCACACACTACTGTACATATACACTCATATTCTATGAGTACACCTCTCACATGAATGTTCACACATACACAAATATACACCCCCACACATGGAACTCATGCAGAGCCATTATTTTGTTGCCAATGATAATTCGCTTTGATTAGTACTTGTTTCTGAGATCTTCTATTCTGAAGGCAAAGAAAAGGAACTATCTAAAAAAAAAATAGAATAGACTTTTGAAGCAAGACTTTTTCCACAAATGAGACCATCAGACCCTACCTGACTCTCTGACCCAGAAGCATCGGGACTTGTCTCCTGTTGCCAACCCAAGGATGTCTCAGTATGTCAGGGCATCCTGTCCCCAGCCCAGGGACAGCTCAGTATGTCAGGGCATCCTGTTCCCAGTTCAAAGACAGCTAAGGGTGTCAAGGCTTCTGTCTGTCCCCAAGCCCAGCACAGTTCTCAGGACAATGGTAAGGAGGAGCTGCTTCAAACCCAGAAAGCCCAGACTCAGAATGAAGCAGCTTTTATGAGTTGAGGTTAATGTCAACGTTTATCAGATTCCTTTCTAGTGATCTGAAACATCTAACCCTAGTCAGTCTAAAATATTTAGAATATTGGATTGACAAAGCTCAAAGGTACCTTAAAGGTCACTTAGTCTAGCTCTGACATTTTACATATGGGGAAATGAGCCAGTTATGGAGGGTAAACCTGTGCCTGCCCTCAGGGATCTGACAGTATGGCAAGAGACAGGAGAAGCACACTCAGATTCTGATATCAAGGAGCTAGTTTACAGTCCGGATTAGGCAGAAGACAAGATTTAGACCCTGCCCTCAGGGAGTTTACAGTCTAGGGGTAGTTGAGGAACTCAAACATAAGACAGCTAAAGAACAATGACCGTTTGACTATAACACAATATCAGTATCAGCCAGAGACATCATTAAAAAACAAAAACTATCTTTACCTTATGGGATATGGTTTCAGAGGGATGAACTTGTCTGAATCAATTTCACTTAACTCTATTCAGCTGAACTCAACCTGTCTGTAGTTAAGTACCAACCTTCTATCCAGCCATGGGTCACATTGTACTACCATGGGGATGATGGTGAAGGAGGAAATCCTAGGATCACAGAATATTAGATTTTAGAGCTGGAATTGGCCTTAGAGACCAACTAGTCCAACCCCCTCATTTTTCAATTAAGGAAACTGAGTCTCAGAGGAATTATGCTTTGCCAAGTATCATAACAATTGGCAGAGCTGAGATTAGAACCCTGGTCCTCCGACTCCAAATCCCAAGACAACAAGTACTCTCCATGGCCAACCCTGACTCTGTCCTCGCCTCCTCACTAGCACGTTCAGGGTTATTCATCCATAGACACAGATCCAATTCTATATCCCAACTCTAGTCCAGAAAGGCTGCTGTTTCCCCTGTAGCATGTTTCCTAGGATATGCCATAGGACACTTTTGAGATTTAATATTAGAAATAGGGTTCTAGACTAGAAGTTAGAGGGTCTAGAGTCCAGTCCCAGCTTTGATGACTAACTCATTGTGTGCCTTCTTGAGACTTAGAGTTCATATTTACAAAATGAACTATAAATAGTGTCTGGGTGAATGCTTTGTTGGAGATGTTTGGCAATCAAAGCCGTTCGCGACGTCCTTCCCTCCTCCTTTCCCAATTCACCTTTCCAATTTTCTCACGTTTTAGACCCCGCCTTATTCTTTGATCCAGTGACACTGGCCTAAAACCCTCCATGTCTTAGCTCTGGACATTTCCCAACGCTCTCCCTCCTTATCTCTGCCTCCTGGCTTCCCTGGCTTCCTTCAAGCCCTAGCTAAAATCCCACCTTCTACAGGACGTCTTCAATCCTTCTGAATTCTAGTGGCTTCCCTCTGTTATTTCCCCATTCATCCTGTAAAGAGCTTGTGGGTACATATTTGTTTGCTTGGCATCCACCTCATTAGAGTGTGAACTCATTGAGGGCAGCGACTGTCTTTTAAAGCTTTTTTTTGGTATCCTCTGTGCTTAGCATACAATGCCTGGCACATAGTAGGTGTTTAATAAATGGTCACCTTCGGAGGGCTAGGGGGCTCAGTGAATAGAGCAGTGGCCTTGGAGTCAGGAGGACCTGAGTTCAAATATGGCCTCATATACTTGACACAATTAACTAGCTGTGTGACCTTGGGTGAGTCAACCCCAATTGCCCTGCCTTCACCCTCCAAAAAGACAAAAAAAAACCAACAACAACCCAAAATGCGTACTGCGTGATTGACTGACTAGAAGCAATGGGTGGGACCAGATGCCTTCTGAGGTCACTTTACATGCTAACATCCTCTGATTCTGTTGTTTGCCCTTTCAGCTCTGAGTTTTTATAGTTCTGGGACTGCCAGATTTCTCACCAAGATGACTGGGAAAATTGGGGTGGTGGTGGAAGAAATAGATAGTAAGTTTGGGTTTGGCCAGGTGAGTTAGAGTAGCTGGTGGGACACTGGGGAAGATGCTCTACAAAGATCTGGAAATGTAGGTCTGGAGACTGGGAGGGGCTGCAGGTATAGATTTAGGGCTGGAGGCACTGCTTTCACTCCAAAGATGTGTCTGGCTCATCCACAGAGATCACAGCCAATCTGCAATAGAGGAAACTGACAAACCAGGAGTTTGCATTGGCCACGGGCTGTCAGATGAGAGCTGACTCTCAATTTACTCCTCGGAACCCAGAGCAGAGACAGCTCCGAATTGGGACTTCATCTGATTCTAGTCGCTCTGATGACATTGCAGAATCCTATCCGCCCTCTGCCAGGCAGAGAACTGGGAGGTGGGAATGGGTTTCAGTTTTAATAAGAGGGTGTCAACAGCAGTTAAGGCTGTCAGTGACAATCCTAAGGCAGTTATAGTTAGATATGGGGACTGTTTGTTCTCCCATCTCCTGGGGACTTAGTACCATGGTCCTAGTTTCCAGTTCTTCCTATACACCAGCCTCCCCATCATTTCTTGGTTGCTTTTCTCTGTTTCTCAATTTATGCTTCCTTTCCTAGCTTTGTATATTAATTTGCCTTGGGAAGTGGTAAGTTTTCCATCATTTGGGGTACCCAAGCAGAAGTGGGATGACCATTTGTCAGGCATGGTCTAGAGGGAATTTCTGTTAAACTATGGGTTGGACTAGATGACCCTTGCAGTCCCTTCTAACTCTGAGATCCCATGATTCTGTGATAGTGTCCATCACCTATCTGCCATCCAAATGGGTTTCTTGACATTTATAGATGTTTCAACTAAAGACACAACGAGGGCTGATTTTAAAAAGCAAAGAAAAATAATTAGAAAGGGAGCATTCCATGGTCCTGCTTCTTCATTGCTATTTTGAAGGGTTGTGATTTCTCACCTTCAGAACTCTACGCCTCTCTTATAGGCGCCAATAAATGAAAATGTTGGAAAAAAAACAAAACCAAAATCCAACCAACTCTAGATACTCTGCTGTGAAAACTTTTTCTTTTTTTGTTCTTCATAAGATTTTTTTAAATAGTATTTTCCCCAATTACATGTAAAGACAATTTTCAGCATTCATCTTTTGAAAAAATTTGAGTTCCAAACTTTTCTCCCTCCATCCTCTCTCCCCTCTCCAAGATGGCAAGCAATCTGATGTAGGTTACACGTGTGCAATTATGTAAAGCATATTTCCACATTAGTCATGTTGTGAAAGAAGAAACAGAACAAAAGGGGGGGGGGGAACAAGAAAAAAAACCAAACAAAAAAGTGAAAATAGTCTGCTTTGATCTGCATTCAGACTCCATCAGTTCTTTCTCTGGATGTGGATAGCATTTTCCATGTGAAAACTTCTTAACAATTGGAGCTCTCCTAGAGGGGAGTGGGCTGCTTCAGAGCATAGTGGGTTCCCTCTCCCTGAAAATCTTCATTCAGTGGCTGTATAACCACTTTCTGGGTCCCATTCCTGGCATCACTATCTTTCCATTCACACAGACTTGCAACCAAGGTGGTATCCTTGACGACTGCCTCTCATCTTCCGTCCCCCAATCTCCTCCCCCCCTCAGTTGCCAAGACTTGTCAACTGAAGTCAATCGTACCTTTATAGCATCTCTCGTATACTCCCCCTTCTCTCCTCTGATACTGCCCCACCCTGGTGCAAAGTCTCATCACCTCATACCTGGATTATCATAATAACCTGTGGTTTGGTCTTCCTACCTCAAGTGTCTTCTCGCTTCAGTCCCTCCTCCACTCAGCTGTCAAATTGATCTTTCTAAAGCACACGGCTGACTATTCTTCCCTCCTTCCTCCTCTCACTTAATAAATTCCAGTGGTTCCCAATTGCCTTCAAGATCAAATATGAAATCTTCTATTTGGCTTTTAAAGTCCTTCGTAATCTGCCCCCTTCCTACTTTTCCAGGTTTTTTACACTTCACTCCTCTCCATCTATCTACTCTTCCCTCAATGATACTGAATTTCTTTCTGTTCCGTGCACATAATACACCATCTCTGAATTCTGGTATATTCATTGGCTGTATCCCATACCTGCATTTTTCTCCCTCCTCATCTCTACTTCCTGGCTTCTCTGACCTCTTTTAAGTACCAGCTAAAACCCCATCTTATTCAAGAACCCTTTCCCGATCCCCCTTAACATTAGTGCCTTCCCTCTGAGACTAACCCCCAATTTATCCTGTCTCCATCTTTGTATATAGTTACTTGTAAACTGCTTCCCCTGAGGGCGGGGACTGGTTTTTGCCTTTCTTTGTATCATCAAGCTTTGCATAGTAACTGATACATAGTAAACCCCTTTTAAAAAATGAGATTTTATTTTATTTTCAGATCGGCATTTTAGTAAGTTCTTAATGAGGGCTTATTGACTTGATTATAATAGTAGCTAATATTTATATGGTGCTCTAAGGTACGCAAAGCACTTTCCAGCTAGGGTTGGACTGGATGACCACTGAGGTACCTTCTCATCCTGAAATTCTGTGCTTAGGTGAAATGCCAATGCTAGCAATGGCATCACAGGTGACAGCAGATGAGGCAAGGAGCCAGAACCCTCCGAACCACAGTGAGATTGATTATGAACATATAGTAGAGGAGTCAGACAGAGAAATAGCTGGAACCTGGGTGAGAGCCAAGGTCAACAGCCAAGTGGAGTCTGGGGCATTTGAGTCATGGAGGTCAAAGCAAGGTGATGAGTTGAAAGCAAGCCAGCAGGCAGTGGTCAGGGCATCAGAGGCAGAATCTGAGCCAAGCAGTGGGCAAGACCAGGCAATGAGAAAGACAGCCCAGCTGTCGAAGCTGGGCACATCAGGAAGGTAATGAGGAGCCAGAAAGATGAAGATGTGGAGAGTGAAGCCTCCCCTCCCCTCCAGCTCAAGGCTAGCAGAGTTGGCAGGCAGAGATGAATACCCCAGGACTGGAGTCCAGACAACAGACACAGGTACCTGAAGCAATGAGACCTTCGATTAAGGACAAGCTCAGCCCCAGCTGGAACCTGCCTCTGGCTTTGAGATACACTTTCCTCACTTGCTTTCCATCCGCCTTCTATCAGAGAGGGCTTTGAGGGGAAGCTCAGCTCATCCTCAAGGCTTCTGGATTCCTAGAGTGTTCATGCCTGGGGGGACCTTGACCAGTCTGGAACAGCCTCCCTCAGTGTGTCTGGATAACATTTTCCTCTTGGGGTATGGGTGCCCAGTATCTCAGTCATCATGTATGCCAGGAATCATGAATGTGAGAGGTGGAAGGGACCTCAGCAGTTATCTAGTTCAACTTGTGCAGGGACAGGAATTGTCTTTATCACACCGGGCCAAGGTGGGGATCTAGCCTTTGCTTGGGGATATCTGGTAGGAGTTCTTAGCCTAGCATCCACAAGCTTGTTTTTTAACTTGTATATTTTATTAACTGTATTGAGTTTTTGGTTTCCTTCATAACATGTGCTTTATACATTTTAAAATTTGCAATATTTATAAATAATACATAACTATAATATATACTTATTAATAAAATATTATTCCATAGATTTCACTGGACTGCCAATGGTGGCCATCAGGGTTGTTATCCCTGATAATAAGAGGAAACTCACTACACGCTCCAGGTTGTCTATAATCATTGGGGAGTCTTTCTTTTTCTTTTTGAGCTGTTTGCTTTTTTCAATGAACAAACATTTATTTTTACTCCCTCTAAACCACCTTCCCTACAACGGAAAAAAAAAAAAAGAAGAAAAACAAAACCTTTGCAACATAGTCAAACAAAACAAATTAACTCATTTATTGGGAAATTTTATTTTTTCTGACATCAAACCTAAATCTTTGACTTCCTTGAGTTACTGGTGGTACTGCCTTTTGAGTCTAAGCAGATGAAGTTGAATCCTTCTTCTGTATAACAATCCTTCAAATGTAGTCAATTATTATGTCTCCCCTTCCCCATCTCTTCTTTTCTCCAAACTAAGGTCCTATTTCCTTCAGCTTTTCTTTATGTGACATAATCTTCAAGCCCTTACATTCTGTTGTCATTGGGTGTTCTCCATCTTATCAATTCCCTTCTTCAAAAGAGATCCTATAACCACATCCAACATTCAGGTGTGATCTGACCAAGGCAGAGTAACAACAGGTCTTTCTCTCCCTACTTTCCCCTAACATAATCTAAAGGTCATACTAGTTTTTTGGTTGTCTTGTAATATAATTGATGGCAGTCCACAAAACTCTGGTAGGTCTTTTTCTCTGGGAACCACTGCCTAGCCTCACTTTCCCCATTTCCTACAAATGAAGTTGATTTTTTGAACCCAAGTGTGGAATGTTACATTTATCACTATTAAATATCCTCTTATTAAATTTGACCCAGTGTTCTAACCTGCTGAGAGCTTTTTGGATCCTGAGTCTGTCACCCAATGTATGGGCTGCTTCATTTGATCTGTGGGTTTTACAAATAATCCATCTATGCCTTTGGTCAAGTCATTAAATGTTCAAGGTCAAGGAGAGATCCCTATGGTATTTCACTAGGACCTTCCTCCCGTAACGGACTTGGGTCCAGCCATTCAATCTGTTCCAAAGACCATCTTATTGCCTAGCCACAATCTCTCCATATTTTCCACAAGAATAGTATGAGAGTATCTGATAAATGTTCTGCTCATAATATAGAGAAACTATGCTTATGGCATTGCCCATGATCTGCCAGTCAAAAAGAAAATACAAATGGTCATGAATGGCATGCTCTTGGTTTTAAAAAGGTTATTTTTAATCAAATTCCCTTGGTTTTTCCATCACCTACATTTCCCAGCTTCCGCTCCCCACACCTCCTTTCTCTTCTCTCAGAATCCTAGGACTGGTCCATCTGAGATAAATGACCCACATGCTTCATGTCAACCATTCTTAATCCAATTATTCTGTCTTCAGAGACTTAAAATTGGAAGGAACCTGAGAGATCATCTAGTCGACCCTTCCTCATTTCCCAGTTAAGGAAACCTGAGCCCAGAGCAGTGAATTTACCTGCCCAAGGTCTCATGATAAAATAGTGGCAGGTTTGGGACTCAGGTCCGATGTCTGGGTACCCAGAAGAATGAATATTGGCTTTTGAGGCAAAGGACCTGGGCTGAAATCCAGCCTCTGACATTAACTGAATGTGAGATTTTGGGCAGGTCATATGGCTTCCCTGGTCTCAGTTTCCTTATCTGGAAATTGAAAAGGCTGGGCTAGACCTCTAAGGTTCTTTCTGACTTGATCTCTATGGTCTTCTGATCTTTTGACTCCAAATTCAGTCCTGGCTCTGCCTTACCATACTTTAAAAATATGTAGTGGCCACTTGGCCACCTGGCCAATGACCTTGTTGTGTGCTCCTGAATTGTTTAGGGGCACTTATTGTTGTTATTGGGCAGCTAGGAATTGTGGTACTGCATAGACCGCGCAGGGATGGGGAGCCTCTGACCTTGAGGTCACATCTAGACCTCTGGGTGCTCAAGTGCAGCCCTTTGACTGAATCCTAACTTCACACAACAAATCCAAATCCTTTTATAGTTTTACAGAACAAATCCTTTTATTAAGGGGGATTTGTTCTGTGAAGTTTGGATTCAGTCAAAGGGCTGCACTTGAAGACCTAGAGAGCCACATGTGGCCTTGAGGCCCAAAAGTTCCCCACTCCTGGTCCAAGTGCTGCAGTCAAGAAGACTCATCTTCCTGAGTTCAAATCTAGCCTCAGACACTTACTAGCTGTGTGACCCTGGGCAAGTCACTTAGCCCTGTTTGCCTCAGTTCCCTCATCTGTAAAATGAGCTGAGAAGGAAATGGCAAACAAATCAGTGTCTTCGAAGAGAAAACCCCAAATGGGGTCAAGAAGAGTCAGACAGGACTGAAACACTGAACATTGTTGTTATTATCTTTTTTATTACTGTTATTGCATTTATAAAGTACTTTAAGGTTTACAAAGAGCTTTATATGTGTTATATGATACATTAATCTTGGGAAGGAGGTGCTATGATCATCACTCCCACTTTGTAGATGAGGAAATTGAGGCTGGGAAACGTTAAGTGCCTTGTCCAGAGTTATACAGACAGCTCGTAAGTGACTGAGTTGAGATTGAAACTTGTGTCTTCCTGACACTAAGTCTAGGGCTTTACCCCCTGTACCCTCCTGGCTATGGTGCAACGTGGAAAAATGCATATTTGAGAGCCAACAGCTATGGATGTTTCACACACACACACACACACATGCTCACATACACACTCACACACGCACATGCTCACACACACTCACACATACTCTCATACACTCATACACACTCTCACATACACACTCACACACACTCACACACACATACACACACACACACACACACACACACAGCAGAAGACTTACTACAAAGGACAATGAATGGGAGCCTAGATTTTGAGCATGACTCCCTAGGTGCAAAGAGCTAGGGCCAGCTCTGTTGTGCCTTTCCCCAGCCCTGCTCTTCCCTTACTGGTTTGTACGGCCCCTCAGCGGCCCATAGACAGGCCAAGCCTGCAGCCTCCCTCCAGTAGTTGGCTGTGTCCCCAAAAGAGCTGCCTTGAGGAGCCGTGATTGAAAAATTAGCTTCTCATTGGGAAAGGGAGGGGGGAGGCAGTCTCCCAGGGAGAGGAGCTCTCAGCGAAACCCTTCACACATTCAGTCAGTCAAGGGTGGGGCTGTCTCCTCCTTACAACGTTTTAAAACAGTTCTGGGATTCCTAGCTTTTCAGTCAGCCAGAAGTACAGAGATGGCAGTCTGTATCACACAATCACAGGTCTAGAATTGCAGGGACCTTAAATGCCATCCCGCTCAACTCCTTCAGTGTACGGATGAGGAAACTGAGGCTCAAGGAGGTTCAGTGACTGAGGTATTCAGTATGTACTTTCTGGTTTGTTTCTGAATGATGAGGAGCCTGGCATGGGACCTGCTTTTTCCATTGTACTTTTAGAAAAGAAAGGAAGGAAGGAAGGAAGGAAGGGAAGGAGGGAGGGAAAGAGGGAAGGAAGAGAGGTAGAGAAGAAAGGAGGGAAAGAAGGAAGGAGGAAAGGAGGGAGGGAGGAAGGAAGGAAGGAAGGAAGGAAGGAAGGAAGGAAGGAAGGAAGGAAATAAGCATTTATTACCTCCTAATATATGCCATTCACTGAGCTCAAGTGCCTTACATATATTTTCTCATTTGATCCTTACAACAACCCTGTGAGGTGGGTGCTGTTATTAATTCCATCTTACAGATAAGGAAACTGGGGCAGACAGAGGTTAAGTGATTTGCCCAGAGTTGCACAGCAAGTAAGTGTCTGAGGCTGGATTTGAACTCAGGTCTCCCTGACTTCAGTACACTGCCCAGGGAAATGGGCCCAGGGAAGTGAGGAGGTCTTATTCCCAACCTAGGGATCCACAAAAGATATAGAAACAGGACCCACCTCTCCTTCTTCCAACCTAGGGCAGGTCTTTATGTCTACCCCTCTCTCCTTACCTCCTACCTTGCTGCTGTCTGTCCTTTGTTCTCAAAGAGGACCAAGACTTTGGGAAGGTGATGCCAGGATTTGCAAATGAATTGGACTTAAGTGAGGCAGAGCTGTGAAAAGTCAGCAGCCTCACTTTCACCTCCAGAGCCATTTGGGTCCAGTGTCAAGAGACAGATCAGGAAGACTGGAGATGGCCCCATCCTACCTTAGGTGGAATCTCAAGGAAGCCTTTAAGGCATGTACTCATCTGCCTCCTTATCCTACTCTTTGCAGCCACTGACCATCTATCTCCCTGCACTCATTCCTCAGTGATTGGCATACCCCTACCTCATCCTTCTCTCCCTTTCCCAGTGATTCTGAATCCCCAGCTGATGTTGTACAAACCCCAATCTCCATCCCTCACTATCTAGTCCCTTAGTCTAACCCCCAGCAATCTTACCTCCCCAAATGCCCCCACTGCTACAAGCAGGTAAGCTCCTGAAGGCTGACTTCAACCTGGTCCTCTTGTTGGCAGCCAGAGATTTGGGGTTAGTGTTACACAAAGACTGCTGAAGGCTTAGGCTAATAAATGTTCTTCTGTTGTACATAAATAGCTCCCCAACTGCTTTCCCCTTCCCAAGCCTCTTAACCTAGGGCAGGCCCAGCAAGGGAGACCTCTCCAGAGCTGCCACAGAAATGCCCTACATACAGTGATGGCCCCGGCAGATGTGCTGACTTGGAAGGCTTTGTGAGCGACTTTAATGAGCGTTGTTATTTTTAAAGTTATATTTGGGGACCAGGGATGACAGATGATCAATAATGCAGAAAGCTGCTTGGAGGCTGGGAGAGCAGAGTACTGGAGCCATCAGGAGGTTTGATGGTTTTAATTCTCTCTGTGGAGATGGAGGGTGGGAAGGAAGAAAACACTGCCTTGGCCCTCTTAATTCAGTCCTAGAAGTGCTTATTAAGTGCCTACTGTGTGCTAAGCATTGTGGATGGGGTCAGAGAGTATCTGTCCCAGGCCCTGCCTTTGAGGAGGAGCCAGTTAGGAAGAGCCAGAGCAGGAACAGACCTAAGCCCTTATCCCAGGGACCTCACAGTGTGAGGGAAAAAGAATCATTTAACCAGTGAGATCTCCCCACTTTTCCTAGACAGATCTTCACAGAGGGTGGGAGGGAGTGGGGAACCCCATAAGCTCTGCCTAAAAGACTTGTCCCTTCAGGGCCAATCCAGGATGCTATAAAGTATTTTTGCAGACACATCAAACGTTCTGGTCCATTAACTTGCAATATGAAATACTTGAGTTCCTTTTAAAGGCATTAATTACAACATCATTCACTTCACGAAGAGAGTGGATGTTCATCCATCCATCCATCCCTCTAATACTTATACTTAACCCTTTGCTGGATACTAAGAGGGGGTGGGGTCTTCATTCATTCATTTGCTAAGCATTGTTGAGCACCTCCTCTGTGCTAGATGCCAGGAAAGCTGGCCCGGCCCTCAGAGAGCTTATATTCTAGAGCATGGTTATAAAGAGAGCAGGAGGGAGAGCTGGAGAAACCTCTCAGTGAGGTTTCTTAATTTTCAGAGCTCCCAGTTTGGCATCCCACAAACTGTCTTCCACCTTTCTTGCCTTTGTCTTTGTAAAATGAGACCATATTTATAAAGTGTGTGACGTGGTACCTAGCGCATAGTAGGGACTTAATAAGCCGGTCAGGAATGCCAAATACTGAAGAGGTCAACCAAGTGGGTATGATAAATAGCACTGGGTTTGGCTGAGAAGAGGTCACTATTGGGAAGAGGTCTCCTCTGTTGGTGTCTGACTCTGTGTGACCCCATTTGGGGTTTTCTTGGCAGAGACACTACAGTGGTTTGCCATTTCCTTCTCCAGCTCATTTTACAGATGAAGAAACTGAGGCAAACAGGGTTAAGTGACTTGGTCAGGGTCACACAGTCAGTAAGTGTCTGAGGTCACATTTGAACTCAGGTCTTCCAGACACTCTATCCATTGCTTCCAAATGCCTGGTAAACTTGGATTCAGAGTGCCTAAGCTTGTATAAATCTCAGAAACAATCTTATCCGCTCCCTCACTCCCCGATTTTTCATCGCAGAAAAGGGAAGCCTAGAAAAGAGAAGTGGTTTAAAGAATAATAAATGAATAGGAGTCCGTCAAGTCAAACCTCATTTACACATGGGGAAACTGAGGCACAGAGAGGTCAAGGGACTTGTCTCTGTTAAGTGTCTGTGGCAGGCTTTGCTCTCAGCATTCCTTGAAGCTGCACCGAGCACTCTCTCTCCACTGCTTTGGTCACACAAGGCTTCAGCCCCAGCTCGGCATCAGAGCCTGCCTGCGTGTCCTGCCTCTTTTCTTCCCCCGGTGCTGCCTCTTGGCTGATTTCTTTGGAAAGTGGAATGTCACCCGTAATGTTTACTTTTGTCTGAGTCTGCCTCTGCCGGATCGTTCTGGGTCAGTGGGTTTTCTCTCATTGGAAACAAGGCCTTGCATTTCCCCCACCACATTATCCTTTCCTAGGGCACTTGGAAACAGCTCTATTGATAAAGCAGTCAGGTCAGACTTGCAAAGCTCCATTAGAAAGTCCTGAGGGAACGCTAATCTGGTTTGATAAATGATAAATGGGAGGCACAAGGTCTGGCTCAGCACCTCCAGATGCTTCTGCCTGACTGGGGCACACGGGGCAGGTGGTGTGCAGGGCGTGCCTGCTGCCCCAGCCAAGGGGTATTTGGAGTGGGGGGGGGGTCCCTACTGCTCTTCTTTGCTGTAATTCCCTACTGCTCTTCTTTGCTGTAATTCATATTTGCCTCTGCACACAGTAGGTTCTTAATAAATGTTTAACAGTGAGGTTTCTTAATTTTCCGAGCTCCCAGTTTGGCATTCCACAAACTGTTTTCCACTTTCTTGCCTTTGTCTTTGTAAAACGAGACCATATTTATAAAGTGTATGACATGGTGCTAGGACCTAGGGCATAGTAGGGACTTAATAAATGCTTATTCCTTTTCCTTTCTCTTTCCTCCTTTACCTCCTTCATCAGTTCTGTGAGTCAAATAGGTCAGATGCTACCACCAAGGAATTCTGAAAGACACCAAATACCCAGCTAGAGAAGACACATGCAGCTCTCTAGGTCCTTAAGTGCAGTTCTTTGGTGGAATAAGGGCTGCCATACTTGTGGACCTAGAGGGCCACATGTGACCTCGAGGGTGCATATTCTCCAACCTGCTAGACAGACTGGAGCCTCCAAGAAACTTGCAGGGTCAGTGGGAACCCAGGGAGAAATCTGTATACGGGGTAGGCAGGCCTAGCTTCCTGGAGCAGGTGGGAGAGCCTTGAGTGTACGTATCTGTCTCCTCATCCTGTCTGAACCCTTCAACCTGTCCTATCTGTATTTGTCCCTGGAGAGATGAGTCTTCCTAATAAGAAGCAATCTAGCTGCTTCCCACAAGCCCTTATCTTCTTGAAATGACTTTCTCTTTGCATGTATCTGGATGCAGTCCTATAGGAAGCATGCTGACCACAGTTAGTCAGAGGAAGATCAGCAGGGGAGGAAACCTGATTGACCCTTCTAGCCCAAACAGTGGTGGTGGTGAGATAATTGTTGGTAAGGGAGGCAGATACTCAGACAGTGCATGGTAAGTGCTGGAATTTCATTCATTATGCAAAAGGTTTTCACAAATTACTTGAAGCTCATTGAAGTTTGGACGTGAGTCAGACATGACTCAGTGGAATACAGCCTTGAAAAGGGCATTTCTGGAGTCATAGAGGCTAGGACAAGGAGTAAGGTCCTAGAGGAAGAGATCAGTGGCAATGAAGCCCTTCCAGACTAAGGGATAACTTCAGAGCGAAGAAATAAAGAGTTCCAGTTTTCTGGAAAATTGTGCCCTTTCCGGAGTGCCACATTGAAGGAAGGATACTGACTTGCTAGAGGATGCCCAAAAGAGGGTGACCAGGATAATGTGGGAAATGGACACCATGCCCTATGAGAAGCTGAAACTAACTATATTTAGGAGGAAGAAGAGGAAGCAGCATTGCTGCCTTCAAAGAGCTCTAGACATGAGGCACTCTTTGTTAAACTATCTGAAGGATTGTCGTGGAAAAGAGGGATTTAATTGTTCTCCTTGGTCCTGGAGGGTAGAACTAGGTACAATGGCTGGAAGTTTCAGAAAGGCCCAATTTGACCTGACAGCAAGAAAAAAATTACTGACGTTCAGAGCTATCCTCAAGTGAAATGGACTGCCTAGTAGGTAATGAGTTCCCCATCCCTGAAAGGCTCCAAACAGAAGCTGGGTGACTACTCTTTAGGCATGCCATAAAAGGATGTTCTAAAATATGTAGATGACTTCATAAAATGTGGAGGTGCCCTAGATCATCAATATTGTTCTCATAATATATCCAAGGAGACACCATTAGATTTCTAAGTATTGAGGAGAGGTCAGGATAGGTTGGTCCCCATTGGTTCCTGGCCAAATCTAATGGTATTTTTAGGCCTCATTCTTTACTCTCCTAGCTACTAAATTTGATATTGTTGATGATAGGATTTTTCCAAAATGCTTTCCAATCTCAGCTTAAGTGACCCTGTGTTCTGCTCTTGCCTCTGAAAGATACCTCTCTATCTCCTTCATGGAAATATTGGCTTTGGAGTCAGAAAATCTGGACTAGTTCTGCCAATCAACTTCACTGTGTGACTCTGGGCAAGTTACTTTCCCTCCTATGGCCTCTGGTATTCTAGGCACATGTTCCACAGTCAGAGTGTTTAGTAGTTTTATTTTTCAATGCAAAAAAAAAAAAAAAGGTTTCTGCTGCAGAAAATCATGACCTGTGTGATGAAATTTACGATGAGAAGGTTTTTAGTTGACAGAGTTTATCTGAGTGCTGTAGAAAGGTACAGGAAGGAAGCTGAACCTAGAAGGCAAAGCTTTGTTGGGACACCAGGTGTCTGGGAGAGAAGTCTTTTTTTTTTTTCCAAACATTTATTAGGCAGAGCCCGGGGAGATACAAAGACAATTAAGACAGAACCCTGCCCTCAGGGAGCTCCCTGTTTAGCAGGGGAAATAATCAGGTGAGTTAGGTATCGGTGTTCTGATTTAAATTCCACCACACTGGGAGGGACTGACTCGCATAGAGGCTTACAAACCTAGAGATGTTTATGAAATGTTATGTAGGAACAAAACAGCCCTGTGGTCTATTCCACCAAGCCCTGATAGATCTGCTCCCACTCACCAAAGCCTGCCCCAAGCCTCAGTGTCTTTCATGCTGAGATGTACCACAGATGCCGGTAGTCAAAGGTGCATAACAACAAAAGGACTTGATCCCAAATGAGCCAGCCTGCTATTCATCATTGCCTGTCCCTATTATAGTCTTCCTGGAGGAAGAAGTGTTCCCAGGAAACAACATCAGCTAATACAGATCACTTGTCTTCTAAATTACATTTAATTTTTTTCAACAAGCATTTCTTGTCTTTTCTTCCCTCAATACTAGTAGTGTGGCAGGGGAGAGGAGGAAAGGGCAAAGGGAACACTCCTTGTAACAAGTTTGCATAATTAAAACAAATTCCCAGTTGGCCACGTCCAAAAATGTGTTTCTCATCCTGTACCTGAGTCTATCCTTTCTCTGTCAGGAAGTGAATAGCATGCTTTATTATTGCTCCTCCAGAATCACAGTTGGTCATTGTGTTTATCAGAATTCTTAACGCTTTCTAAGTTGTTCATCTTTACCGGATTGTTGTTAAAGCATAAATTGCTCCCTTGGTTCTACTAGCTTCACTCTGCATCAGTTCATACAAGTCTTCTGAGGTTTCTCTGAATGATCCCTTTCACCATTTCTTATGGGGCAATAATATTCTGTTAGATTCGTATATCATAATTTGTTCATCCATTCTACAATTGATGGATAACAAAATAGCTTCCAGTTCTTTGCAACCACAAGAAAATTTCTATACCTATTTGTACATGTGTATATATATGTATATATATATATATATGTGTGTGTATATATATGTATATGTAAACACATATATAATTTTATATATATACTTATTCATACATATATATGTTGGTCCTTTTTCTTTGATGTTTTTGGGAGTATTCCCGATCGCTTGTTGCCTTGGCAATGGTCAAATTTCCAAGGGGCTCCTACCTCAATCTTCACCCCCAAGCCAACCCCACATTAGACCACTATCCAGCATGTGCCAAGATTCCTAAGCCACTTGTGAGAGGTGGATTCCTTCTTCTACTTCATTTGAGGTGGTTAGATGGGTATATTAATCAACTAATTTTGATATTACTAATGAATGGTATGAGGTCTGTCTAAAGGGAAACGACACATATCACATGAGCTATCATTCCAAATAAGGGTCCACTGATAGCTTCTTGATCAGGTGTGAGTGCTAATAAATCTCCCCCAACCTGAGAAGGTGATTTCTCCCTCCTGACACAAAATTGCTGGGTAATCTCTAAAGGGGTCCCACAAGGCAGGAGCTGGAGAGAAATGGGGAACTGCCGGTTTTATAAGGGCATAGAGGAGACTGGTTCCAGAAATAGACACCTAAGCATAAAATGAAAGCTTAATGTAGCATGTGTCTGTCACACAGAGGGTAAACTGAGTCACTAGAGGATTTGGGCTTTCAAATAAATTCCCAAGCCCCACCCAGAAATGGGCACAAATAATTGTAATAATGACAACGATAAAACAACAATAATACAGTAATAAAATATAAATAGCCAGAATTTATGTAATAGCTACTATGTGCCAGTCACTATGTTCATTCTTCAAAAATATTATCTCATTGGATCCTGCAAAAAGGTAGGTGTTGTAATTATCTTAATTTTACAGTTGAGGAAACTGAGAGAGACTGAGGTTAAGTGACTTGCCCAGGGTCACACAATACAAACTAAGGACATAAGAAAGGTGAGACTTGTTAAGGGCCCCTGAAGCCCAGACATAAGTGAATTCTGATCCACTTGGAAATGCCACCCAACACACCTGGAAGAATGTAGCATTAGGGTCAAATAAGTCAGGTCAAATAAGTCAATGGCATTTATTAAGCACCACTGGGTGCTAATTCTAGCTCTGTGCTAGGGACACATTACAGGGTAATTAGAATGAAGCTCATGAACTAGTTCTTAAACAACCCTTGCACTAGGCACTCAGGAAATACTGATGAAATGAACACATAGATACCTCTATGAGTCTGACCCAGACTGTGAGCTCCCTAAGCAGGAGGCTTCGGTCTTCTTCCCCTGTCTTCTCTACACTCAGGGTACATACAGGTCTGCTCCATTTCTAGCTCCATCAAAATCAGCCCTTCAAGGTCATTACCACCTTTTATTTCTCCTCTCTTCCCCACATCCAGTGATTTGCCGAAAATTATTCTAGGCGAGTGCCACCCTGGGCTTGAGACAATCTTTCCTCACTGCAGCCAAACCTTGCCAAGCAGAGAAAGAACTCAGGGCTGCTAGAGGTTCAGTGCTCCTCTACTCGTGGACCTGTACAGCCCATATGACTCACATTACCAGAATAATTGCTAATAATAAAAACAACAATAGTTATCATTTATATAGCACTGACCACATGCCAGGCAGTCTGCTAAGTGCTTCACAATCATCACCTCATTTAATTTAGTATGGGACAAGGCCCAAGTTCAGCCTTCACAGCACAGCTCTGGGCCTCATTTTTCCCCACTTCCAGCTTAGGAAGCTCCCAGCTGGCTCCAGGAACTCATCACTTTGCTTCAGAAACTCTTTGCTTTTCCACCCAGCATCTGAGGCCCCAACTGCTGCCATCTGCTTCTCTTTCCTCACAGAAGGGTTATAGCTCTTCCAGTGAGAGAGTCAGATCCCACAAAACTCAGGACCAGTCAACAGAGTTCAACTGTCTATAGACTCTAAGGAGTTTAGCTTATTTGTGATTTAGCCTAAATGTTTGCTCTTGAATTGAGGCAAACCATCCTGAAGAGATTTCTGTAGCTGACTAGCAATCGACGTCTGTTTTTTCATGGAGCTTAAGATTTGGGTCTCGGTGTTTCACTTTTGTTTCTACATCCTTTGCTCCTGGGAACCATTTCCTGGAGGGCAGCTCTTTCTAGAATACTTTTGGATGTAGTACATTGGGAGTCAGGAGAATTCAGTTCTAGTTCCCCCATTAATTAGCCTTCTTTGTACCTCAGCTTCCCCATCTGCAAAATGGTTATAGTCCCTGTGCTGCTTGGTTCAGGATCCACTGAGACCCTTGCTAGGTGTGAGAGTGTTTCAAGAAGCCAAAAACCCAATACAGATGTGTGGAGTTATTTCCTGTGATTATTGACTCAGGCCAGATGTCACCATTGAACTCATGATCTTGTGGGTATATCACCAGCCCAGACTTGGGAAGTCTCTGCAGATTCAGAGCCCCTGGGCTGAGCTCACCTCTGCAGTGCTGATGCATGGTTGCCACATAGTTGGGATATGTTTCTATCCCCAACCTTCATAACATGTGTTTCCCGGGTGGGGCGGAGTGGGGAGGGAATTTCTCTTAACAGGTATGTACCAGACATTCAATAACCCTTCCTCTGGGGCTCTGGCAGCCTGTGGTAGCAAAGCCCCATCCCTTCCATCTGCCTGGCACCAAGTGTTGGGTAGGCCAATTACTTTCAAAGGACGCGTGGGTAATTGGGGAGATAAAAAAGGCTCTCGGCAGAGTATTCTAAGCGAACCTGGCTGGGCGCTGCCTTTTTGAGTCTCTGCCACATGGCATTAGCATTTGAAAGACCTCTCTGTACTGGGGGGCTGGAGCTGGCATCACCCCAGCGCTGCTGCCTGGAGACCAAATAGAACATTAAGATTTTGATGCCAAGAAAATGTTTTCAAGACATTACGGTTTCTGTTATTTTCTGTGTTTACTAATTCTAGCTCCCCAGTGACTTCTCCAGTGCCGCATGGCTCAATGTGAGCTCAGGAATGATAGATGGGTGGTGGTAGCTTTTTGTGTTGAAGGCACAAGAAGACTTGACGAAGGAATCTTTGTAATAGCCTCCTAAAAGCTGTCCCCTTGAAGGGAGATGGTATCATAGAATTGCAAATTGTAACGGACCTTAGAGAGTTTTTCATTTTACAAATAAGGAAGTTGAGGCCCAGAGAGAAGTAAAGTACCCAAGGTCACCTAGAGAGTCAGTGTTTATTGACTGCAGGATTTAGGAAACCCTGGACCTCCATTGTGACACAGGGATCGATGGCTCCTGGGCTCCGGGCCCAGCCTGCAAACCTCCTGGGCAAGATTCCAGGTGTCCCAGGGGCCAAGTAGAGTTCACCTAGCATCTCACAAGCTCAGAGACAACACTGCAGCTGGTGCAGACAAAACTCTGCTGAGAAACAGCCAAGATGTAAGAGACAGAATAGAAACCAGGCGGGTGGTATATTAGGGGGAGGAAAGAGCCTCGAGTTGGGGTGTGGGAAACCTGGGTTCTCTGCTCAGTCAACAGCTTGTGATAATAGTTTGGGAAACTCTCTTTTCTTCTCTGAGCCCCTGTTTCTTCAACTATAAAATGAGAAAGTTGACCTAGAATCCTGGGATTCTTCACCTTGTTTGTGTCACAGACCCTTTGGGTGGTTGGGTGAAGCCTGTGGACCCATCCTCAGAATAATGTTTTCAAAAGCACTAAATACAAAGGAAACCAATTATACTGAAATACAGTAATCAATTTTTTTTCAAAATGAGTTCATGGCTTATTAATCATGATAACTAGCATTATACAGCGCATTATATGTAGTATCTCCATTTGATTCTAACAACAGCCCTAGGAGGGAAGGTGCTATGATTGCTCTGTTTTATAGATGAGCACAATGATGCAGGCAGAGGTTAAGAGACTTGTCCGGGGTCACACAGTCATTGTGTGAAGTGAGATTTGAACTCAGGTCTTCCTGACTCCAGATACACTGCTCTAGCCAGCTGCCTCTTGCTAAGGGCCCCTGATCTTGATGAATCCTTTTAGCTCTTCTTAGTATTAAAAATACACTATAAATGGGTTTGGCCAGGCCCAAAGAAATAAGTACAGCATCTCCCAACTCTAGACTGCTATCTTGTTATCCTGCCTCCCAACAGCCTCATCTGACGTGACAAAGAGATACAGGGTTCTTAGTGCAAACAGCCTCCTAACCAATCTCCCTGCCTCCACTATCTTCCCTTCTAATTCATCTTACACATGCTGTTTATAAATAGTCTTAGGAATAGGGCAGTCAGACCTCATCACTCTCCTACTCAAAAATTTTCTGTGGGTCCCCATCATTCCTCACTGCCTACTAAATAAAATAGAAATTCTTTACCCTGGCATTCAAAGCCTTCTATAATACTGGCTCAAATCTACTCTTTAGCTTTATCTCACACTAACACTGCCCCCATGCCCATCTATGTATGTACTCTACATTCTAGCCAGATTGGGTTATCCATCCTAGACTGACCCCACAGTGCATTTTCCTGCTTCTGAGCCGTTGACCACAACGGTTACCTCCTCTTGGCATACTGTCTCCCTCATCTGCCCTTATTGAAATCCTTAGAAATTCTGGACCAAATGGCATCATTTCTCCAACATCTTCCCTGATACTTCCCAAATGGAAGTGAGCTCTTCTTCTTGGGAACCACCGTATCAATTTGTCAGGCCCCCTCTTAAGTACCAGATCTAGAAAGTACTAAAGCCCCTGGAACTTTGAGCCAGAATTACAGTGTCTTAGTTATTCAGGAAGGGGGGTGTCAGAAAGACTGGGGCTTAAAACAGAATTTTGAAGATGGATCAGGGACAGAAATCTGTGTCAATGCAGGATCTGAAACCACAGGAGGTGAAGCAGGTAGGCGGATCCCAGGTGAATAAACAAATGCAGCCTGGTACAAGCAACAGCTTCAAAGTGGGAGCTAGCTGTTGTGGAATTAATGGGATTTGTGCCTGGGGATGTCAGCTGGGCAACATCATGTAGTAGAAACGGGGCTGAACTTGGGATCAGGGGACTTGAGCTCCAATTAATTCCAACTTAGACACTTATTGCCTATGGATGATGGACAAGCTGAAGCTCTGTAATATTGTGCATAGAGTACTTGGACTTGGGTAAGTAGGCTTTTTTATTAAATTTTATTTTCAGGACTGTATTCTCTTCCTCTCCCCCCCCATTGAGAAAACAAGAAAAACAAAACCTATTATAATCAGTAGTTAAGCAAACCAAGTTCCCACATTGGCAGCATCCCCTAAAAAATTTAATTGTCTCCATCTGTACCATGAATCCACCCCCACCTGTCTCTCTATTTGGAGGTGAAGTCACACGTTTCATCATAAGTAGGTACGTCATTAACCTCTCTGAGAATGTTTCCTCTGGAAAATCAGGCTAAGAATAGCACATTGCCCTACACTGAATGCTATGGTGAGGATCAAATGAAAAAAATTATATAAAATATTTTGCAAAACTTAAAACAATATATAAATTCAGGCTGTGAATACTAACTGTAAGCCTCAGTTTCCTCATCTGTAAAATAAGAGGATATTTTCCAAAGCCCCTTTGAGCTCTAAAACCTATAATTTTCGGATCTCTTTCATACATCCAATCCTTTATTGGCCCAGGATCCACCCCTGCTCCTTCTCTGTCTGCTCCTCAGACTTAGCTTCTTGAAACTTCTTTCTTTTTCTGTTTGGAGGGGGGAAGGTAGGGCAGTTAGGGTTAAGTGACTTGCCCAAGGTCACACGGCTAGTGTGTGTGTGTGTGTGTGTGTGTGTGTGTGTGTTAAGTGTCTGAGGCTGGATTTGAACTTAGGTCCTCCTAACTCCAGGGCCGGTGCTTTATTCACTGTACCACCTAGCTGCCCCCTTCTTGAAACTTCTTGGTTGGGGAGTGCTGGGTCTATTTTTCCTTTGACTCCCCTAATCTGAGAATTCCTTAACTAAAGGGCCTGAGCCCTTTCCTTCTGCTACCTCTCTCCTGTGGAGCCAAACTCAGAGTTTGGCCTATGGTGGTGGTAGTGATGGGGGGCTCAGTAAAGATGTGCTGAATGCCTGTTTGACAGTGGGATTGAGTCTTCATCCTTTCTCCTCTGTATATCCATTAGATTACAAGCTCCTTGAGGGCTGGGACTGTCTTTTGCCTCTTTTTGTATCCCCAGGGCTTGGTACGGTGCCTGACACATGATAAACACTTAATAAATGTTTATGGAATTGAATTAGTTCAAGTAATCAAGAACTGACATGACCTGGGCCTCCCCTTTCTTAGCCATTCACTTACACAGCAGGCATTTGCATACCGTCCAATACTTTATTAGACCAAGGGGAGCTAGAAATAAACCAGACCTGGCTCTTGCCCTCAGAAAGCTGCCAGTCTAGTAGGGAAAAGAAGATAAGTATAGAAATAGAGCTAGTGTTATATAGTGGAAAGAGAGCTGGATTTGAGGTTATTTAGATTCCAAACGCAGCTCTGCCACATACTATGTTTCCACCAGTAACAACAACGACGGCAATAATAATAATAACTGTGCCAAGTACTGCCTTAAGTACTTGATGTCATTTGATCCTCACAACAACCCTGGGAGGCAGGTACTATTTATAGTATATTTATAGAGGAGAAAACTGAGGCAGAAGTTAAGTGACTTGCCCAAGGTCACACAACTAACAAGTGACTAAGGCCAAATTTGAACTCTAGTCTTCCTGACTCCAGCCCCAGTGCCACTTACCTGCCTCAAGCTCTAGTGCTGGATTTAGAGCATGGAGGACCAGGCTCAAATCCTTCTTCCAGTGTTTAATAGTTGTGTGACCCTGGGCAAGTCACTTCACCCTGTTTGTCTCAATTTCCTCATCTGTAAAATGAGCAGGAGAAGGAAATGGCAAACTACTCTAGCCCAGCTCCAAATGGGGTCATGAAGAGTCAGAAAGGATTGAAAAGACTGAGCAACAACAAGAGGATATCGGTAAACCAGGTTGGGGAATGGGCAAGAGCGCAAAGGCACAGGACAACCAGGCTGGGGAACGCGCAAGAGTGCAAAGGCACAGGACCAGAAGATCAGAGTGTGTTGGGTAACAGAAAGTCATGTGGTTTGAGTGAAGTACAGAGAGAGGGAAGGGAGCGGCAGGAGAATGTTAACAGATGTTTGGCCAGTCTTCAGTGCCAAGCGAGGAGTTTGGACTTTGTGGTCTGGGTAATGGGCAACCGCGGAAGGTTTCTGAGCATTAAAGAGGCGTGATACAGGTCTAATCCATAGTGCAAGTCCACAAGCATTTACCAAGCGCTTACTGTGTGCTAGTCTCTTTGCTGAGCTCTGGACAGACTCGTCAGTGACTTTTCTCCCATCATGAGCCCCTCTTGCGGGGACAGCGATAGCCAGTTGTCCAGCTCCGGGAATCTGGCTGGCTTACTCCCGGCCCCAGGGATCCAGCTCTGCCTCTGCAGCTCCGAGAGGGAGGATTTTCCACATCCCCCAACCTTGTGTGCTGGGGGTAGATTCCCTGTTCCCTCCCAGGCAGGGGATTTGCTGAGCCAAGAGGCTGAGCTGGGTCCTGGCTGAGCCTTGGAGAGGGGTATAATTACCCGACTACAAGGAGGGCGTTGAGGGCGGCTTGCAAGGGGCCTGTGAATCAGCTGCTCATTGGAAAAGTGGTGGCTGGCAAAGTCGGGGCAGGAGTGAGGACTCTGGCACCAGCCCCTGCAGCCCCAACCTCCACCCCCACCAGGCACAGCTAAGGCTAGCGCTCAGTCACGGGCCAGTCTACCCTGTGCGCTCTAAGCCACTGGGCTAGAAGCTATAGGGTATTCACTCTTGGGCTGCTGTCTTTCCTGGCTCAGTTCTCCTTGCTTCTCCCCAAACGTAGATGTATACGGCAAGAGAAACACACACAAGATAAATACACTGAGTCACAAACACATATTTTCACACACTTCCCCTGGCCCCTCAGATATACATATTCATACCCATCAATACACAAATTCTCAGCTTGGCATGAGGGTAGGCAGAGGCAGGCAAGAGGGGTCAGAATGAGCAAGTAGTTTTGGCATACCAAGGATGATGGAAGAAGAGGGGGCAGGAAACAATCCGTTATTGAGTAGTGTGGTGTAGTAGAGAGAACACTGGATTTAAAGTCTGGGGACTTGGGACTTGTCAATTACCTTGTGACCTTGGGCAAGGTCATATGTTCTCTGGACTCTAGTTACCTTGTCTATAAAAAATGAAGGAATTGGACCATATTAATTAGGGGTTCTTAACCTGGGGCCCATGGATAGATTTCAGGGGAATCCATGAACCTAGATGGGGGGAAAATTAATTTTTATTTCAGCATATTGGCCTCTTTTGTAATCAGTCCTATGTATTTTATTTTATGCATTTATAAACATGATTCTGAGAAGTAGTCCATAGGCTTTATCAGACCCCAAAAAGATTAAAAGCCTCTGGACTCGAAGACCTTTAAAATCCTTCTGACTCTAATTGATTATCCTAGGATCTCAGCCATGCCTAGCAGGTGTTGGCAATAGGTACTGGAACCTGCCTGAGATCTATTGGTCACCGGTAAGAGGGATGTAGACTTCTGCACTGATGTAAGCTCATACTCATCATGAACATACACTAACATTTGTGCTCACTTATACACTGAGCCCCCACTAACCCATGCTAATGACTCTGCTACTTGTCCTCAGGGGCCACCAAGGACATGGGGAAGATGCTTGGTGGAGATGAAGAGAAAGATCCTGATGCAGCCAAGAAAGAGGAGGAACGCCAAGAAGCCCTTCGGCAGGAAGAGGAAGAGAGGAAAGCCAAGTACGCCAAGATGGAGGCTGAGCGGGAGGTCATGAGACAAGGGATCCGTGATAAGGTGAGAGGGGCTGAGATGCCCCCAACAGCCAGGGCCCAGCCCCACCCTTGCTAGCAAGCAAAGATCTTGGGGGGGGGACACAATGAGGAGGAGATGGTCTAATGCTATAGGTTCAGCTACCTTGGCCTCATCTGGCCCAGCAGCCTAGCCCTTTGGGTATTCGCACTCAGGAAAAGAGGGTCCTGAAGATGAGCCCCAAGATGTAGCTTAGCCAGAAAAAATGTCACCACCAGAAACAAAAGCCCCTCAGAGAGCCGTCACTCACCCACCTCCTGGGCTGATGTCTCTGCTTTTTGCTGTTGGTCCCCAGGGGACACAGCTGGAAGCTGGGAAGGGGGAGAGTAGGGAGATGAATGCCGTACTTTCTGCATTTGGAGATGCAGGAATGGTCTTGTTTGTTCTAAAATCCGTTTTTATTCTTAAACACCAAAAAGATGGGCATTTCCATATACAGAGTAGAGTAGAAAAAGAGGATTGTGCATACGTATGTACAGCTTACTTATCTTATTAATTGTATAATAAGGCCAACCTGTAGTTTTCAAAGCCATTCTGCTTGTCTGAGCTTCTTTCTACCTTTCCTTCTGGTCTCTGCTTTAGGAAAAAAAAAAGATGCCTCACTGACTTTTTCTTTTCTTTTTTTTCCTACCCTTTTCTATCTTCCCCTTTTCCTTGCACCTTGCATCTATTGGAGTGTGTGAGAGACAGGTCCAATTAGTCTTCCTGACTAAAAGGCCAGCCTTTTTTGTCCATTAAACCATTAGACCAATTTTATAAACATATATATACATTTATATACTTACATAAGTTTTAATAACCATATAAATATATTTACATATATAAATGTGTATGCATAACACACATGAATAAATGTACATATTTGTATTATATTATCATTTATATACATGTTATCTATCTGTTGTTTTTTCTATGCATATACTATGCACATGTATGTATAGTATATATAGTGTATTTATACGTATATGTGTGTATATGTATGTGTAAGTCTATATACACACACAGAGAGGGGGCATTAGACAGAGGCTCTCTGTCTCTAAGTACTTCTCTTCCAAGGGCATGACTTCCATGCTTCCATCACGCACTGACTTTGTATTGAAACACTGGATGTTGACCTGTCTTGCTTTTTTATCGGAGTCTTCACGGGGTGTGACTGAGCCTCTTCACCCAAATCCCCATGCATTTCCCGTGTAGCGTCATATTGTCTGATTCAGTGGCTATCCCTCCTCCCCAAATGATTAAGGACTTCTGGCGCCTGTCCAATGCCTTACATAGATTGATTGAATCTCTAAAGGTGGTACCTCTTTTGAAAGGCTAGGGCAGTAGGGCATCTTAATTATTTTCACCAGAGTAGGGGGTGATTAAATGACTGATTCATTTGACCTTACCAAAGAATGGGCAGGAAAGGTAGATTTGGGGCAAGTTCGTGCAGGCCTTTGAATGCCAGGCTATGGATTTTATCCCATGAACAGTGGGGAGCTCTGAATATTTCTGAGCAGGGGAGGGATGTGATCAGAGCCATATATCAGGAAGATTATTTTGGTAACCACTGTAGGCTGGACTGGATGCTAGAGAGTCTGGGGACGGAGAAATTAGGAATTAATTTATGCCTTAAACCGGGCACAGACTTTGCTTGATTAGGACTATTAACCCTGCAGGCTTCCTGCTGATAAAACAGGATTAGAGCTTGTTGACAGAGGAAGCCAGGGGAAGGAGCCAGCCCATGGCATTGCAATGACCTTTGTAGGGCCTGCACCACTTGATGTTACTGTTCCTTGCAGGGTTCCTGGACATGGAACAGTTGCCCTCCCTCCTTCTCCTGTCCCCTGCCTTGACTTTTTATCCCAAGCTGGCAAGTGTGATCTGGAGACATTTTCCTAACAGCCTCACACAGGCTTTTCGAGGCTTGTCCCTCCCTCACTTAGCACAGTCCTGAGTTCACACTGGGATTGACTCCTACAGGGATCCCATCTCGCTGCATCAGAAGTACTGCTTTATTTCTTAAGCCATTCAATAAATAAGGAAGAAAACACCCACCAGCCAGCATGCAGCAGAGAGGGCTGGAAGAAGCATCGCCCCTGCCTTGGGGAAGGTGGAGGTTGGAACAGCCCAGCTGCAAAGCAGACTAGAAGTGGAACAGACAGCCCTATAGAAGAAAGCTTTGTGTGCACACACGCACGAGTGTACAGATGCATGTGTGTGCCCCTGTGTGCATATTTGCCCACACAAATATCTCGCTGAGGATAAGGGTAATGAAATGAATCTCTTCCAGACCATCAGCAATGCAAAGTGGGGCCTCCTGGAGCCTTATCTCCTGGAGTGGCTCAGTGATTTGGGCACCAGAAGTCCATCATGGTAGAGCTAAGCCCCAACTGAGAGAATGGCCATTCTCTGTGCTTACCCTACTCAGCTCTGCTCTTCTCAGTCAAATTAATGAGCCAATCAATTAGCATTTATTAAGTGCCTACTACGAGCCAGGCGCTATGGTAGGTGCTGAAGATACAAAGACAGACTCGAAACCTCAGTGTTATCTTCCTCTCCCCACTCCCATGCACCCCACATATCTAGTTTGTGTCAAACCTTGTTTCTACTTTCACAGCATCTCTCATATGGGTCCATTTCTCTGCACTGGCATGGCCACCATTGTTGTTCAGGACTTCATTCATCACTTATTGTCTGGATCACTGCATTAGCCTCCAAGTTGTTCTCCCTGCCTTAAGCCTTCACTCATTCCAATTCATTCTCTGCTCATCACCAAAATGAGTTTCCTAAATTGAAGGTCTGACCAGGTTACCCTCACTCTATAACCCCAATGGCTCCCTATCATCTCTAGGTTCAAATATAAAGTCACCCATTTGGCATTAAAAATCCTACATGACTTTAGTTCCTTCCTACCTTTCCAGTCTTCCTGTAACTTACTCCCCTCCATGAATGCTACAATCCAACCACACTGACTTACTTGTTATCCCCTATACGTAGGACTCCAGCTCTCGTCACCCTGCCTCTTTCTGGCTATCCTGTCTGGAATGCTCTCACTCACCTCTCTCTCTTGGTTTTCCTGGCTTCCTTCAAGACTTGGTTCAGACTCTTTCTTTTTCGGGAGGTCTTTCTGGGCATCCCCAGCCACTAGCACCTCCCCATCACCAACTCCATATTTATCTTCTATCTACCCAGTTATTTATATATTATCTCTTTAATTAGAATAGAAGCTCCTTGAGGCCAGGGGCTATTTTTACCTTTCTTTGTATCCCCAGCACTTAGCACACAGTCTAGCACATAATACATCTTTAATAGATGCTTGTTGAGTGTTAACTGATAGTCCCTTCCCCCAAGAAGTTTACTGCAGAGACAATATATACATATATAAGCATGTACAGAATGTTTGGGGAGGGAGGGAAGGCACCAGCAGCTGAGGGGATCCGTGAAGCCTTCATGGGTTGCTTGAGCTGAGTTTTGAAAAAAATCAGGAAAAAAAAGAAGAAAAAAAACCCCAAAAAACCCCTCTAACAAATAAAAATAATTTTAAAAAAAAGAATCAGGGATTCTGAAGCTGAAGGAGAAAAAGGAATGGGGGACCAATAATCAGTACAAAGGAAAGCCTCTTTGTCAATGAGAAAAGCCTCTCATATGTTCTTGTCCTTGGCAGTCACATTCCCACACACCCCTGCCTTCATCCCTATAACCTTTTTTCTGTCTTTCCTACTGTCCTTTAATTCCAAGCTTGGACTGTGGGATCCATCAACTAACCTGATTTGGGGAGATTTGGCCATCTCACAGAGAATATGTAAGTTAGATGGTATAATTAAATGAATCTCCCCCAGTGCACCTGCTTTGAGATAGATCACAAAACCTAGAGTCAAGAACATCTGAGTTCAAATCTTGCCTCCAATGATTACTAGCTCTACGGCCCTGGAAGCCACTCGGTACTCTCTGTTTCTCAGTTTCCTTATCTGTGAAATGGAGATAATGATACAATATCCCTCAGAGTTGTGTGAGCATCAAATGAATTCACATATGGAAAGGTCTCTGCAAACCTTAAAGAACTACATCAAATTCCAGCTATTCTCCTCTGCTGCCTTGGACCTTCTGTGCCCTAGATGAGACACACTTTCAAACGAACAGGAATAATTCATGGTCCCTTGTGGTTCTCAGACTTTTTTTTTCTTCTATACAGCATCAAAGATCTGGGCAATTGAAGTAGTGATGAGAGGGACAAGTAGTGATGACTTGAAGGACAAGTCTCCAGTGAGAAGGCTGGAGTCTTCTTCTGACCAAGATGAGGCTTAATAACATTAACCCATTTACCTTGTGAACCTGCTTCCTTTGCAAAAAGGAGTTGGACTAGATGGTTTCTGAGGGCCCTTCACCTTCTGATTTTCTATAATCCTATGTACCCCAAAGCAGTAGAAGTGGTATCAACTGAGGAGGGAATTGATCACATCAACTGGCTTCATTCTTTTGTCTTACATAACCAGTGGGGGTAGTTGTCAGTCAGTCAATCACTAAACACTTATTAAGTGCCTATTATGTTCCAGGAACTATGCTAAGCAATGGAGGTACAAAGAAAGGAAAAAAGCCACCTCAAACCCTAGTCCCTCCTCTCAAGGAGTGATTGTCCTCTATGCCAAGGAGGTGTGGTGGATGGAGAAAACCAAAGGGGCACAAGTCCTTTAGCTCTGACAGTTTTTCTGTCTGGGATCTAAAGGGCTCAGCTCTGACTGACCAGACAATTGTCCATTGACAAAGCTCCCCTCTCCTACCCTTCAAAACAAAGCTGAGCATAGGGCCAGGGTACCTGGGCAAACCAGTAAAAATAACTGGTTTTATTTCAATATATATATATATATATGAAATGTATGTATGTTACTAGTATTTGCTAAGTATACTATACTCTGCCCATCATTTTCATATTTTAAGCCATGATGGACATGTATATATGTGTGTGTGTGTGTGTGTATAAATATATATATATAATTCCAACTTGAACAATCAATCAACTGATTCTAATGACAATTCAGGCTGTTGTGAGTAATTACTGGTGTCAAAGTTCAGCTTGCTTCAGACATGCATGGTATGGCCACTTCTGACATCTAATAATATAGAGAGACTAGAAAGAAACCAAGTTTTGATTTTGGGGAGGAGGGAAGTTTTTGAGTGGAAAGGTTACCAGGGTTTTTAGTGTTCTAAATTTAGTGTTCCGTTCCAGTCCTTGTGATTTTCATAGAAGCATGGAGCATGGAGGGGGAGATTGGAAGCCATTTCCTCACCACAGTTTTACTCAGAATCTTTTGCAGCTGAAATAGTAGCACCCTGGGAATACTTACTACAGCTGGGAAGTATGATAAGTAGTAAAATGGGCTTTTAACCATAAGTCAGATATGGGCTTTTGACCATAAGTCAGAAAGGAGTGGATCTAGAAAAATCAGCTAAGACAGCATAGGAAAAAGGAGTTTAAAGAGTAGACATGCCCTTACCCTGGGCATCTGTTACCTTTCAACTGAGGGTAAATACTTTATAGCCATTGGCAAAAGAGGACCGCAATACTGCCCAGATGGAGAGAGACTTACTTTAGTGCCCCTTCCCATTGGATGGCAGATATAGTAGCTGATGGCCCTGAAGATAACACCATCAGCTAAGATAACACTATAGCTAAAATTTAGTAGGAGGTTGAAAGAGCTGTCTGAATAGGACCATAGAGGCTTACTAACCACAACATCATTAGTGATGTTAGATGGCTCTGAGGACAGCTGGGTTGCTGAAGACCAGTTAGAGCTGAATGAGGCTCAGTGGGTAGCAATGCAGACACAATGCTCAGTTGGTGGCAGCAGAGAGCAGCACTAGGCACAGAACAGCTCCAGCAGACATTGGCATCTTTGTAGGGCTCGAGGCCCCAGATGCCTCTCATTACCTGTGTCCTGGCCACATGTGTATTCTCTGCATACAGACTCGTTCACTTGGGCACTCTAGCCATACATATGCCCCATCTCTGCATGCCCTACATTTTTATGCATGCCTCTCTTCCCACTGAGGATGTGTAAATGTGTGGGTGAGTAAGCCCCAAGGTTTTTTTTGGGGGTGCAGGGGGTTGGAGATAGGGAGGAACTTTTATTTTAATACTATGCTATTTCATCCTTCCTTCCCTTTAAACTGTATGTCTCTTGACTGAGCAGTCAAAGTAAACATGTTGGTAGGGGCTAGTGAATCATCATTTAGAACAGATTCTGATCCAGAAAGATCTACCACCTTTCTGGGAACCTGACAGATAAAGTAGCCCCAGATGCTACAATAGCAAGATAGTCTTTGTAAGTAAGGTTTTTCTTACTACTTTACTACAATAGTAATGTGCTACCTAGTTGTCCCCAGGTAACAGCTGTTACCTTGTTTGAGCCTCACACCAATTCTGTGAAGAAGAGACAATAAGAATTATTTTATCAGTGAAAATACTGAGCGTGGGGGTGGAGAGTGGGTTAGAATGGGTACAAGGTAATTAGTGATGAAGCCAGGATATTTCTCAACTCTTAGTCCAATGTTCCTTCATTATACTGAACCAGATTTCTACCACAGACCCTCCCTGTAGCCTAGAAAGGGAATAGTTGGGCATTGGGTAAATGGAATCCTGATCTCTCCCTTGGGTTCCTGAAAGGAAGGAGAATAGGGATCAAGCTGAACATGAAGTACAAGGAATTGAGTTGTATCAAAGTTAATCAGTAAGTATTTAATAAAAGGCTACTAGGAGCTAGACATTGGGATACAGATACATCTGTACTTACTAGTAGCTCACATTCAAATAGGGGAGTAGATAAATAAATATATCCAGCACAAATATAAAAAGAATGTACACAAATGTATCCAAAGCAATTAAATACAAGATAGCTTGGGAGGGAAGACCCTCGCAGTTAAGGAATTGAGAGAAAGGCTTAAATCAGGAAAGGAAAAGAGAAGGCTTGTTATTGCTTCTGTGATAAGAAGAGTTGATTGAGTAAGAGAGTGGTATGGTCAGATCTGTGCTTAAGAGGTAGGAGCCAAGGAAAAGAATGAGAAGGAAACTGGAGAACAAGGGAAATGAAATCAGGTGTGCTTACCCATGTGCTAACAGGATACTGGGAAGGACAGCTCAAGTTTAAGACTCACCACTTGCCGTAGCAGTTCTAAGGGAGGAACTGGCCCCAAGAGCTACCCATGTGTCTAGCAAAACACCAAGGAAGTATCTTGCCTCTAGCAACAGTGGAGAGCATGGAGAACTTTGCAGTGAGCTGTATAGAATGGGTGATGTCTGTCTCCCCACTCTAACAGCTATCATCTGTGCTCTGAGCTGCTAGCTGGATCCCTTCCTAGAAGGGAAGCTATAGGGGCTTGAGGAACACCTCTCTACTCTCTAGGCTGTTAAAGCAAAGTAATCCAGTCCTTTAAAAATAGACGAGGAGCTTCAATATAAAAACAGAGGAAGAAAAAAAGGATCTGAGGAGTCAGGGGGAAATTGTTGCCCCATGTCCAGAGGTTGGAGGATAAAACAATAAGGCACAAAGGAGGAGAAAAAGAAAGATTGTTGGAGATGAAATGAATGCTCTTCCTGAAGAGGCCCTGAAGAGGAAGGAGCTGCTTGTCCAACGAGGAGTGATGGTGTGGATTCACAGGTGCTATTGGATGGGAGATCTTCCAATAAGGATCAAAGGAAAAGGAGATGCATGGTAGTGGATGGCGACTCCCAAACAACTAGGTTTGACCTTGCATTAACAACAGGGAGGACCACTTCATGGGCCTTCACTGGACCTTTCTCCAGGACATAACAGATAACCTACCAGTGCCTGCCAAACCTGATGACTACTACCTATTCCTAGCAGGTCACTTGAGTGCAGGTAAAATTGCTAAGAGGAATATAGAAAGTACTACTAAGAATATGGAGTCCCTGGCAAGAAATGGAAGACCATTTGGGTATTTATGTTATGAAAGACCCAGAGGGTGGATATTTTCATTGCTTCTGCTACTTCTGATTAAAGGCAAAAAGGAGGAATGAAACTCTGGGAAGTGAACAGCTGGTTAAGATGGTAGCAGAGAATGGGTTTGGGAGCTGTCCATCATGGCTTAAAATATGGAAATGATGGGCAGGGTATAGTATACTTACCAAATACTATTAAAAAAAATATTTACCTGGAGTCTTGTGGATTTCGTCAAAAGGTCTTTAAAGTGAAAAGAAAGGGGAGGGGGAAAACTGCCCATGTAGATCTGACAAGTTTGGTACCACAAAGAGTAGCAGGGTCAACATAGGAGGAAAACAAGCAGAAGGAAGTACTAGTGATTCAAGGGTGATAAGAAGAGAGCCAATCATAAAACCCATGGCTACAGGTGTCTATACAAATGTATGAATTATGAGTAACACGTACGATGAACTAGAGATACCAATGCAGGTAGGCAGATTTGATCTTGCAGGGAATGGGGACTCATGACTGGAATTTATCTCTGTAATGGGGTACAGGGTCAGGGGGAAGATGGGATAGCATGATATGTTGAAAAGATAGGGCCCGTGTGAAGAGATCCACATCCAGAACCTCAGGATAGAAACACAATAGTGAGCATTTGAGTGAGAATTAACAGGCAGAAACAGAAGAAATGTTATTATAGAAGGATACTCTGTACCACTTAGGGAGGAGGAGGAGTTACATACAGAGTTTGGGAAATTTGCCCTGGAATCATGACATTGTAAGTGATTGGGGGAACCTCGACTATCTTGACAACTACTGATGTTCTCTCTGCCAAAAATGGAGCACTCTGATAAATTCTCCACTTGCCTCAGTAATTATTTCATATCTCAGAAAGCAAAGGGAGCCACAAGAGAACGGACATTCTGCAATTCTCACCCACAAAAGAGGAAGCAGCTGATGAAGGAGAGATGAAAGGGTTTAAAGGAAGCGTCGTACAAGAGCTTCTTGGTTAGACGCGGGCTGGATTCAGTGGCTTCCAAAGCACCTTCCCAGCTCTCAGATCCAGCAGTTCTCTGATTCTGTGAGCAAATGAGGTCTGCAAGGGGGACAGTCAGTACAGAGAGTGAGAAGTGGGGAGGGACAGGACCGTGGGGAGCACTCCAAACTTTGGAGACAAAAGGCAGAGGATGGCCCAGAAAAGGAGAACAAGAAGGAATAATTAAATAGGAAGGAGGAAGGCTTTGTAGAAGGTCACACCATGAAAGGCAAAGGAGAAGAAAGAATTCACAGGGAGAGAGTGGTCAACGGTGTTAAATGTCACAGGGAAGTCAAAGTGAATGAGGACTGAGAAAAGCTCGGTGGATTTAGTGATTAAGGGACCTTCGGAAAGAGATGTTTTAGTAGTGGAATGTGGTTAGAAGTCAATTTGTAGAGGGCTGAGGAGTAAGAAGCAGAGAAAGGGAGTATAGACTATTCTTTCTAGGAATTAACTGCAGAGGAAAGGAGAAAAGAGAAATATGATCGGGTCAAGGGACCTTTTAAAGAATTGTTTGTTTTGGGACAGGAGAGATGTGATTGATTCTGTTTGTGTGGTTGTGGTTTGTCCTTCAGTCTAGAAGAGGACCATGACATCAGGAAGATGATGGCATGACTTGCAACTGAATTGGATTTAGGTGAGGCAGGGCTGTGCAAAGTCACCAGCCTTACTTTCTTCTCCAGAGCCATCTGGGACCAGTGGTCAGATATAGATCAGGACGATTGGAGATGGCCCTGGATGCAGTGGGAGACCTTGACTTTTGCAAGCTAAGGTCTTCCAAGTTCTCACTTGGAGTAAGACAATGGGATAAGGAGCCAGCAGAGAAGGGGATACTGAAAAGGAGAAAGAAAAGGAATAACAGTGAACGGATGAGCCAACTCTAGGAGAGAGAAGGGAATGGGGTTAAGGGCAAGAGAAGAAATGTTATTCTTAGAAAGAAGCACAGTCATCTCATCCTCTGAAACTGGAGGGAGGGAGGAGAAAAGGTGGCACGAAAACATGAGAGTTTTTGAAGTGTGGAGGAGATAGGAGGGAGCACATGACCTTCAGCCTCAATCTTCTCAGCAAAGTAGGAGGTGAAATCATTGAATCATTGAAAGTTTAAGACACTTCAACTCTGTTTGGAGCATCTCAGCAGAAAGGCATCTGTGATCCTCCTGAGCAGAATGTGTTGGAAGCCAGAAGTAGGTCATCGACCTTTTGGTCTCCCCATGATTCTATTCACACAACCTTCTGCAGGGCCCTCAAAGACTCTAGCTTTGAACTCAATTCAATTCAGTTCGATCAGTCCACTGCCTGCCCGTATGTCCAGGCTTGTGTCAGGCTATACACTTGTCTTTATGGGAAGACAGACCAGAAAGGCTATCTGCCTTCCTCACAGGAAGCTCCCAGTTTTGAGACAGAGAACGAATAGATGTACCCGCCCTCAGGGAACCTACAATCTGGGGAATTGGAGTTGGAGGGTAAGGGAGGAGGAAAAGTCGGGAGAGGCACTGGACTCATTTACAGGGAAAAGATAGCACATTGCAGTGTACAATCTAAGGCTAAAGGGCTTTTTATTGTTGTTGCTTTTTAGGGTAATAGGAGGGGGGGTGGGAATGTCTCCATGGACTGGAGTAGGATTCAGCCAGGACATCATTGCCTTCTCAGTTATCCAGGTTCACGGTCGTGGGGGCATCCTCCCCTCCTCCCAATTCACTTTGCTGCACAGTCTTGTCCGAGTTTCCTCCACAACAGATTTCACATCCGTCTTTGTTTTTCACCGCTATAGCCACCGCCCTAATCCAGGCCCTTATCACCTCTTGCCTGGGCTGCTGTAATGGCCCCCTAATTGGCCTCCTTGCGCCCAGGCGCTCCTCTTCCCAATCCATCTTCCACACAGCTGCCAAAATAACCTTCCTGGGGCACAGATCTTCCTACAATGCTGCTCTCTTGCTCGGAAACCTTCAGGTTAGCCTCCAGAATTAATCACAAACTTCTTCGGCTCGATGCTGACCATCCTACACAATTTGACTCCAGATTTATTCTACACCATTCCCCTTCCAGTATTCTTATGTTCCAGACAAACTGACCTCCCACCTCTGTGAATTTGCATAGGCTGTGCCCCAAGCCTGATCTGCATTCTCTCCTCATCCCCGCCACTAGGAATCTTTAACTTTCTTCAAGGTTTAGCTCAGGTTCCCCCTTCTACTGCAACGCCCTCCTTGTTAATGCTCTTTTCCTGGTCAGAGCACGTTGAATCTGTGAATATGTATTTCCTGCCAACCGTAGAAATGTCTGTTCTTTGAATAGGGAGACATATTTTGCCACTGTGTCTAGAACAGTCTTGCACAATTTGGGGTCAAGGGGAGTGGGCCCAGACCTATGATTTCATTAGTAGATGGAATTTAGGCCACGTGTGCAACTTACAGTCTTTGAGAATTGCCAGGAGCACCAAGGGGTCCTGTGTCTTTTCCAGGGTCATCTCGCCATTACGTGTCAAAGCCTTGGCTTGGACCCAGCCCATTGTGTTACTCCAGGGTTACCTCTCTGTCCACTACCGGCTCCCTATCTGGTGCTTAAGAAATGTTGGCTAAACTGAATTGAATGGAATAACCAGTGGTAACAATAGCCCTGAGTTAACCATTCCCTGAGCCCCAAAGCACACCTCTGCCCAAACACAGGGGTTTTTGGTATAGAGAAAGAGCCCTGGGCTGGGAGTCAGGAGACCAAGATCCAGTCTCAGCTCTGTAACTAATCCCTGAGTCCCTTTCCTGGCCTCAGTTTCCTCCCTTGTAAAATTGGAAGAATAACAACAGAGCAGGAGAAATAATGATCACTAATAAATGTGTGTGTACTAGCTGCCCCTCCCAGGTTCTTGCCATCTACAATTTTAATGTTTGTCTTAATTAACTCTAAGCTTTTAAGTAATATATGACTTATAATAATTCCTATATAATTAAGTTTATAATAAGCTCTGCCTTTGTTCAAGTTATGGATAAAAATTTCAGAACAGACTAGACAGATCCTTACTTATACACATGTATATAATGTTTTGCAATTTTTAAAAGTGCTTTGTATTTGCTATCTCATTTGAGTCTCACTCTAATCTTGTAAGGGGGTGTATTATGGGTATTATACCCATTTTACAGAAGGAAAAAAACCCTGAGGTTCAGAAAGGGTCACCTAGTTAGTAGAGCTGAGATTTGAATTCAGGTCTCCTGGTTCAATTCTTTTCAGTGTACAGATTATAATGATTGCTACCTTGCCTGGCTACTGTTATCAGCAGCTAGCAGGGTCCTATGCAAATCACTGTAGGAAATGATGCACTTTGGGAGAAACAAAGCCCCATTCCCTGCCTTTGTTCATTGGGGCCACTGTGGCACTGTCTCCTCCATCTGGCTCCCAACTTTACCAGCTGCTACCTCCATCCCCAAGCTCCTCTAGGAGAGGCTGTGGCTCTGAGATCCCAGAGAGGCCGACTAATGCACGCCTGGGCAGAGAGCCCATTATACTCTTAGGAAATTCTATTTTCAATTTTATTTAATGCTATTCGAGTGTATTCCCGAGATCAGAGTGTCGATGCAGCTTGAGAAATCCTGAAACACTAGGCTTAATGAGGAGTAAAGATGCCAAAGGATGAATGCTTAGGTCTGAAGGCCCTTGTTAGCAGCATCCAGCCTGGGGAGGAAATATTCACTCCTAGGCAGACAAACAGGAAAGGTCCCCCTGGGCTGCTGGGTTCTTTCAAGGGTTTATTATTTTCTTTAAGAATCAATTTTTAATTGTGGGGCCAGGGGAAATAAATAAAACACAGATTCTTATATAATTTTCCCAGAACAGCAAAATCACTTTCTGAATGCTGGCCTTGAAGTTAGGAAGACTGGAGTTCAAATCTTCAGACCCTTACTGACTGTGTGACCCTGGGCAAGTCATTTAACCTCTGTCTTAATTTCCTCATCCATAAAATAAAGGGGTTAGCTTCTTCGACTTTCAAGGTCCCTTCTATTTCTAAATCTATGGTCCTTGATCCTAGAACCCCATTTGTGATCCCCCCATCACTTTTCATTTCCTAGCCTAAAGGTAGGTCTGTTGGACTCCCTAAGAGTTATCTCTGAAAGTATGGAGTGATCAGTCCCACTCCCAGGGGTGCTTGGGAAAGCTCTCCTACTGTCTTATCAGTGACTCTCAAGGGAAGACTGAGCCAGGGTAGCCTGGCAATTGGCCTACACAGTGATTTCTTCCTAAGAGCAGTGATATCTATGATCGCAGCATTGGAGAGAATACCCTGACAAGGGACAGAGTAATGCAGAGAGACCCCATGTGGCAAGTGTAGAAACATGCCACTTTCCAAATCCAAAGGAGTATGTGCCCAAATATAGCTAACAGTTTCAGTTACAAAATGATGTATTTTGCCAAGTTTGCTTGTCTTCCTATGGGCTGCAGCACCTTTTTTTCCTTCTCTGGGTATCAGAATACCCCGGGATCCACCTTCTGTCTTACCTCAAGGGCCTGGCTTTTGGCTACCCCTCAGCTAATTCTTGCTAAGGTGTTAATGGCTGAAAATAACTCAAAGTGTTTTCCCCTCCTTTCTCTAGGGTTATTTGAATTTTTGTGGGGGCCCACCTCTAAGAAACCAAAAACCCATGTAGAGACAACTCTAATGAGGAAGGAATGGCACATGTATTTAAATTAGGGGCAAATTGGTCTCGAATGCCAGGCAGAAAAGAATTTGGACTTTATCCTACTGGGCATAGGGGACCATTTTTGTTTTTATTTACATGGGAATAACACACACAAATCTGTGTTTTAAAAAGATTAAGCTGGCAATCTATAGTACAGTTTTGAGGGGGAGAGACTGAAGTCAGGGAGACCAATTAAGAGGCTATGTGAATATAGTATCAGAAAGAAGAGAAGAGATGCTGGCCTCAGCTATTGTGGTGGGCACATTATATTAGCTGAATGGAGAAAAGGAAAAACAAAACACAAGAGACATTATCCAGGTCAAAGCTGGATTAACAGAACTTGGCACCTGATTGAATGTAGGGGGTTTAAGGAGAAAACTGAGTCTAAGAGAAACCTGATGGTGCCACCATCAAAAGAAACATGGAAATTAAGGCCAGAGGCAGCACTGGGGGCAAGGTGGTGCATTCAATTTTGGACATGCTGAGTTTGAGACAGAGATATCTTCAGGACAGTGATGAGGAATCCCTGGGCAAAAACCAAAAAAACCTGCTGAAGGTAAACGTGCTTTCTCCCTCCATTCCTTTGCCTTCTCCTCTTCCTTACACTCATTTCACTTTCCCAGGCAGCATAATTAAGTGGGTGCTTGTCTTTCTGCTCCTGAATGAGAAATTCCTGGTGAGTAGGAACCATATCTATCCATGTGTCTCCAAACCAATTCAAAAAAATCTGTTTGCTTGTATAAGGTACTGTGTCCAGCTGTTATGGGAATCTGAAGATCTTGCCTGCCCCTAGGCCCTTTGCTAAAGTGGCTACTTGACTCTGAGGACCTTCTGATATTTGAAAATATACTCTGTTCCCTAATAGGCTGAATGTGGTCACATGGAGCCTGTGGCGCCAGGCTTGTTTTTCAGGAATGCCCATGCCTTGTAGCTTTGTGATTGGGCAGTGGGTCTAGAGGGCTATGATATTCTCTGAGCCAGAAGAAGGCTATATATACTCCCTGATGTGAGGTTTT
>CM053592.1:148825534-148853984 GCA_028646515.1 Pseudochirops corinnae
CCCCCGGCTGTGAAAAACCAGGATGTTGGTGCTTCCCTCTCTGGTAACTGAATAGGTAACTGATGTAATGGTCAGACGCTGGAAGCCGTCTGCTGATCTGTTTTTCTGTTTGTTTGTAACTTCTGTTTGTATTCTCTGAAGTTCAGGGAGTTGATTTTTCCGCCTGAACTAGGTAAATGATATGCTTGATTAAAGTAAGATTGTTAACCCATTTTGAGTTGCTTTCCTTTAGAAAAGCAGATCTAAGAACCTGTGCTAGTAGCCGCCCTAGGTATGCTAGGGTGCTTGCTGATACACCAGCATAGGACCTGCCTGGCACATAGCAGATGTTTTATAAATGTTTGTGAAACTGAGATTGAATGAAGGACGAGGGGGGTGGGTTTTCACCATTGCTGATGATTCATGGTAGACACTTCATAAATCCTTGTCTGGTCAGCAATTGTTTGATTGATTGATTGAAGATAGGGGTTGGTGCATGATCCCAATATCTTACATTGATCTTCAATGTTTGCAAAATTCCATCCTTACAACAAGCCAATGAGGTAAGTGGTACAAATATCACATTGCCCATTTTATACAAGTGACTTGCTCAGGTCATATGACTCCTAAGTATCTAAGGAAGGAAGGATTCAAAACCAAACCTTCTGACTCCAAGTCTATGATATATTTGCCTTTGAAAATGAGAAAGACAACATAGAAAGGATTTAGAGTCAAAAAACCTAGGTTCAAACTTTGGCTCTACAACTATGTAACATGGGGCAAGTGGCCTCATTTTCTTCCTCTGTAAAATGAAGGTGTGGATTATATATCTCTAAGCCTAGTCAAGTTCTAACATCTATGATGCTAAGCGGAGCACTAGTTAAGGAGGTGATGTCTGAGAATGGGGTTGGCTTTCTGATTCAGGGCTTTTACATACAGGAATGACAGGCTCTTGGCCAGGGATGGAGTATGTCTAACAAGTATGTCTAAGAATGGAACTCCCCAGAGACAAACTGTTCTAATACAGATGGCTTTAAATTGAAAAAGGGAGAAAATATTCTAGATACCTAGACAAGCATAGCATAGGGGGGAAAAAAGAGAAACAGTTGGGGGTACCTAATATTTTGCAGGAGGCAATAACTGAGAAGAGGGATAGAAATTATGTTTATGGTCTCGGATGTCTATACATCAATGTGTAGAGTAGGGATAATGAACCAGGGAAGCTGGAAATCTGAGTGCAAAGAGGGAAATATGAAGTGAGGGTCCTATCAATGATAATCTAAAAATAAGGTATTGCTGAGATGATGTGGAAGGCAGCTCATATTAGGAATATGGCCATTCAAAAGGAGTAGGTTAGCTCATTTAGCAACTGTCCAAAAAGGAAATAAAATGAGTCCGACTTGATTTCATGATGCTATGTTGCCTCTTTGTAAACAATACTTCTGTTTCTTTTTTGTGGTTATTCAGTCCTTTTTTTTTTCAGTCATGCCTGACTCTTTGTGACCCCATTTGGGGTTTTTCTTGGCAAAGACACTGGAGCAGTTTGCCATGTTCTTCTCCTGCTCATTTTACAGATGAGGAAACTGAGGTAAAGAGGTTAAGTGACTTGCCCAGGGGCACATAGGTAGTAAGTGTCTGAGGCAAGATTTGAACTCAGGGAGATGAGTCTTCCTGACTCCAGGCCTGGCACTCTATCCACTGTGGCACCTAGCTGCCTTCTTTTTCTACATATTCACTAGAAACATCTTTAATGATCCATTCTAGATTTTTCTCAGGAATTGAAGTCAAGCTCCTTGACCTATAGTTTGCATTCTTTCTTCTTCCCTTTTTGGAAAATTGAGTCATTTGTCCTTCTCCAATCTAGGGCCATCTCTCCTTTTTACATGATCTTTCAATTATTGCTAACAGTGATTCAGCAATCATAGCTGACTTTTTTTTTTCCAAGACTGGAAGATATAACCCATCTGAGCCAAGTGTATTAAATTCATCAAGAACAACTAAATACTCTGCTTACTGTCTCCTTACTTATCTTGGGTATCAACTCCATGTTAGTAATTTTTAATGCTCTGTCATTTCAGGTGTTAAAGTCATTCTTCTTGGAGGGAGAAATTCCCCCAATACAGCTTTTAACAAATAAGCCAACCTTTTTCATTGTCCTTAGCTTTTGCTGTCAGTCTCATCCTATCCTGAGCTTTAGCATTTCTGATACTATTTTTATAGGATTATGTCATTCCATCATATTCATCTTCTGTTACCTGACCTTGCTTTTTACCTTCTGTACATTAAAAAAAAAAATCTAAGTTTGTTCACGAGTACCATGACCATCCTACTGGTCTCTTCGGACAAATCCCATTTTCATCTTCGTTGAAATTGTTTTCCTTCGTGTCCAGAATAATCAAATCCCCTTTTTTGGACAGCTTTACTAGACTGGTATTTTATCCAAGTCCTACTTAAAGTCCACATTCTCAAAGGTTACCCTGTTTAAGCCAGAACTTTGGCATGTCTTAACAAGCTAGAAAGACTTCAAGAAGGGTCCTTCTAACCAATTCTGTGTGTATGATCTAAGGACTGGCCTTGCTGGGCTCAGAGAGACATCACCAATAGCTTGGCCTCCTGGTGGTGAATTTTTTTTTTAGCCATAGCGTCTTGTAATGATTTCCTACAAAGATATAGATGGAGGTGTGATTTGTATTAGAAGAGGGACTTCTACACTAGTGAAATGACAGTGCCTTGAAGTATTGGAATATGTACTAGAATGGGGTGTAAAGGAAATAAAAGACAAGATATCTCCAGATTTCACCAAGGCATCTAACAGAGTCTAATGATTTGACCCAAACAATAGTGATCAATGGACCAATGTTGGTTTGGAGAGAGGTTTCTCTTTGGAGGGATTACCTCAGGAATCTGTCATTAGCCCTAATCTGTTCTGACTTTTTTATTAATAACTTGAATGAAGGCAGAGATGACAAACTTATTAAAATTGTGGGTGGCAAGAAACTGGGAGGGACAACTGAATGACAGTCAGTCAGGATCCAAAAAGATCTCATCAAAATAGAATGAGGGAACAAATATAATATGATGAAATTAAATAGGAATGAATGTAAAAACTAGGTTAAATTTTAAAAAAACACCATTGCTAGTACATGGTGGGGAGTGGAGGGAGACTTGGTTGTATCACGGTTCACATGGAAAAAGTCTGTGGTTTCAGTGACCTTCCAGTGCAATATGAATTGGCTGTGGTACCAAGTCAGCCAATGAAGCTGAGGTCTCTTAGGCTACTTTAAGGGAGGGAGTGTCCTAACAAGATGGCAGTCATTTTGCTGTCCTCTGCCCAGGTCAGCTTGCACCTGGAATACTGTGTTCAGCCCCAAGGACCACATTTTAGGAAGGACATTGACAGAAACTGACGACAAGATAGTGAGGGGCCTGAAGACCATGTTAATTCAGAACTGTTTGAAGGGACAGGAGGTGTTTGGTCTGGACTCAGGGGATGCATGATAGCTATTTTCAAGCAATGAAAAATAGACTTCCCCTGCTTTTGTTTCCAGAAAACAGAACTAGGAGCATTAGATAGAATTTAAAGGAAGGCAGAGATCTTCTCCTGTAGACGATGCTGCCTTGGAAGGTGGTGAATTCCTAGAAACTGGAGGTATTCAAACAAAGGGTAGATGACCACTAGTTGAGGGTATCATAGAGGACATTCATATTTCACCTAAGGGTTGGACTAATTGACCTCTGAAATAGGGCTATATGATCCTGGAGCTTGGGAGAGAGGCCAAAGTCTTGTTAACATTTCTGCCTATCTTTCTCCTGGGCCCTATCTGCATCTCCTTGTAAATTCTAACTAGTCTATGATTTAGGTAGAAGACGGCCAGCAAGTCAGAGTGACTTGAATCTCCTTCTACTTCTAGCATAGGTATTGAATTGAACTAGAGTAGGGTGAAAGGAGGGGAGTAGATTGAATGGGACTGGAGTTGAGTGAGGTGAGGTGCTGAATTCTTCATTAAGAGAACGTAAAATGAAACCATTTCTCTGTCTCCCTCCACACAATTAGGTTGGAATCAAAACATGGGGCAGGATAGGGATGTGACCAGCTTAGGCCCTTGGGAGACAAAACTCTGGGTGGAGCAGGTATGCTGATCCTCAGTGAGCATATTTCCCTGATTTGGGGAAAACATTTCCATTTCCATGGTTTATTTTGTGGTCTAAGTATGATTCAGGAATCCTGGACCAAGGGTTTCTAACATTCCTCTTCCTCTATAGTCCCATACCAACTGAAGGTCTGCTTGTTTGGGGGAATCAGATACTAAAAAATCCTGCTCTGACTTTATCCAGTGGCTCTCTCCAAAAACACCAAAAGACTCCCCCAAGGCCCACACCACAGTACATTTTGCCAACTGAAGAAGAGGGTAGAGTGGCCACCACAAGGACCAAACCCTTCTGACAAAACCAGCTGAAACTTTGGGCCAAGAAACCTAAAGACTCCCTAAATCTGCACCTATCTAGACATCCACAGAAAAGGGTGATTTTAAAACTGGGATAAATAAAAGTCCTTTCTGATGGGTCTCTTAGGGAACAAACTAGCTCTGGGGCCTGGACGTGGTTGCTGCTTCCTGGGCCAGCCTGCTGTTTCTGCCTTTCTTTCTAGGGCCCTGAGAACTCCACATATGGGGTTGAGGGGCGGGGTGGGGAGGAGGCTATGTTGTCTCAGGCCTACAGCTGCTGCCCCTTCCTCTCCTGGCACAAAGAAAGCCCTGCCTACCACTCTCCTTCTCGCCCGAGGGAGACATCCGGGAGCTTTAAATAGATCTCCCTGCTTTCCACTAAAGTAGGTCGGTGAGGAGGAGAACATCCAGCCTGTGCAGATGTGGGACTGGCAGCCCCAGGTGCCAGGCACAGTGGAGAAAGGATGTCAGCCTGAGCTGGGAAGCCTGGGCCACAAACGGATATTGGTAAAGTGGTGACTCAGTTTACTAAGGACTATTTATACATCTTTCCGTCCACTGACTTGACTTTCTGCATCTTTCCTGTCTGTGTCTCTCTTGGCCCAGCTGTCTCCGTTTCTCTCCTACCCCATCAGTCTCTGTACATCTCCTGGCCTGTAAGTTTCCACAGCCCTGTCCATCTCTCTCTCTCTCTCTCTCTCACTCTCTCTCTCTCTCTCTGTTTCTTTCTCTCTCTCCCCTACCCTCCCTCTCTCTATCCTCTGAATATCCCTCACTTGTCTCTCTTCAGACACCAAACAAGTCTGCCTGATTCTCTCCTGGCCCTTAACATTTCTGCCTATCTTTCTCCTGGGCCCCATCTGCATCTCCTTGTAAATTCTAACAAGTCTATGATTTAGGTAGAAGATGGCCAGCATGTCAGAGTGACTTGAATTTCCTTTATCTCTATGTCCTGGACTGAGTCCAGAATTGGTAGCAAAGATTCCATCAGACTATGGATGGGTTACAGACATAGAATCATGGAATATTAGAATTAGAAGACACCATGGTCATCATCCAGTATAACTGCTCATCCTACACAGGGATTCTTGTATATTTATCAGTTTGCAATTAGGTTAGAAGCCAACCTCCACCCCTCAACCCCACATGTATCATTCATTCCAGATACAAAAGGCAAAACATGAAAACAAAGTGATGGAGAGGGACAAGAAAGGGGTAGGAAGTAGAATGAATAGTAATGAGAGCCAGGACTTGCTGATATCATTGGAGTTCAGGACCTGGGGCATCTGAGCCATTGTGACCAACTCCATGTGGTCTCCAGGACATTCATGTTTGTAAATGGGCAGGCAGATGGTTTGGGCCAACATTCACTTCTGGCTTAACAAATTTCAGACCTGAATTTCTGGGGCTAAGCCAGAGAAGAAATGCATTTCTCGGGCCACCAACTGAGAGGACTCAGGCATAGCACATAGCCAGAAACATTTGTCTGTCCCCCTGTTAGGGATACAGCCTTGGGCTTTATGCTTCTGCTAATCTGGGTCAGCCTCTCAGGGTACCAGTTCTTCAGAATCAACCCAAGGGACCTGGGCTTTCAGCCTAAGGCTTTCTCCTTCATTAATTTCTAAAATGGGAAAATGAACAAGCACTTAATGTTCCTACTATGCGTTAAGCACTGTGCTAAGCATTTTTACATATATCTCATTTTACTATAATTACAAATACTGTCTCATTGCCCCGATTTTAAAGCCTGATGCAAAACCCAGTTAAGGCCTCAAGCTTCCTAGTCCATCCAAGGGCCCACGATTCAGCAGGGCCTATTGAGCTTAGAGATCTGTCCCCAGTGCCTGATTTTCTTTCTCCTTCTCATGTTGTTGCTACCATCACTGGGTGCTCAATTCTGGCTTCTTTTCCTGACTCTTTTTTCTGACTCTTTTCCTTCTACCTCCTATCTTTACACATTCCAGACCATAGAATCTGTTTTCTAGGGTTAACTTACAAGGGAAAAAAGAATACAAAAATTCAGAAATAATACACCAAAGAAAGGTTATTAGGTACGGGGGCAGGGGCTGAGTAAAACTACTTAATCCCAGATAAAGGCCCTTGACTTTGCTAAGCTCTTCTAACTTGTTCTATCATGATTCTTTCAAGGCCAGTGTCCACTCCCAGACAACGATGCCCTCTCTCCACTCATCAGGACACTTTGGATATAGCTCATTGGGTGATTCTACCATCATAGGCTCTGTCTCAGCTCCTCAACCAATCAATAAACATTTATTAAGGGTCACTACGGACCAGGCACTGTGCTAATCACTAATCAAAAGGACTCCTTATTTATATGGCATGTTTAGAGGCATTCTATTCACCTTCCTACCCAGTCCCTGGCATTTGATAAACCCTAAAGTGCTATTTAAATGTGGGTCTTTGCTGTTAGCATTAGTAATTTCCCCTCGCCAGAAGAAAATAAATAAAGACAATCCCCATCACCTTAAATATCAACTTAATTCTACTTGGCTCAGAGGTTACACCCAAAGCCTCTATAGGCCTCCATGGCCAGGCCTCCTTTCTCCTATAGGGCCCATACAGTTTGCTTGGCCAGGTTTCACAGGCCATGAGGCAGAGTCAGTGGGAACCATGTACCTCTATTCATGCGTGTCTGTAATTGGGAAGAAGGCCTTTTGCCATGAAGGCATGCTGGCAACTGGGTTTTTTCCAGGCTGATTTCAGAGCCACCCCGCCTCCGCTCTGGGGGAAGGGCACCTGAAGAGGGCTAAGCAAGGAGGTGGGCAGAAAGCAATTGACTCCTTTTGCTTGTGCCGAGAGGCTTCACTCTGTTCATCCCAGGCATAGAAGAGTCTTCACACTGCTCAATCCAGGCACAGGGGAGTGTTTTTCTCCTTGTCTCATGGCACAACCAAGGTATGTTCATTCTATTCATTTTGAGCAAAGAAGAGTCTTCACACTGACCTTCCCCCACCCCCATGCCCAGCATAGGGAATCTTTTTAGGGGAGAAGATGATTTTCCCAAGTCACAGGGGAGTCTTCATTCTATGTCTTCATCCTAGGCATAGATGGGTCTTCACACTGACCTTCCCAAGCACAGGGGAACCTATTTTGGGGGTCATTTACTCAAGGCACAAGGGAGTCTTCATTCTATTCATCTCAGGCATAGAGGAGTCTTCACACTGCTCATTCCAGGCATAGGGGAGTGTTTTTCTGATGGCCTCCAGGGCGCAAGGGAATTTTCACCTTACTTCTCTCATGGACAGAAGAGCCATTACTCTCTGCTCCCTCCAGGGGACAAGAGGAGCTGTACTTATCTTTGAATCATAAGATCTTTGATTGAGCGGTCACCTATTCCAACTCTCTCCTTTTAGAGATGAGCAAATTGAAGGGCTAGAGAGTTAATTGAATCTTCTGAAGTCAGATAACTGTCAAGCTGCTGAGTCAAAATTCTCTTTTTATGTCATGGCCCTCTATGTCAGTCTGGTGAAACCTCTGGACCCCTTCTCCAAATTATTTTTAAATGCATAAAGTAAAGGAGACCAATTATATAAAATAAAATTATCAAAATATGTACCAAAAAAGAGTTCACAGACCATCTTGCTAACCTGTATGATACTAACACAGTAGGCATTCCAATCAAACCATCCATGCTTCTCTCAGGCAAGGTAATACAATATATACAATACCACCAAAACATAGATAGTTCTGCTAACACACATATCAATCAATCAATCAACAAACATTAATTAAGTATCTACTATGTACCAGGCCCTGTGCTAAGCACAATGAATACAAAAAGAGGCAAAAGATAGTCCCTGACCTCAAGGAGCTTACAATCTAATCAGAAAGACAACGTACAAACAAATATATTCAAAGCAAGCTACAAACTGGATAAATAGGAAATAATTAATAGAGGGAAGGCATTGGAATTAAGAATTTCCTATAGAAGGTGCAAATTTGATTGGGACTTAAAGAAAGCAAGGAGGGTCAGTAAGATGAGGAAGCAAAATCATTCCAGCCAGAGAGAATACCTATAGCTGAGATGGAGTGTCTTGTTTGTGGGACAGTCAAGAGGCTGATCGATGTCAAAGGAGGGAAGGGAGCATCTTCAGGAGATGCTGCAATGGTGAAATTGAGAGGCTTTGACACAGTTTGATATGTTTGTAGGCCTTTGGATAGCCTTTGACCTAGCAATACCTAGGTCTGAACCCAAAAGAGATAAAAAAAAACAAAAACAAAAAGGAAAAGGACCTATATATACAAAAATATTTATAGCAGCTCTTCTTTGGTGGCAAAGAATTGGACATTGAGGGGATTCCTATCAATTGGGGAATGACTGAGCAAGTTGTGGTATATGATTGTGATGGAATATTATTGTGCTATAAGAGAGGATAAGCAGACAGAGGTCAGAAAAACCTGGAAAAACTTACATGAAATGATGCAAAGTGAAATGAGTAGGACCAGAAGAACATTGTACCCAGTAACAGCAATGTTGTAAGATGATCAGCTGTGAATGACTTAGCTATTCTCAGCAATACAGTGATCCCAGACAACCCTGAAGGACTTCTGATAAAAAGTGCTATCCATCACTAGAAAAAGAACTGATGAAGTCTGAATACAGATCAAAGAAAGCATACTTTAAAAAAAACTTTATTTTTCTTGGATAATGAGAGATGAAAAGCCAATAGATTTTTGTTGGATAAAGGGATTTCAGGATTTTTGAACATGGAGGTGGTACATCTGTGGGTGATGGCAAGGTTAAGAGTATGACTGTGTTTGTATGTGACTGAATTTGGGTGGAGGAATATATTGCTCAGGAGAGGTGAGTAGGTTGAGGAACTGAGTGAATTGGGTATTTGAGGGACAATCAATACACACATTGAAGTCCCTTAGAATGAGGGCAGGAGTTGGGAAGATAAGAAAAACTGTAAGCCAGTATCAAACTCATTGAGAAAGGAAAGGGGGGGGGAGGGGTGGCTAGGTGGTGCAATGAATAGAGCACTTGCCCTGGAGTCAGGAGGACCTGAGTTCAAATCTGACCTCAGACACTTCATACAAAACTAGCTGTGTGACTTTGGGCAAGTCACTTAACCCCAATTGCCCTACCTTCCCCCCTTTAAAAAAAAAAGAGAAAGGAAGGGGAATAACCTGGAGGGGGGAGGGTCTGTAGACAACAGCCACCAGGATTTTAATTGGGTGGTAAATATGAATAGTTTGAACTTCAAAGGAGGAGAGATTATTGAATTGATGGAGGAAAGGGGAGAATCTAGAAGTGGCAATGGGAAGCAAGGAGCGCTCCAACTCCCCATGCTCTACCAGTGAGCTGAGGAGAGTAAGTGAAGGAGCAGCCAGTACTGGAAAGGGTGGCCAAAAAGAGTCAGGTTTCAGTAAGAGCTAGTAGATGGAAGGAGTGGGGTAGAAACAGATTTAAGATGAAGGGGAGTTTATTGCATATGAAACAGGCATTCCAGAGGGCACAGTGGAAGGGCCAGGCAGAGTTAGGATGAATTTTGGGAGTTGAGGGGGATCAGAATGAGGAATTGGGTAGTAGAGGGTGAGTAGGGGGTTTGGATGATGATCAGGAGATCACTGGGCTGTGAAGGGTATGACCCAATATGAGAATGTTCATCATTGAATGGAAGGTACCACTCCTGTACCCTCAAAGGAGGGAGTCAGCAGGGGATGGGAGGCCTGAAGTCAAAGGGAAATCTGCTCTTCCTTACAATGGGTATCCACATTTCACTAACCTGTATGTGTGATTTGTTAATATAGCACACAGAATTCTACCAGTCCGTATACAATTCTGTGAACATATGCATGTTTCTACCAGCTTGATTCCAGAAACACACAGTCCTTATCAAGTATCATTCTTTGGTTCCATTAAAACCATGTGTGTGTTCAGGAAGAGAACATTTCTGGGTCAGTGAGCTCCATAGGAACAATACTGTGAGTGTTAACAATGGATGATCAATTGATTCTGATGTTAAAATGGGCTTCATTCTTCTGCAGTCCCAGCATTGGTTGGAGTCATTGTAACTGGGAGATGTCCGGAGGTGTTCCTGTCTTTCACTAAAGCATCACTGCCCCCCATATATGAGCTCATCCACTTCTATGGGGTCCCTCTAGAGCAGTGGTTCTCAACCTTCCTAATGCCACGACCCTTTAATACAGTTCCTCATGTTGTGGTGACCCCCAACCACAAAATTATTTTCGTTGCTACTTCATGACTGTAATTTTGCTACTGTTATGAATCGTAATGTAAATATCTGATATGCAGGATGTATTTTCATTGTTACAAATTGAACATAACCCACAGGTTGAGAACCGCTGCTCCAGACTAAGGTGTTTTCAGCACCTGCCATGTTCCAGGCACTGCCCTAGGCACAGGGAATAGCTTGCTCTCCTGTCAGGATGTACAGGTTCCCACCATCCCACGTGTGATCTCACCAACTCCTATATGATTCCATCATCTTTCTGTGTTTCCATTTTCGCATTTGTGTTCTCACAACCAGCTTGTATATGATCCTCCCAGCCCACTTGAGACCCCACCAATCTGTTTGTGACCTTGCCAACTCAGATATGATTCCACCAGCCCATACGTGATTCCACTAGTTTGTGTGTGATCCCACCAGGCCATACATGACCTCACCAACTCATACCCCCCCACACTACCCGGTCAGAAAGAAATTCTCTCACTCTTGACTGACCTAGTTTCCTCTAGGTGGCCCCCCCTCCACCGCCCACACACAGCTCCAGCCTTAGAGACAGCTCAGCCAAATGTTCTGCCAATGGCGTCCGATTCCTCCCCCAATGAAACACGGGGAAGGAGGGATGGTGGTTCCTCAGGGAGCCCTGGCCCTGTGGCTGCCACCTGTCCCAAGGACAAATAGCCCTTCCTGCCCACTTACACAGTGGCGTTCTCCTTAATGCTCTCATTAAAATACCCCTATTAATGCCCTCCTGGCTCTTTCCATCAAAGTTCTCGTTCCTGTTCTCATTATCGCTCTCTGTAAAGCCCCCATCAATGTTCTCCTTAAAACTCTGGTTAATACTGTCATTATGCCTCTCATTAATACTCTCATTATTGCTTCATTAGCATGCTCTATAATGGTTTCATTAGCATTCACATTAATACTCTCCTTAATGTTCAGTTAGCACGGTCATTATACTCTTAATACTTTAATTAATCCTGCCATTAATATTGTCACTAGTAGATCCCATTTCTATGGTACTCTGTAGTTTACAAAGTGAGAAATCGTATGGTATGGTGGGTGGACAACTGGGCTTGAAATCAGAAAGACCTGAATTCAAACTTCACCTTGAGGACTAACTAGCTGAGTGATCTTGGGCAAGTCACTTAGACTTCTTGATTTTTTCATCTGTACAATGTGGGGGTTATGTTTCAGGGACTCCAAAGTTCCTTCCAGTTTAAATTCCTTTATAATATTAATAACTAGTATTTATATAGGATGCACTATGTGCCAAGCACTGTGCTCAATGCTTTACAAATACTAGTTCATTCAATCTTTGCAAAAAGCCTGGGAGATAGGTGCTGTTATCCCCATCCTACAGTTGAGGAAACTGAGGCAAACAAGGTGCCCAGTGGTCACTCAGTTAGTGGCTTTCACTCATTTTTGTCTTAATGTTTTCAATGTTCTAAAATTGCTAGCCCTCATCTGGTTTGGGCAGGGAGAACCCCTCCCTGCCTGGCATGCTCTCTCTCCTCATCTCTGCTGACGGGTTTTCCCAGCTTCCTTCAAGTCTTCCTTCAAGTCCTTCAAGCTACAACCCCATCTTCTATGAGACACCTTTCCTTACTGCACTTCTAGAACCATAGCAGCCCAAGGATGGGAAGTTATTCTCTGAGCCATAGGGACAATATTGTCATTGTCATTGTCAATGTCAATCAGTGCCAGGGTTGGATCTGGCCCCAAGATCACAAGGTCTCCACCCTTGCCAGAGTGAGTAGTGTCTCCGGCTTATCTGCAAATAGCAAAGCACATTTTAGGGCACCTTGCCCCTGTCGACCTTTCAAAAGTTTGGTTAAAGGAGACAAACAGATAGTAATATAAAAATTACAGAATTTATTCCTTATTCCCTTAAGGCTAGCATCACTCGCGCAAGGAGTGCAGGACTAAAGTCCTGACTGATGAACAGAGGAATCATAAGACTTTTTATACATTTCAGAACCATCCCAATTCAGGATGACCATGTCACAAAACTTTATGACTTCTATTTGTTACCATCTATATGTGAAAAAGAGTTCCTTGGTTGCAAATGCAAATTGATAATGAACAGAGGAGGGTCTATTTACATTTTATGGTCTCAGGATGTCTGTTCTGCTCTCATGTGGAGTAAGTCCCAAGATAAGGGGAATCTCACCTCTGGTCTTTGAAGTTGCAGACCCAGGGAAAAGCATTTTTAAATCAACCAAAGCAGACTTTGGCTAAAATATGATATTTAATGATTATCACTCCTCTTGTGAAGAGTACTCTGGGCCCCAGGGAGGAGACTCTCCAGAAGGTCAAGGTTGGGGATAGATTGATGAAATTCCATACTCAGCCCTAACTCTGCTCCTTCTGTCCTTACCCCACAGTATGGAATCAAGAAGAAGGAGGAGCGTGAGGCAGAGGCCCAGGCCGCAATGGAAGCCAACGCTGAAGGCAGCCTCACTCGTCCTAAGAAGGCCATTCCACCAGGCTGTGGTGATGAAGAAGAGGAGGAGGAAGAGAGCATCCTGGACACCGTAATCAAATACCTCCCTGGGCCTCTCCAGGATATGTTCAAGAAGTAATTCCCCATGAACTCTCAGACTGTTTCTACTATGAACAGCAAAGCAATGCCTAACCCGCCGCTTGGTGGGAGCTCTCAATCCGCCACCCACCATGCACCCCTCTGCTCACTCCATCTCCCTGCCCCCTCCCTCCCCTGGCTGCCCCAGGCGCTTGGCCAGGCCTATTTGTACATAGCCCTTCCTCTCCACTCTCCCTAGTAGATGCCTCCCATCCATCAGATGTCAGGAGCAGAGTGCCACAGTCTACTCAACTTTAATTATAAGCCATAGTACTAGGTGTGTTAGGAAACTCAGCTAATCAGGCACCTCTATACTCGACAGAGAAAAAGGGAGACCTCCCAGTGGCTTCTGGCCCCCAAGTTGGCAGCACCACATTTCCAGAGAGCAAGCAGGGGCTGCTTTTATTTATCCACGGGAGATTTGCCATGACCACCAGTGGGCCAACCAAATGGCCTTGGTCACATGGGGCTTCCCCACTCCTGTAGGTGTCTTCACCATTGCTGCCCTCTCCCAGGGAAAGGGGAATCTGTCTCTCTGTGCAGGGACTCTTTGGAAAGGCAATCATTTGAAACGCAAATTTCCCACGGGAGGGCCAAGCCTTCCCAAGTTTTTCTTGTGTTAATACCACTGCCATCCAGGTCTCAGAATCCAGCCTAGGGTCTTGTTCCACATAATTAAGAGGAGAGGAAAATATGCAAGGGAATGACCAGGGAGGAGGGAGAAAAGGGGTTCCGGGGTGTTCCCTGTAGTTTGGTGGCTTTATGTACAAAGCTTCTTGGAACATCCTAGAATAAGGTCAGGCTACCCTTCCTGCCTCCATATATTATGGTTCACACACACACACACACACACACACACACACACACACACTGCTTGGGACACAGACTGTGGAACTGTCTTCTCCCATTGTGGACCATATGATGTTATCTGATTATCAACATCAGCATGTTGTGGGATGTTCCCCCATTGCCCCAGTGCTTGGAACAAAGATGGACTGTCTTTTTTTTGTTTTCTTATACTCTCCTGTAGGGCCATGGAAGCACAGAGGTCAGGAGGCAACTGGTATTAGCTATTAGTATGGAAGGTCAAAGTTCCAATGTCATATCTTTCTTCCTGGGCACCACAGCCCCTGCATGAAAGATGAAGTTAGCATTAGAAGTAGGAGCTCAGAGCTCATTGTTCCCTACTGTCATGGAAATGAAACTCAGGAAATTAAGGATGAAATTGTCCCTAGAGAAAACTCCCTTCTGAGAGGAAGCCTGCATCACCTGTCCTGCCCCTCCAGGGTTGACTTAGGACTCAGGATGCTCCTCCTGAGCAGTGAATGCCCTCTAAGACAGGTTTAGGACACGGTGGCATCATGGTCCCTGTCTCCCACCTCACATTCTAGGAACCACCACTTCTTTCCCAGTTTGTTTTTTCTTATTATCCATACTTTTCAATTTTAACAAATGATCTAAAACTATCTTTCCATCATCTGCCTTTCTATTTACCCATTATCTATCTGTAATCTATCCATCTATCCATCCATCCATCCACCATTCATCTTGAACTCTGTCACTCTTTCTGTTTCTCCCATCCACTCTTCTCTGTCTATCTCCTTCTCTCTTCTAGAGGGTTCTTTCCATTCATGTCCTTAGGATATTTCAGCCTGGAAGATTACTATGACAAATCTCTCCTACACTAGGCAGGAAATAAGGAACCAGTTGAATTACACCTGTAACAGGTCACATCTTGGATCTTTTAAAATTTCTTTCTAAGGGAACAGTACTCATGGTTGTGGAGTGAGAGAGTTGTGTCCTGGGTTTGAGAAGGGGTGGGTAAGGGAGTGCTGTTCTTGGAGTCCTGTTTGATAATCTGTCTCTGAGGTCTCTACCCAAGCTCCAGTCCCAAGATTACTCCTCTAGACTATTTTTTCTACTTTCCATAGTCACTGAGGGGTAGGTTGTACTCTCCAGGAAGCCCCCCATCAGACCATGTGGATTAGAGAGGTGAGAATGGGGGAAGGGGAGAGGTTGGTATTTGGAAGATCAGAGTGAGGATGTATTGTTTCCATTCAAACTCCCGGTTCTGGATTGCTGAGGCCAAGAATAATGAGGTTGAAGTGAATGGTCTGGGTATGTATTGGAAATCTTTTTTCCAAACAATACTGAGCTCAAGAATCACACTGCAGGCCTCCTGGGGCTTGAATGATCGCTGTGCCTTCTGGGACAACCTGGAGCTGGGAAAGAACTGTTTGTGCAGAAAGTAAATCACAAAATCTATTAGTGTCCCTCAAGGGAGTCGGGATCTCACATCGTTCTAGTTTCGTTCTCTTCCCAAACTCTCTCTGTCTCTGTGTCTCTCTCAGTCACACACACACACACGCACACACACACACACACACACACACACACTCATACCTCTGCTAGAGTTTAGTAGAATGCTACTCTACATTCTTGGGTCCTTTCCAGAGAAAGCAAATCTGGAGTCCACCACCTGTTTTAGAAGTACTACCAGTTTCTGACCTGTCAATCCCCATTCCTGAAGAGTGGAAAGATGAGATTTTATGGAAGGGATTTTGTCTTGTTTTAGTCACAGGGTTGACTAAATTCATCACCAGATCCAAAAATGGTCCATCCATTCTGAAATTGCCTTTTGGCTCCTGGAATCAAGACTAATTTGACCCACACCCTTATATCCTTTCTAGAATTACAGAGACATTTGGCTAAACCCATCCCTGTACCTTGTGCCCAGGGACTTGCCCTCAGTGATGGACTGGAGGTAGGTATAGGATTCCCAGGCTGGATTCTAACCTTAATTTTGTCCTCCACTTTCATCTGGTTTTCATACACTATGTTGAATCTCAGGTAAATGAGGTCTTCTGTTTTTGGTGAGTCTTTATTCAGACAGTCAGGGTCCAGCTGCTATGGGTGATCCACCAGACATCTCGCAAAAGCAACCTCTCTGTCCTGATAAAGGCGCTATCAAAATCTCCACTTCTCGGAGGGCAAATTGTTTAGTTTGGCACTGACCTTCATGACCTTACATCGATCCTTAGAGAAAGCCATATAAATCAGACTGCAATATTAATTACGAATGCTACTCTACATTACAGGAGAATAGACCATGTGCTAACTCAACTTTGGAGTTTCTCTGTCCGTGTTTCTAGCTCTGTGTCTTAGCCAAGTACCTCCCCCACCCCCTCCCTCTTTCTAGCTGTAGGGGGGAGAGAGAAATAAGAATGCTGCTGACCCCTGTGCCGCTCCCTTGTGTGCGTGTGATGTTTTTAGGAACCTGCTATCGTGACTGGCCGTGGTCGTGACTGTGACATTTGTTATCCTGTGCGTCCCTACTCTATGTCTCTGGTGTTTTATCCTGTCTCCAAGATGAAATGCATCATGTTGTCAGTCAGTAAATCATGGGGGTTGGGAGGGGAATGTCTTTCCAAAATGCTTGTTTTCACAAATGCAAACTTTGAGTAGACGGGGCATTTCCCAATAGCAGCGAGCTTGTCCTCCCGGTTTCCAGATGCATGGAGCCCCTCCCGTGCACGGTGGGGGGCCAAAGACCACCCGTGCATGGTGGAGACATGTGGATGTCCACCCCATGGTGCTTTGCCTGCTTCTCTTCCTGCATGACGTGGTGACTAATGTGATGTTCTATTCCAATGGAATCGCGGCCAATAAAGAATTATATGATCTCACTCTCTGTGACTTTTCTTATCTTCTCAGAGATGGGACCAGGGGAGAGTTGCCTGTATGCCTGGTCCAGACTGTCCTAGTCACACTATGGAGGAGATCCTTTAAAGGACCATAGAATGGTAGCCTGGAACCAGTGATTTTAGGTATTATATAATCCAATGCCTTCATTTTACAGATCAGGAAACTGAGGCACAGAGGGTTAGAAGGAGGAGATGGGGCCCTGGACTCAGAATCTTGAAGTCAAGGATAGGAGACAGGACTCACCCATGGGAAAGAGAAGAAACAGGATAGCATGTGATCAGTGGGCTAGTGGGCAGAACTTGGTCCCTCTGCAGTAGTGAGAAGAAGGAGGGCTAAGAAGAGAGGGAGGATGTGGGATAGCCATGCTAAAAGAACCACAGGATCATGGAATCCCTGAACCCCAGAGTTGGAAAAAGACCTCAGAGGGCATCTAGTCCAACCTTTGGGTAGCAAGAATGCCAAACAAGTAAAAGCAAGTCAAACGGCAAAGGCCAGCAATGCCCCAAGGATGGTAACTTAGGAGGGAGTCAGCAATAAGACCCTTGGCCTCAGATACTGTCTTAGATTTCAGGGGCTGATTCTAAGGGTGGAAGAAGTGATCCATCTCTCTCCCATTCCCCACTATTGAGCAGCAAATGTTCTCTAAAAGGATAGTAAAAATGGTAGACATTGTCACCATACCGGCTAACCCCAATATTGAGCAACAAATGCTCTCTAAAGGGATGGTAAAAATGGTAGACATTGCTGCCATACCAGCTGAAAGGGAAAAGTCAACCCAATACAAAGCTCACATTTACTCCAGCTTTGGGGCCTATTGTAGGATACTAAGTTGGCCATATCTTAGATGGATAGAGAGTACAGAGAATATGAAAGCTGTTTGGGCTACTTTGGGTGCTCTCAGCTGTGGTTCAGTCTTCTTCAGCCCTAGAGAGCTCCTGGTCTTAAAGCAGAGTCAACACACTGAGATAAGTACTAGTATCTATACGAAGACCATCAAATGATTCTTCAGTAGCAATGCAATTTGAGGTTGGATTATTTGTGATGGTAGGTAATTAGACAGATGATATTTAGTTAACAGGGATCTGTGTTTCATCAGTGTATGTAACACCTCATGAGAAAACTCCCTCTATGAATGCAGATGGGTAACTATTCTATAACTTTGAGGTAATTATGAGCTGGCATTGAGAGTTTAAGTGACTTGCCTGAGCTCCAATGTAACTTTAAAAATTTTTTTTAATTAAAAATTTTTTTTAAAGTCTAGCTTTTTGATCAGCATTGAAGTTTTGGGAGAGCTAATTGGTATGGGCACACAAGCCTGAGCCACAGATGGACTTTTCTGATTTCGGGCTGGCTTTGAGGGCAGCTCATGCCTTTAATCTCAGGGACCTAAGAAACACTCACCTCTTATCAGGAGGAACACCTATAGTGGGCAATTTCTCATAATTAGCCAAAGGATGCCATGCACTCAGTGACCTTTGGGAGCAGCTATGAGGTCAGGCTGGGCAGTTAAGCCAGTTCAGGTACTAAACTATCTTGAGAATATCCTAAACTCAGAATCCTGAGTTACTATAATTTAGAACATTGGGAATTGAGACAAAGCCAAGTCAGACTGCTTGCAGCAATACAAAAGGAGAAAAAAAAACCTGTTGAACTTTCTGCATGCAAGTTATGGGGTTACAAACAGTTATACATTAAAGAGAACTATTAGCTCTAAAAAATGAAAGTAAAACTTATAACTAAATCATACTCAGTAGAAATGTTTCTTCTCCTTAGGAAAGGAGTCTTCCCCAAATGGAGTTGCACTTGGACTCCCAGTATTTAATAAGTGATAAATGAATCCAGATGCCAGGTCGGGGACTGGTCTATTACTTAGCTGTACTTTTGCAAGAAGAAATTCCTACACTAGCTCCTTGAACTGGGAGGGGAGGTGGGTCACCACAGTCAGATATGTTACTGGCCACCAAGAGAGGAAGTTTTCAAATAAATGCACAACATATGGGTGCTAAACAAGTCAAACCAGAGAATCTAATACAAGTAGACGAATTTGACTTTATAGATATGGCTGAGACTTTATGGAATTGAACTCATGACTAAAATAGCTGTGGAAGAGTACACCTTATTAAAAAAAAAAAGAATAGAAAAGGCTTGGTGGAAGAACACTGTGCATTTAGAAGACAAAGTGGTGAAGAAATCTAGGATCTGGGAAAGGATCATTTGGGTGAGGACCTGCTAAGCTTCAAAGGGACCCCAGCCCCCTCTGATCTGCATTAGCCCAAGGCTGTTCTGGATCAAAACTGGGCTCAAATTGAGTGCTTATTTTTGACACATGTATCTTGACTTCCTCTTAGGAGGTCACTCTAGGGCAGTGGTTCTCAACCTGTGGGTCGTGACTCCTTTGGGGGTTGAATGACCTTTTCACAGGGGTCACAGGGGTTGCCTAAGACCATTGGAAAACACATATTTCCAACGGTCTTAGGAACTGAGACACCGCTCCTCTATCCATCTCCAGGTGGGTCTGCCCATATGCAGATATGCCCACATACAAGTATTAAAGGGTCGTGGCATTAGGAAGGTTGAGAACCACTGCCCTAGGGATTTTAGGCTAGACTTGTCTAAGGTAGCATTGGTCCAGTTTTTACATCTTAAAATCTCTGCCTTAGGCCCAGATGTCCTCTCTGAATTTATGTTGGATGTTGATGAGTTATAAATCCTGATGAGTCAGTTCAGAGCAGGCCCAAATAGCTTCTCCCACCAAATGAACTTCTTGTGTTTAGCTTTAAATGTAAATAAATTTTCTGGGCATGAGGTGCATGACTCTAACCCCTACTGCTGTGGAAGCTGGGACTGGTGGATTGCTTGAGCTTGGGAGTTCTGAGCTGCAGTGGTCTAAAGCTGATCAGCACCAATAGGATGAGCCTCCAGGGGGGCATCAGGCTCTCTAAGAAGGGATGAATTGGCTTAGGCGGTTCTCAACCTGTGGGTTGTGTTCCATTTGTAACAATGAAAATACATCCTGTATATCAGATTCATAACAGTAGCAAAATTACAGTTATGAAGTAGCAACGAAAATAATTTTATGGTTGGAGGTCACCACAACATGTGGAACTGTATTAAACAGCATTAGGAAGGTTGAGAACCACTAGGTAGAAAATGGAGCAGGTCAAAGCTACCATGTTGATCAGTAGTGGGATTAAGACCATGAGAGACGTCTGCATTTCCAGCCAAAGTGAATCAGTAAGACCAAGTCTCAAAAAATATGTTTAAAAATTAATAAATCATGTGAGTTTTCAGTGGAGGCAAAGAAGCATCAGCTTGAATGATGATTAAAACCTACCCCTCAAAAACTGGATTGGAAATCAATCCCTCTCTTCTTGTTTATTCTTGCCGTGTTCCTTGGGAGTTAGAAAGATCAAAAGAACTCTCTTTCCCTAGAGTTGGCCTGTATCTTCATCGGCCCTGGAAGGAGCTTCAAGTCAGGCAGCTACACACAGAGAAGTAGGGGGCTGAGGGATGGCACCTTCAAGCTTCCTCTTTGACTAGAAATCCCCTATTGGGGGCAGCTAGGTGGCACAGTGAATAGAGCACCAGCCCTGAAGTTGGGAGGACCTGAGTTCAAATCTGTCCTCAGACACTTAACACTTGCTAGCCGTGTGACCTTGGGCAAATCCACTTAACACCAATTGCCCTCCCTTGCCCCCTCCAAAAAAACCCCTATTAGGGTCACTTCTAACCATCTCTGCCCCAGGCTGGCTACAGTCTGGTTATCATCCCTATCTCCTCTGCAATGCAAGCTGGAACACCGGACTCCGACAGGTGAGCTTTCTCTTTGTTTTGATGGGAACCATGCCATCTCTCCCCCACTGACAGTTTCAGTTTCACATTATGTATTATCTTCTCCCTTTAGAATATAAGCTTCTTGAGGACAGGGACTATCCAGCTTGTTTTTATTTGTATCCTCAGAGCTTAGCGTTACCAGTTAATAAATGCTGCATCTACTCATTTATCTATCCCTTGGATCACACAACAGCGATAACCAGAGGTGACTTTGAAAATAAGCAAACTTTCCTAAAATGAAACTGAAGGAGTCCTATTCCTCCCTCCTTTGCCTTATCCCACCCCCAGGGATTTTCCTAAGTCTTTAAGAAGTTACCAGTAAGTTAAAGACAGAAAGAAAGGCCCCAGATACACCTAAATATTTATAGTAGCATTTTTTTGTGGTAGTAAAAAACTGGAAATGCTGGGGATACAGGGATAAAATATGGCATCTTCCCTGCCTTCAGGGAGCTTGCACTCTAATGGATGGAAAGATATACACAAATAACCATGGCACATGGGAGAAAGATAAGCGAAAAAGAGAGAGGCAGGCAAAGCATGATAAGAAATCAAAGGACAAAGAATAACACCAACAGATGGTACCCACTCACAGCAAAGAAAGGGTCATTTCATCCCAGAGCCTTCTAGCCCACTCCTATTGGCACAGGGGCTGTTACCATGTGAATGATATTTCTTACCAAAATCTCCAGCAGATTGCAGATCCCTAGGTCTTTCAGATGTTGGCGCTACTGTGGCAGATGGCATCTAAGGAGCCACCCACCCACAGATTTCTTCTTGAAAACAGGAGTGTAAATCTGTCAAGAACACAGGGCTAGAGTACACACTGATTACCTCAGGGAAGTTTTTACTCAAAAACAGACATGCTGCTCTCCCAGATACACTTTTTTGGCAGGGTTACAGGACAGATGAGAGGCAGCTTGGCTTGACAGATTGCTTTGGTGTCAGGAAAACCTGGGTTCAAATAGGCAGGCAGCTATGTTCTAACCACCTCATGTACTGTCTGTGTGACCATAGACAAAGTCACTTAACTTCTCAGTTAATACAGGTAACTCACATGCAGATTCTTATCTGCATTGCTAGAGGGAGTTTCCATATTGGAAGTTCCTCAGCACTTTTGTAATTGCAAGGTCTGACCAAAAACAAAAAGAAAAACAACAAACCCCCCCCCCCCCCAAACCTGGTACTTCCAACCAATTGTTTCTATCCTGTGAGTCACAGACAGGTTAGAGAGAAGGGGTAGGGAGGAGAGGGTAGCAGAGTTATTGCAAAACGTCTATGACTCATAGATTAATCCATAAAAAAGGCATGTATCCCTTTGGCAGACTAAGTAATAATGTGTCTCACGCATATATGTAGGTGTCACTATTTTTCAAATACATGTTTTTGCTGTTGTGGTTAATAGCACAGAATATGATTAGCTCATTTGAAAGTGTTACTTAATCCATAGTAGCATTCCTTAGTACATGTCTCCCCTATCTCTATGGTTTTTCCTCAAAGTCTGGTCATGGACTTGCATTTCCCACCTGCCCTTCTACTTACATTACATAACACCTCTCAGAACTACAGCCAGGGCTCCCCAACATGCTACACGAGTGTGGGTCAGAAAGAAAAGAGCTTGCCACATTTTCCACAGAAATCTGAATACTCAGCCTGCACGTAACCTTCCTACCATCTGTCCCATTCCTTTCTTTGATGCACCCACACATACTCTATGCTTAGTATTCAGACCCTCATCACCTCTTGCTGGACTATGGTGATGGCCTCCCAATCAGAATCCCTGAGTCCATTCTCTCCCCTTCACCAATCCAGTCTCAGCATGTTTGCCAAATTGATATTCCTAAAAGACAGATTTGAAATTGTTAACCCCCCCCCCATTCAAAAATCTTTGATCGTTTCCTATTCTGAAAGAACATAGAAAATGCTTGGTTGGAAATTTAAATTGTACCAATCTGTACCTGTGTGGTATTCCCAGATAAATGTAAACTTGTGGAGGATAGAGACTATTGATTTTTTGTCTCTGATCTCCAGGGCCTAGGAAAGAATCTAGCATATCTCAGGTTTGTTAAATTGAATTGCAGTGATAGCATTCTCCATTCCAGTCAAACCTCTCTATAGGTTCTTTCTGGCATTGCACGGGGCTTCCCCCTTTCTTGGAATGCACTCCCTCTTCACCCCTGCTTCTCCATGTCTCCTTCAAGCTTCAACTCCAGCATCCTTTCCTAATGGAAACCTTCCCCAATACCTCCCCTCGCCCAGAGGCATCAGTGTTCTATCCCTCCTCAAATGGCATTGCTTTAATTTGGTCACCTTTCACATTGGATCTGTCCGGTAGAAAGCCAAGCCCTTGGGAGCACTTAAATGACCACTGAACTGAACTGAATTGCTCTTACCTTGTGTAGAGAGAGTCCTTGTAAGGCTGGGGCTCTGTGGGAAGCCCTTCTTAGCTTTGTAGTTTGTAGATTGTTCTTTGTAGATTCTCCCCCTCCTTCTTCTTCCTCTTTGGTATCACTCACAAGGGAATCAGTTGAAGAGCATTTTGGGAATCTTCCACCACCTTTGTGTAGTTCTCTGTCCTATGATCAGGTCACTCTTTCCTTTTTTTTTTTTGAGGTTTATGAAGCACTTTTTTTAAACAAATGCTTTAGTGATACTTTTAAAAAATTGCTATTGTGTCCCAATAAATCTGTCCCTCCAAGAAAACCCTCTCTTTGTTATAAAGATATAGGGATATGTAAAGACAAACTCACATACTAACCACATTCCACACCTATAGTCCACCAACTCTCTTCTAAGATGAGGAAGACACATTTCATCCTTAGTCTTCTGGAGTCATCATGGTGACCTGAATTCTTTGGGTGTTGTTTTCCTTTATATTGTCGGGGTCATTGCACATTTTGCTTTCTTAGTTCTGCCTTTTTCTTCATCAGTTGAAACAAACCTTCCCTAGGTTCTCTGGATTCCTCATATTTGTTGTTTCTTATTGTATAACAATTTGTTGTTTCTTATTATATAATAATATTGTATTAAAAGAAGTCTGACAAATCCACATACTACAATTTGTTCAGCCATTCTCCAATCAATGACTCCAACTTTGTTTCCAGTGTTTTGTGACCACACACAAAAAGGCATTGCTGTTACTATTTTGGTATGTAAGGAGCCTTTCTCTCCATCTCTGACCTCATTTAGGTATGTGCTCAGTAGTGATACTGCTGAGTTAAAGGGTGTGAAAGTTTAGCGCTTTTTCTAGCAGAGCTTAAATTTGTTTTTTTCAGAATAGTGTGAGAATTTTTCAGAACAGTATCTCTCTGTGAGACACAAAATCAATTTGGTTTGAAAGTAGGGAAGATGAAGGGAGTAATTTCTAATAAGGCTGGACCAGAGCATAAATGAAGGAGGGTAATAAGGCTAGGCAGATAAGTTGTGGAAGGATTTTAATGCCACACAGAGGAATTTGTAGTTGATCCTGGAGGTAATATGGAGCCATCGGAGATTATTCAGCAGTGGAGTGATTTGGAAAATCACTTCATTAGTGGCGAGAAAGATTGAATGGAGAGGGGAATCTTGAAGCAGAGAGAATCATTCAGAGATGTTTTTAATAGTGTATGGAAAAAGAACTGATGGCCTGAAGTAGGGGGGTGGTTATGTGATCAGGGAGAAGGGGGAAGATGAGAGAGAGACTATGGAGACAGAAACTATATGACTTAGCAACTGATTGGAGAAGAGCCTCAAGAAGCTTACAGTCTACAGGGGAATAGAAAATGGATACAATTAAGTTTGACACAAACATAGCAGGCGTTTTAGGAACTGACTAGCCTCACTTACAGTTTTGGTGGAGTGATCACCTCTCGTCTGCTACTGGCTCATTTCCTTTCTTCACTCTCATTCCAGGTTCTAAGGTAATCATGGAGTATGTTTTGATATTTTCTTATTAATTAGTAGAATTATAACACCTCTCCTTAATCAGTTAGCTCTGAATTCTCTCCCTAGTTTATTCAACATTATTACTGTTTAATAAAGTAGAGAAAAATTTTCCCCATAAGCTTTTGTTTGTCTCTCCCACTGTCTCAGACTCCCTAATCCAGATAAAACGCTCTAGAAAACTTTGAGGGAGGAAACACTTTCCGCTAGGGCAATGAGAGAACGCTTTGTGGAAGAGCTGAATCTTGAAAGAAGAGATGATTCTCGCAGGCAGAAATGAGGAGGAAGCGCATTCCAGTAAGGGGGATGACTTGTCCTAATGTGGAGGTGGGAAAGGATAGGACAAGATCAAGGGAACAGCAACTGGTTTGGTTTGGCTGGAATGTAGAGTGAACTTTTTGCTGTCGTCTGACTCCTCATCACCCCATTTAGGCTTTTCTTGGCAAAGATACTGGCGTGGTTTGCCATTTCCTTCTCCAGCTCATTTTACAGATGAGGAACTGAGGCAAACAGGGTTAAGTGACTTGTCCAGGGTCACACAGCTAGTAAGTGTCTGAGGCTGGATTTGAGCTCAGGAAGATGAGTCTTCCTGATTCCAAGCCCAGTGCTCTAACCACTGTATCACCTGCACAATCTAGTTAGAAAGATTTTATAATAGTTCAGGCAAGAGGCAGTTCAACAATTCAACTCAACAAATGTTTATTTAAGCACCTAAAATAAGCAAGGCACTGTGCTAGGCCTGGGGGAATAAAAAGATAAAAAAATAAACCCATCCCTGCCCTCAAGGAGCTTACATTCTACTGGGAGATACAACATATATACAGATGAATAAATACAAAGTAATTTGGGCAGAAAGAAAAATCACTAACAACTATAGAGATTAGGGAAAGCTCCATGAAGAAAGTTGGCCCTGACTTGCTCCTTGAAAGATGAAGATTCTGAGAAGTGAAGATGAAGAAGGCATCCATCCCGATGAGGGAGGACAGCTTCTGGTTAGATATGGAAACGGACTCTAGGGAACATCTAGCATTGCAGTTTAGCTAGAATGTAAGGTACATGAAAGGAAACAATATGAAATAAGTCTGGGAAGGTAGGCTGGATCTAGATTCCCTTAACAGTGAAAAGAGCTTATAGTTTATCTTAGAGGTGAGACATTGAAGGCTTGGGAGTAGGGGAGTGACAGGGTCAGACCCATGCCTTCGGCAGCTGTCTGGAAGATACAGGAAAGATTAGAAGCAGGGAGACTTATTAGGAGGTTCTTACTATAACTCAAATGAGAGGTGAAAAGTTGGTAGGAGGGGCAGGTTTGGGGGAGAAGATGATGAATTCTGCTTTGGGTGTGCTAGATTTGAGATTTCAATGGGATATATAGCTGAAGACATCCAGTGGTTAGTTGGCGATGTGAAAGTAGAGTCTAAGAAAAGAAATTTGGGTTAAAGATAAAGATATAAAAACTTGGTTCATCTGAGTATAGATAATTGAACCTAAATGAGTCGATAAGATCCCTAAGGGATGGAGTTCAGAGAAAATCAGACCCAAGGCAAAATTTGAAGGCACTCATGCCTTTGAGGTAGGATATGGATGGTGATGAAATAAAGAACAGTAAGAAAGTCAGAAAGGTAGAAGGAGAAATAGGAGAAAGCAGAATGTGGAAGTGTGGAAGAAGAGAAGTATCCAGAAAAAGGGAGGATTTGAAAATGTTCAAAACCAAAAGGAGTTTGTGTAGACTGGTGGGGTCAGCAACCAGAATGCAATGACTTATGAGGTAAATTGGTGAGACTGGGAGTAGTAAGGATAGATAGGTAACCTTTTCTAGGAGTTTGGCAGTTAAAGGTATGGGAGGTATGGGATGGTAGCTTAAGGCAATGGCAGTAACAATGGTATCTTTTTTCTTAAGGATGAAGGAGATCTGGGTTTGTTCATAGGCAATGGGGAAAGAACCGTCAGATAATGAAATATCAGTGTTTGATGATATAAGCAGTTGCAGCAGATTGGGGTTTGGATAGAGAGTATGAAAAAAAGGGTTGGCTTGCTACGATGAATGTTCATATCTTCCTCAGAACTGGGAATAAAGCAGGAACACCTTGGTAAATATGTAGAAGGATTCTGAGGTGTGGATAGAGAAGTGGAGAAAGCTTGCAATAGGTGGCCTTAATTTTCTCAGTTAAATAGGAGACAAGGTTGTCTGCTGTGATAAGGAGTTAGAAGGGTATCATGGGTTAGAGCTGATTGGGCCTATCTGGTGGCTCAGGTCTAAGAATGTTATCAAATGAAACACCTGTGGTCCATCAAACAATTAACAAAAGGAGTTGTACTTAGTCATAGCAGGGAAAGGTCATTCAGAGAAAGAAAAAGCAGGGAAGGGACAGTTGGGGTGAAGAAAGGATATTTGCTGAGGTTACAGCTGCTTTTCCATGCCACTGCTGGTCTGTGGGGTGAAGCCTAAAGGAAGAGCTCCAATCTTCCTTGTCTTGGTTGCTTTTTGTACTTGGGTGACCCAGAAACTACAATAAAGGCCAGAGCCTTGGGTCCCTGAGTCAACTAAATCTTGAGGAAAGTTTCAATGTCTTCTAAGAAAACAAAACAAAACAAAAAAACAAATACCCCCCCCCCAAAAACAAACAAACCTAGCCTGACCCGCTTCAAGTGGGGTCTTAGGATTTTGTCTCCACAACAGAGGGGAGTTGAGGAAGGGAGGCGAAGTAGGAAAAAAGCATAGAGGGAGGACAGAAAGTCAATCAGGGAAGAATAAAAATTGTCTCATTATCATGAGAGTGCTGTTGAGATTGGTTGAGTGAATTTGTAACAGACCCATTCAGCACAATTGAGTGCTTCGATCAAGTGTAGTTCAGCAGCATGATTGTGGGAATACAGAGGGTGAATGATAGAGGTGATCCATTATTGAGTATTGGCAAGACATAAATGGTGAAAAGATAGGGGACAAGAGATTCAAAGGTAGAGGATGGTACACAATTGAACTGGTTAATTCTGAAGTCAAGACTATAAAGGGGCAAGAAAGAGAAACCCAAGTAGAGGTGATAAATTGTGAAGACAAAGAGGAAGGGAAGGACAGGATTGATATGAAGATGAAGAATGGAAGAGGAGGAATGAAACAGGGGGAGAGGTTGAATATGGGAATTTATGCTCAGAATGGGGAATTTCAGAGTTCAGAATCATGGCGGTGACACAGTTTTGGGTCATGGTCAGGTTTAAGGGGTGATCCCTTTGGTGGGTGGTGGAGATGGAGTGAAGGTGTAGATCAGAGGAGGTTGGGAGGCCAGAGGGTTTGATAGGACACCAATGGCTATACTGAATCTCCAAGTATGAGAGGAAGGACAGAGGGTGGAGAGGAAAGCTGTGTTAGGTCTTGACTTCCTTGAGAAAGGACAGCAAGTGGCTTGAAGGCTGGTCGATGACAGCAGCAAGAATTTGGACTTTGGGGCTATAGACAGATAGAGTAGGTTCCAAAAGAGGAGAGGCTGCAAGCACTTCACTACCTTGTAACCATGGACCTCAGCTCTAGAAGGTCTATGAGCTCCCTTCCTGGTACTTGGGCACATAGTAGGTGCTTAATAAATGCTTAGCTGACTGGCTCTAAATTTGTGCTACATGATGGGTGGCCAAGAGAAAGTCTGGAACTGGCAATGGGAAGTGAGGAATAGTGATTCTAGTATGACAGTGGAAAGAGCAATGGATTGGGGGCCAGAGAACCTGGGTTCAAATCTTGGCTCTACTACAGGATTATTTTTGTAACCTTGGATAAGCCACTTACA
>CM053592.1:148854084-148875516 GCA_028646515.1 Pseudochirops corinnae
TAATATTTTTTTTACTTCAGTAGAAGGATATTTAACCATAGAGTTCAGAAAAGTAGGAGATAAGAATGTAGGAGCTATATATATGCCAAGAGAAGTTAATCCAGGCGCCCCACTCTGTGATCACAGAAGAGGAGAAGGGCTAGGGCATCTTGATCCAACATATTTTCTCTACAAACACAGGCAATCTGGTAGTGGGGACTGATGAACAGGGAAGAGAAGTGGAATGTCTGGACCGGTAATCACCTGGTGATTGGGTCCCTAAGGACACTTATAGTCATGATTACATAAAAAGAAAGGGCAGAAGAGGAGGGGGATTTCTGAAGTTGGCAACGGCAGTGGTAAAGGTCCCTTTAAATGAGAGAACTATGCCCTACTGGTTTATCTTTCCAGTAGTGGGTGGTGTTGGTCCTTACCTTACTGATAATGTGAGGATAGAAGGTGGAGGTTCTGAAGATGCAGCCTGAGCTAGGGTTATGCAGGCCACATGAATGGGAACTAGGGAACATAGTGGAGAGAGGTTATGGGAAGAGTCAGTGGGATTTGGCAACTGATCGGGTATTAGGCAGGATGATGAGTTAGAGTTTAGAATCTAAGAGGGTCCCCTGGTTTCGAGCCTGAATAACAGAGAAAATGGTGGTACCATTTGCAGAAATATGAAAGTTGGAAGGAAGTGCATCTTTAGGGGGGAAAGGTTCTTTTTCCTGGAGACTTTTCTTAAAGGGGTTGTTTTTTTCTTCTGAACATTTTAATTGCATATTGAACCAAACCCAGCATGGCTGTAGATTCATACAGTGGCTTTTTACAGGTTACCCTTTAGTTCAAACCAGGAAGCTGAGTACCCAAGAGGTAGAGGGTGTGTCTGAATTCCATAACTTAGTTCCACTGTTGTCACACACACCACCTCATAACCTGTTACACCTCTCTCTCCTCCCTCTAATCACTCTTTGATCTCCTTGTTCCCGGGATGGAGGAGGAAGTGCCTATAAGGCAAAATTATCTGGATTTTGGGGAAAAAATTATTTTAGACCAGAACCATGATTTGATTGGTATAGGAAATTCGATGTTAAGATAACCCCCCACCTTTCTAACAATGAAGCGTGGCTCAGTGGAAAGAGCACTGGGCCTGGAGTCAGGAAGACCTGAGTTCAAATCCAGCCTCAGACACTTATTAGTTGTGTGATGCTGGGCAGATCACTTAACCCTGTTTTCCTTAATCCACTGGAGAAAACAATGGAAAACCACTTCAATATCTTTGCCAAGAAAACCCCATGGACAAGTTTGGAGTGCTGGGGTCCATGGGGTCATGAAGAGTCAGACATGACTGAATACCAGCAATGAAGGTCAGCATTTGCTCTGTAACTTAAAGAGAGTTTGCTGGAAGCATTGGGTGGTTGTGACTTGTCCAGGATCATAAGTTGGTATGTGTCAGTGAAAAAACTTAAACCTGGGTCTTCCCGACTAAAAAGCTGGCTCTCCATCCACTACACTACACTGCTTTTTGGGTGTTAGCTCTAGGAATACTCCCCCTAACTAGCTCAGGAAATAAGGGAGGGCTAGAGTTAGAATTGTGACCTTGAACTGATCAGACCTTTCTGATATCTTTCTGTCTCTCCCCTAGGTGACAGACAGCTAGAAGGACCACACCGATGACTGATGACTGAATATTAAGCTCTCTGTCCATTATGGCAGCAGCTGTGGTTTCCACCCTAATTCCTGTACTAAGCACATTTCAATAGAAGGGGTGGTTAAAACGTTATGTTTTAATCATCAAAATAGCTAAATCTCTAAGAATTCTAACAGGAATTGAAAGGTCTGATGATTCATACTCTGCTTCTGCTGATCCATCACTCGGAGACAAGCCTGCCTCGGAATTGCTTCTCCAGGAGCTGAGAAATACAATTAGCACACTGCTGAGAATTCCCTGTGATTCATCTAGGGTCGATTCCTGTCCACCCTCTCTCTTCTCGTCCCTTCCTCCCACCAGCACTGGCACAGTCAGAGATGCACAAGTGACCTTTGCAAACACTTCCCACCCCTGCTGCACCCTGCTTCCCAGGAAAAGAGGGCGTTGGTCACCAGGCAAGGACAGGGGGCCTGTGCAGCATCAGCTAGGGGAAATTGGGCCCTGCCTGGGCATCTGGTATGGTGTGCAGCTCTGGCCAGGCTTGTCTGCCATGGTGGGAGTTGACAAGAGAGTGGAATCAGAGTAGAGCATGTTACTAACTTCCTATTCATCAAAGGTACTGTTCAAGTGTTAATGAATGGATGAGTGATAGACCAAAATGATGAGTCTGAGGAAGACTGGAGTCTCTCATGACATGGCCCAGAGGACATGCTCATCTTTAGAATGATAGAATTCTTGAATCTCAGAGTTTGGAGAGATGTTGATGGTTATCAACATTGTCTTACAAAAATGCAAACTCCTCATTCTTCACTTCTGGGTCTAGCCAAACTGATCTTATTACTGCTACAAAGTCCCCCACACCCCCCCTCCCCCTCCTCTCCAGCTCTATTCATTGAATCTCAAGTATGACCTGGCTCCATGAAGCCTTTCCAAAGCCCTCCCTCCCTCCACTATCCTGTATTCACCTTGTATTTATCCTTTACATACTTACATATGTATGAGAGGCAGAAGAGGATAGCGCATAGAAAAAACTGGCCATAGGGTCAAGAACCTGGGTTCAAGCCCCTCTTGTCTCACACACACACACACACACACACACACACACACACACACACACACACACATGCTGTTTAAATAATCTCTCCATGACCTCAGACAAACAGAGAAGGGGTCAACCTGCATTTGGTATAGGTGATCCCTATGCCAATGAGATCACCAGTCTGGTTCCATTCTATCCATCCTGACATAGGTACAGATCTGTCTTGCTTTGGACTTCTTGCTCTGGAACTGTAATATCAAGACTAGCATCGATTCAGTAAAGGGCCCATCGATTGCCTGCCTTATTGCTCCACTCACCACCCCTATAACTTTCCAGACTAAAATACTCTTGACCTGGCTGCCTTACTCTGTTTATATTGTCTCCGCCTGTTAAAATGTAAGCTCCCTGAGGGCAGGGGCCATCTTGATTTTGTAAGTTTGCATCGCCAAATCTTAACACAGTACCTAGAACACAGAGCTTGTGAAACGCTATCGGATTCATTCATTCACTCATTCTCATTTCACTTATTCTTCTCCTTGACTCCGCCGTCACACTGTGGAATTTATAGCTCACTAAAACCCCTAGATCTCCATCAGATGAATTTCTGTACTTGGAAGTAACTTTAAAAGATCATGATGTTAAAAACAAAATATCAAAAGCTAAAATATTCACAGACATTCACAGTCATGACGTGGCATTAACTTGACCTTTTGAAGTGTCCGAGCTACCACTCAGACCTGTTTACACTGAGTCCACTGCGACCTGGGGTTAATGCTGACATTTTGTGGGACACGGAGATGGATGCATAGTTGGGATATCAATGAGGTAGGCAGGAGAAAGCCTTTAAAGGGCTCCCAGGGAGCCTCAACCAGGTCTCAAATTCAGATTTTATAATTGGAAGAGATTAGGATTATTTGTCTTCAATTCAACTGGGTATGATTCCTCCTGTAGTGAATGATTCTAAACTTGTGTTCTTTAAACACCCAGGTCTGCCTAGGGATATGTCCATCAGGCTTGGTCCTGTGTGTTTATTTCTAGCCCTCCCCACCTTTATCTCACCACTTTCTGGGATTTTTCCGATCTCTCTCTCTCTCAATTCACCAACCCTAGCTCTGAGTCTCTTCCTGCATTAAAGGAAATCCTCTCCTAAACTCATTCCCCCTTATTATTATAGGGGACTCGGCCTGTGGTTTTCCACAAGGGGGTGAGATGGGTCATATTTTAAAGAAGGAGGTGGAAGAGGGCAATGCTTAACCCAAAGGAATGAAGCTCTAATGATGAAAGGTGGAATACGGAAGGTAATAAAATAGCCATAATACCTCCCATTTCTATAGTTCTTGGAGCTCCTTCCAGCACCCTTCCTGCAGACCCTCACCATGGGTTTGTTATTTGTCTCCTCCTCAAACTGTGAGCTCCCTGGGGGGAAGGGTCTGGGTTTCTTCCCATTTTTGCATCTGCTGGGCTCCCTCATTTGCGTACATTTGGTGTCAGGGACCATGAGGAGACAGAAGAGAAATCATGATCTCCAGAAAAGAGCGATGTTATGAAGCATGGACCCCATACGTGTGGGGGAGATAACAGGGCACAGAATGACCCTGGGGTAAATGGGGCAGAGCTCAGCAGACTTGTTGGGACTGATTCATCCCTTTTCTATAAGCTGTCTCTGAAGGAGGCTGAGGCCTGGGAATCCATGTCTCATTAATTAGAAACACAGAGAATAAAATGTTTATTTTTTGAAGAAAAATCTCCCCAGGTAGATGAAGCCTGGCATCTGCCCAGCTCAGATGTGCTTAAGCTATGGATTAGCCCAGTTCCAAAAACATCCTGCAGATGTTTGCTGAGGAGTGTTTCTGGCACAATGGAAACGTTGCTCAGACAGTGCTGGCTACCTTAAGTCCTGCAAGGCAGGAAGGTCAGGGATTAACCCTATTCCACAAAAGAGGAGCCTGGGGCGTGGTCCAGGGAGGTGACTGCCCCCAGTGGTGGGGCCAAGGAGCTCCTGGGGCTGGCAATTAAGTGACCTTCCCTTAGCACCAACACACCCACAATCTGGACAATGGCAGTCATGTCCACTTTGGCACTTGATCTCATTTAATCAAGTACCTTGGCATGGGGGAGAGCCCAGGACTCTGGGGACTTAGGACACCTAGGGTCACACACCTGTGCTGCCACTGACTGGGGGACCCTGGGCAATTCATTGTTTCTCTGGGACTCAGGATGTTTTCATCTGTAAGATGAGTGAACTGGGACAGATCAGGGTTCTTATTTTTTCTTTTAAATAAGATCATGGACCCTTTGGCAGTCTGTGTGTGTTGCTAGTATATAGATACTGGGTTTCTTTATTTGTGTTGCTGTCAAATATCCCTGGTATGTGTGCCTCTGTTGTATCACTGGCGGGTATCCCTGGTGTGTGGCCTAGGCCCCAGTGTTGTTGGTGTAGGTACACTGGGCTTCCATCCATCCTGTATCACTAGAGTGTAAACCTGGACTCCTATGTTTGTGCATCAATGATAGGTGTGCCCTGGGCCCCTATGAGTGTGAGTGTGTGTGTACTAAGCCCATATCAGTGTACATCACTGGTGTGCAGCCTCTCCCTGCCGCTCTTCTCTCTTCAGGCCTCAGGAGCCTTCCTCAAGCCACTGGTCTAAGAATGACATTTTCATCAGACTCATAGGTACCTTTAGCCCAAATGTGGTTTGCTATGAGTGAGAATCTACAATGGAATTTAGGAACTGCTAAATATTATCGGGAAAGTTCTAACTGTGTTATAGCAAAAGGACAAAGTGAACCACAGCATTCATTCTGCCAGGAGATCGTAGCTCTCAAGGTAGAAAAGCCCTCAGACACCACTGGAGTCAGCCTTCTCATTTTATAAAGGAAGACACTGAGGTCCAGGAAACTAAGTGGCCTGAGGTCACATAAGTACTTCTCTCGTAGACTCTGCCTTCCTCATCCAAGGAGCCTACAAAACCCTAAGCACCACCCCTCCCCCACTCCCGCCAAGCTGTCGCAGCTGGCAAACCCCAAGAACATTTGCCTTATGCTTTATGGCTTACACAGCACTTTCCCCAAGACCACCCTGAAGGAGTCCATGCATTATTGGCTTTCACATTTTACAAATGTAGAAACCAAGACCTGGAGGTGTCAAGTGACTTACCAATGGTCACATGACCACTATTAGAACTGGTACTTGAAGCCAAGACCATTATCCCACAATATCTTCTCTGTGCCTTGTGGTCATGAATGGTTTCCTAGCTGAGAATGCAGAGCTGGTGTTGTGGGGCTGCTCAGAAGAGGCTGCTATAATGACAAGCATCACCTTGGGTGGGATGGAGGAATTTGGACTTGGTCTAGGTTTAATTCATCACCTCATGGGTCAGTGGCCTTGGGCCAAGTTTGCATGGCAGGCAATTCATTCTCAAGGCCCACTAGTAAAGGGAATGCATGGGGGAAGTGGTAGAGGGAGAGTCCCAACCAACACACACGATACCCACCATGAATGCAGAACATTTGAGAATACAAGTTACCAGACTGTGTACACCCTGAGGGCAACTATCCCCTCTTCCTGATTCCCTAACCAGGCAGTGCCTTAGACAAACTGCCTTATTCTCTGGGGTAAGAGGGGCTGGTAAGAGCAGGTAATTAGAGGCATCAAGGGGAAAGAAGGCAGCCCCATCCTAAGGGAAAAAGGGGGTAGGTGGGTCTTCATTAAGAATCAAAGTGAATTATTCAAAAGCCCCAGTGGGCCCAAGCTTCAACCACAGAGGTATTGAGATGGAATTGAGAATTCCAGTACTGGATGGGGAGACCAGGGAGGATGGGTGAGGAGACTGGTCTATCTCATCTGACCCTAGATGTTTATCTAATTTATCTAAACTATGCATCTCCACCCTGCTCTCCTACTGTCTGAAAGGAGATTTAAAAAAAAGCAGTAAGGGGGTTCCCTTGGGTCTTCAGAGCTTCAGGAACTCTTTTTATTTGGGTCCTTCTCTGTACCACTTTGTGTGTAGGGATTGGGGTTGGGGGTCAAGTTCCTCCTTTTGCCCCCCTGTATATAGATTTATGGTTACAGACAGGATTTGGAGGTCAAACAGCAAGGCTGCTTCCTCGAGAAGGCATGACAGAGTTGAAGAAAGTCTAGAGAATGGGTTTAAGGGAAAGGGGTGTGTGTGCGTGTAGAGGTAGCCCTATGAGGGTACCACAGGAGGACTGTATACAGTAACTCCATCTAACCTGGTAGGGATGCTGAAAGGTGACTGCCCAGAAGAGTTAGCAAGAGAGCCCGGCGCTGGTCTAACCCTAGTCTCTCCTTATGGTGAAGGTTTGTTTCATCAGAGCTTAGAGGCCCGGGGACAATAAACTCCTCAACATCAGGGTCTGTCATGGTTTTCTGCTAGTGTAGTGCATTGGGCACAGCAGGCATCTAATAAAAGTCTGTGGAATGGAATTGAATTGGGCCTCTGTGATAGCAGAGAAGTATTTATGGGATTTGCTTGTCAGAGGAACCCCACCCCCAGTGTCTGGTGGTCTGGGCCCTCATTCCCTGCCTCGGGTACCCTGGCTCTGGTCCAGGGGAGCACTGTTGTGTCTTCTGCGTGCCCTGGAGAGCAGGGTCTCTTTGCAGGCCCCTTGGCCTGTGTGTATTGGTGAGGAGATGGAGAAAATCGGATTTGACCTAAGGTTTGTTCATTAACTCATGGGTTGGTGGCCTTGGACCAAAGTTGTCCAGCAGGCCACCCAATTCCTGGCTTTCTGCCTGAGATACAATACTTTTAGGCCCACAAGCAGCAAGAGTCCATGAGGAGGAGGTGGACAGTGAGTTCCAGCCATCACAAGTTGCTGGCCCTGTTCCCTACACAGTCTGGGATCCTGCCCATGCCTGGGTTCCCAACTTCTGCTCCATCACTGGATGAGAATGCTTTTGACTCTTGGTGTTGGCCTTAGCTTGTGCCCGTCCCTGGTGCTTGATTCCACTCTGTTCCTTGTGGCCTGTCAGCACTGTGATGGCAGGACCTCTCTGGGTTTCAGCATCCTCAGAGTTCATGGTGGCCAATCCCAAATTCAGCAGCAAGGTCAAGGCAGGAGCACCCTGCAGGTGGAACAGACATATGTTCAAAGCATCTTCCCCTCATCTAGGGCAAGAGGAAGGGCAAGGGGCCAGGGAAGGACCAGGGCAGTTCAGCAGCATGGTGACATGCTGTACCAAATAAGTCACTGGCTTTACATTTCTACTCTGATTCCATCTACTCTGATCATAACTCCTCACTGATGAGATTGGCATCTGAGGCTATGACTGGAAGATGATAAACTCAGTGTATTCTAACAAGCCTGGGCAACATGGAGCTAGGATGTGCAATGATAGCCTTGGGATTGGCTGGATTTGAGTTCTTTTCCTTGGCTTAGATTATAGTCAAACCAATTCCTGTATAGGTAATTTGCTGCTCAGTCTTTAATTCTGAAGAGCACCTTAGAGAATTAAAATGAAAGACAACACACTCCTGTAGAATACAGTTTAATCCATCCCCAGCTCTGCGGCATCGGCCGAGATAACCGTGGAGCGCATGCAAAATCTATGTTGCTTCCACAGTGAGGAAGGCATGGGGGTCGTTCTGGGAGGCCTGGAGTGAGCAGCTGCTGCAGCACCCTTTCCCACCCATAAAGGGAAGGAAAGCTCAGGCTACTGAGTTAGTTAGCATTCTCAAACAATGTCTTATTCTTATGACTGCAGAACTAAATGTGTTGACAAAAAAGGAGAGTTGGTGAGATCTCATCAGTTAAATTAACAAACATTTATTAATTGCTGAGCGTGTGTAAAGGTGCTATGTAGATGTTGGGGATACAAAGACAGATAGGGCAGGGTGCCCGTCCCCGGGGAGTTTATAGAACCCTGCACTTCTGGGAAGTCTGTTTCTATACATAGAAAGTTGTTTGGGGGGCATAATTTCCCAAATGATATGGCTAAATTGTATACAGTGACTTTCTGTGTTTGTGCACCTTTTTGTGTGTCCTAGGATGAAGCAGGCTGAACCATAAGCTACCTTAATCTTGGGCACAGAATAAATACATCAAAGGACTGGGCAAGGGTGAGGTAGGGAGGGACAGCGATAACCCCTTGTCATTATTTCAATGGTAAATCCATCTTTTTGACCCTTCTCTACTCTCTTGGGCCTCTAAGCAGTTAGAAGTCATAGGATAAAAGTCTGTGCCACAGCGGGGGTAGCCAGTGACCCCAATATATGTCAGGTGTCCTTTGAAGTCCTAGCTGTAGGCCAGAAAAGCAAATGAAAATACATGCAAATATGCCTAGAACACAATTTTTTAAAGTAAACTGAAGTTCTTTCCAAATAAGCCCACATTTCCAGATGCTAACTACTTCTTGAATTTGTTGAAGAAAAACAGCTGTAGGAAGCATTCAGAATGAGCACTCTATGGAGGAGATATTTGGAAAATCAACGATGAGAAATGACTAGGAAAAGCTTTCCCTCTGTGAGACCAATTCTGGAACTACACAATGCATTCCTTTTGCCTATGATGTTAAGATAAATCATTGTTCCAAGTGACGAGAGCTCCTTTTTCAAAAAGTCACCTGTGTTATCTGGTGTTGTCAGTGGGACCCCGTGTGATGACCGACCTGGCTGCTGATTACAAAATGTGGAAAGCATGTTGTATAGCCTAAATCTCACAAAATGAGCTGTCCCAGTGCTTAGGAAGACAGCTAGCCTTACCAAATCTGAGACTTTCACAATCTTCAGGATTAAGAGAGGCCACCCCACTGCTCCTGTCCTGGGAAGGTGATGCACTCTATGGTCTAGTCATGCTCTCCTGCTTGATGTTCCCCATCTATGACTGGAGCTCTCCTCTCCCGGTCTTTGCACAGGCTGTGCCCCTTGCCTGGAACGCACTCCTTCCTTACCACCACCTTGCAGAATCCCTAACTTTCTTCAAGACTCAGCTCAAGGGTCACTCCTACCAGAAGTCAACTCTTATCCTCCTCATTTGCTAGTACCTCCTCTCCCTCCTCCCCACCCCCAACATGTTTCCTGTAAACACTGATGACAGCACCTGTTTTACCTACCTCATAGGGCATGTTTTGAGGATCCAGTGAGATCATGTATATAACACTTTGCAAACCTTTGAGTTTCTTATGAATATGAAAAGACTTTTTTCATGGAAGGCTACTGTACAACTCGAGAACTAGATAGATGTCATAAGGAGAGCCTTGAGAGCCAATAACCGGTGATGGCCCAAATCCAAATCCAGACTGGAGAAATCATGCCAGTGGTCAGCCAAATGGAGCTAACCATTTCAACACAGTCAATGCCCTTGTCAATGTTTTACCACATGTGGTAAAGGTTTGGGACACAGTCAAAACATAATTATTAAGTGCCTACAATGAGCCTGGCACGGTGAGAAGCACTGGACATAGCTGAGACAAGTTCCACCAATGGCTATGCCCCTCACTGTCCTCTCTCTCTTGGGTGTTCTGTGCAAAAACATTAGAGCAACCTTTGGCTTTAGCAAGGGCACAACTCACTGCCAGAAAACAATTCTATCTCTTGCATGCTTTCCTTACCACTTTACTGAGTCCTGCCTGGTTTTGTGTTAGCATGGTATGAATTATCAGACTTCTACTGTCTGGAACCTGACTTTGGTGGCCCAGCCCATGAGATCTTCATACTATCAGCTCAGCTGTGAACTCAGCTGAACTCAGCCTGGCAATTTTCACAGGGCCCAGACTGGGTTTCATTCCAGGTTCTGAGAAAAGTGCTTACATTAGAATGTAAAATCTCTGAGAGTAGGGACTCTTACAGTATCCTCAGAGTCTAGAATAATGCCTTGGATATAACACTTAATTGAATTTTTTAAAGTAACAGAGAACCTGTATTTAAATACTAGGTGCTACATGGAAATATATCATTTTTTTGAGCAAGCAAGGAACTTGAGATGATCTAGTTGAAACCTCACTTGACGTATAAAGAAACTTAAGTCCCAAAATGTAATCTGACTTGTTTATTAGATAGCTAATGGTCTAGGACTCAGCTATATCCTATTGCCTCCTTTATACATGATGCAGCATATATAAAAATGCTTACGTCAGCCACCATGACAGTTCCAAAACAACAATGAATGCCAAGATGACCAACCATCCTAAACTGAGATGCACAAAACCACTATAAGATTACTGAAGTTACTCGACTTTGAAATTGCTCTGACAGATTTCAGAATCTGGAGTGTGAAGATACCAAAGATCTGGGAGAGGTGCTCAAATGATATCCATAAGGCCTTTTGTCCTGGGCCATCTTCTCTCTCTACAGTCTTGATGATATCATCAGCTCCCATGGGTTTATGCTAACACATAGATTTATGTAACTAGTCCCAGTGTGCCTCATGAACATCAATCCTGAATCACTAATTGCCTACTGTATATTTCAAACTAGATGCCCTGGAGATGTTCCAAACATGTCCAGGAGAGAACTCATTATGTTCCCTGACATCCTCTTCTTCTTTCAAATTTCCCTATTTCTGTTGAAGGCACCACCATTATGCCAGTCCTGTAGGTTTCTAAACTCTTCCTTAAAACTCCTGCCTCTCTCTTCCCGCGCATAGCCAATTGGTTGCCAAATCTTGCTGTTTCTACTCCTACAAAATCTCTTGCATCCCGTCTATTCACATAAACCACCACCTTAGTTTAGGCCTTCATCACCTCTTGCCTAGACTACTGCCATGGTCCCCTATACACCTGCCAGGTGATTTTCCTTCAATGAGAGGCTCACCACACCACACCCCTCGTACTCAAATTCCAGTGGCTCCATATTGTCACTATGATCTATTTCTGTTTCTTCTACAAGGCTCTCCATCTCCCATCTCTTGGCCTTTAAGTGGGTCTTCCCCCAGTCTGGAATGCACTTCCTCCTTACTCTGGCCTCACTGAATCCTACTTCCTTCAAGATGCAGTTCAGGCACCATCTTTTCTACACAAAGCCTACTATATCAATAAATTTATCTTTGTTTTTTAAAGAGCATTGTATAGTTTCATAAATGTAGTCTAGACCATTCTCGTCCTTTTATTCAATCCAGGATCCAGCTCACTGTACGGTGATTTATTTTGTACTTCTTCAAAATACACTTCTATATGCATGTTTATCCCCTAGTAGACTAAGTTCCTTGAGAACAGGAATGGCTTTATTTTTTTGTGGCCTGGCACACAGTAGGTGTTTAATGCTTGCTGACTAACTGTGGCTCTTAGGGCTTATTGCTAGGTTAGAAATTAAAACCAAAAGTTAAAAATAGAGTCATATCAATGCCACTTCCCTGGGTTCCATTAGTCCAGGAAAATAACTGTTTAAGAATGAGATAATCCCTAAAATGGAGAAAAAAACTCAAGACCTAATTTTGTCTTGCTTAGAAGACAATGACTGTCAATTACTTCCACTCGTTCTTTGTGGGCATACAGCACAGTGTCCTTAAGAGCAATGATCAATACGCCCAGGGACAGATTTAATTCTGATTTCTTTTTGAACTCAGTTGGCTAAACTTGATGGAAAAATCATTATAAAAGACTGACAGAATACTCTCTGAAAATACAAAAGTTTGATTTCTTTAAACATGCTATAAACCTAAGAACACTATCTGGGTAAAGTTATACAAGTTATTAAGATAACATTTTTATAATGGAGGAAAATTTGAACTAGATTGAACTTGCCAAGTAATATTCAATCATTACCAATTGGCTTCTTCACCTACCTCACTGGGGTATTCAGAAGAATACTCTGGAAACTACTATGTGCTACACAGTAATGTGAAGAATTATCATTACTTAATTAAATTCAGGCATTTACTAAGCACCTATTATTGTGTAATTATTACTGTATCCCTGCCAGACTTCCTATTTGTTTACTGGTACAATGGTAGACACACATGGGACATTTAGAATACTGAAGACTCTCCTCCAAAAATCTGTTGAATTATCTGTCAATAGCATGGGTGTCTAGAAAATGGTTTTTTAAAAAGTCTGTTTTTAGTTAGGTCCAGTATGGCACCCTAAAAGCACCCTCTTTGAAACCACTGGGAGTGTAAGACATGATATTTTTCTGGGAAGCTGAAAGATTAGCAGTATTCACTAAGGACTACCATATCTTTGTCTAGTTCCCATAACCTTCAGAAGCCTGGAGATGATACAGGAACACTCTCATTCACTTGAGATAATTTCCATAAACTTACTACACTCTACTGTCAAAGGAATCTTTCTTCTGGAGACACTTTCCCCAACTGCCTACCTGATAAAGACCAACTCCTTAGTCTGCCATTCAATACTCTGCATAATTAGCTTTTCTAACAAACAAGCCACACTGGAGGTAACCCAGCTCATTCATTCACCATTCCTTGTTCCCTAAATTTGTCTCGACCTCAGTCTTCGTTTTTGCCACCCTCAGCCCCTACCCCATCTCCAGCGGCACTCTTCTCTTGTCGCTTTAGAGCTCCTAAGATGTCATGACCTCCACAAAATAGATCTTCCCAACTGAAACTTATCTTTTCCTCTTAAGAAAAAGCACCCTAACTTCTCTTCTTGGCATATCTCACATTTTGATTTATATCATCATTCTAGCCCATTTGGTGGCCCAGTCACCTCTCTGACTACACTGTAAGGTCCTTGGGCAAGAGGCTTTTTCATTTACCTTTGTATCCATTCCCAGATAATCAAATTCTCCAGGGATATACAGTTCTACCTTGATGAATGATAAAATGTCTTTATATCCTCCAGTGCCTAGCAGCTAATAAATGCCTTTGGAATTAAATCAAATCCCCTAGTGCTCAGCAGAGTGCCTCACACAGAGAAGATGCTTAATAATAGTTGAATTTAGTTATTAGAATTTTGTGCTACCCAAAAGATCTATTCCCATTAAAGTCTATACAAGTTTTCTAAAGTCTGTAGTTCTCCCCCAATTAGGTGAACTCATCTGTCTTATTAAAAACTTACAAAGCAAGCAATTCTTCCTAAAGAAACTTCACCGTTCATTCATAAATTTTTAATAGGAAATTATCCTATGGTTTGACTTCAAAATCAAATTCAGACTTTTTCCATTTATAACCAGCATAAAAATCATAGAAATAAAATGCAATGGTCAAACAATTTATTTTACGTCCAAATTAAAGCCTGAAACAATTAAATTGCTACATTATATATTATACACAAGCAATACAAAACATGAAACTCATAAAACATTTTTTGTTCTTTTTCTCAATGGGGTATTTCAAAGGTCACAATCACAACAAGTGCTGAGGGTGGTGCCTTTATCCCTTCCTGAAGTGAGGTATATAAGCATATCATTTCTACTATAAACCTGAGCAGATTTCGTGCCATATAGACATGGAAAAAAAACTGCCAACAAATATGCATTATTAAAGGTACATTTTATTTAATTTTTTTGCTGAGGAAATGGCTTGTAGGTCGTAGGCAAAAGGATTTAAGCTGATCATCCCAGCACAAAGGGAAATCAGGTGATGTGTGTGGCAGTTACAGTTCAGTACATGACACATGAATAATATATGTGTTTGTGTATTGTGTGGATGGTGTAGGTAATGTCTACAAGTCAGATCTGTCCATTTCTATACTGATGTTTCTATTCCTAACCCAATGTAAACAGTCCAAGAGTAAACTGAGCTGCTGACACAAAGCTCTCCTAGAGTATCTTAGGGCACTGAAATAATAGAGTTCGATAATTTCCCTCGAGAAATAGCAAGCAAGAATAGATGACTTTGCAAGATTCAACAAATGCCATCATGGATCTTAGCTGCAAGAGTACGGAGTGAGAGAGAGGCAGAGACAGGGAGAGACTTTGCATGCCTCACAGTGTTGGTGTGTACGGGTTCAGAACTGACACCAAGACTAGGCTGCTCTAGTAAGCTTTTACCAAAGGTAGATGTTGCATTTTGTGGGCATGTACATAAAAGGTTTCTATTTCATATATACAATTAGAGATCTTATACACACACAGAATCACACTAGATCAACAAAAACCTGCTACATACAAAAACTCACTGGGCTCCAGTGGAGAACAGTAATGGCTGCACAACAAAAACCTGGGAGATGGCAGAAAGCACTACTGTGGAATGGCACTCCATCTGCAAGTCGTATCCTTTTCCGCTCTTTACAGCAACAACAACAACAAAAACTTTTAGGGCCATCTCTGTTTCCACCGCTATCTACTTGGGCAATCAAATGCAAATGTTTAACAACAGACCGACCCATTCTCTCTTTGCACATAACCAGCACTGATGTTTGGTAGATGTTACGTGTGCACATATGTTCAAGGAGGGGAATGGAATGTCTAAAGGCTTAAGACCACAGCAGTGACCACTTTATTTTACAATAGCAACTCAGTAGCAGAAAATAAGTTCTTTTAAATCTCCCAATATGAAGAAGAGCAGCCAAAGGGATATAATTTTGCAAATTTACATTGCTGTATGCAGATACTGCAAAGAAACACACCCAGGGTAACATCTGCTTTGTAGTTTACTCAGATATCCTAGAGAAACACAGAATTCCAGACAAAAATCTCGATAACCTTAAGAGTTATCCAAGAACTTACCAAATCAGTCAAATGAGAACCATATTTCAAGCTAATTGTTTGATGCCAAGGTTACTTTTAACCCTAGTTAAGGGCCCTAAATCTTTTAGAAGGCATGACTAGCTATTATATTCTCTCTTCCGACTAACTAAATTTTCTGCCAAAGCAAACAAAATTTTTATGTTACTTATTAACCTTTGGAAATTAAGGATCTGGTCTGAGCACTTTTTTTTCTCCTTTGTTCAGTGCAGGTGACAATATTCCATTCTAATCAGCACACGACAAGAGTAATTAGAAATGCTACGATTACTGCTTTTTGAGAACATTTTCCGTGGGGTACATAAACTGAAGACCAAAGCATCCAAATTCTATTTTTCTCTCCATGTAACAGATTAACATTTGTCTCTTTACGTACAGTTTTTGCCAAGCATTTGGCCAACTTAAATGATGTTTCAGATGTAATATGACACTTTTCAAATGTCAGTGGTGAGAGTGAGCAGCAAAGGTACTCAGACTGACAAGAGGGCTGAGATGTGTGATCACAGAGGTGTGGAAGATGCATTTAATACTGGCTGAACTAAAGGAGGAGGCTCTAGTAATAGTTTGTACAGGCAGCTAACAGCATCTTCATATTACCACTGCATTATACTAGGAAATCATTTCTGTAATACTCTTATACAAATTTTGGATAATAAACTTCCAGCCTGACAGAAATTTAGTGAGCTTTTTTGCTTTTATTACAAGCATATAATATTAATTGGCAAAACACTGAATACAAGCTTCACTATCATAAAATCAAAACATTAAGCAATATTCCAAAAAGATTTTTAGACAAAAAACTAGCCACCAAGAGTACAAAAATTACACAGCAACACAAAGCATAAAAAAATGTAAACTTTCAAACGAAACAGTCAAAAATATCTGTGGTCTCATTTCTCTAGACTGCGATGGTTTCAGGTCTTTCTTCTGCCACACAATGATGTTAAAGGCTTAGTGGTTGCAATGTCTATTGTCTTGTACTTCTAAATCTGTCTCATCTGAGAAATTGCTTTCCTTATGCCCAATTAAAAGATATTGGGATACTCATTCACACCAATGCTTTACATATATTTTAAGCTAAATTCAAACTTTAGCCCATTCTTCAAACATAAGCTTATATATGAAGGAATTAAATGTAATGATAGCACAAACAAAATGTTATTCCACATTTTTTTAACCTTAATCTTTTCAGCAATGAGAATTTACCAAAAAAACTAAAATTCCAAGCCAATCTGGTGTCCAATTAGCTTAGTGCTCTTTAAACTTCATGTTTAATAAATAGGAAACAAAATTAAATACAAAGACCTAACCATAATTTGGATGAAGATTTATAAATCTTGACTCCCAATTTCCTTTAAATCAAAGCAAAGAAACACATTAGTTATGTTAAGGTCACACCTGTGAGGTGGTAGAACTATGTAGTTACCTGAGGAAATACAGAAATGTGGATTTTTTTTTTCTGTAAAATATACAGTTTAGTTGTCTGCATTAAGTTTCTTTTAAAATACTTTTAAGTATAAATTTATCAAATATTCATATATGTTGATGTATAAACTGGTTGGCTTGATCCTATATAGCATTTAGTTCAATGGTAAATTTCAAATTATTGTAAAATACAATTATATTTATCTTCCATTAGAAAAAGTCCAATGAATCTCCAAAGACTAATTATGTTGTTATAAAGACAAGAGCCAGGTAAGCTTTCAAAGGCTCATTGCCCACTGGAAAAAATAGCACCATCATCCTACAGTCTGATATTTCACATGGTCCCATATCCCCAGAGGTTGCAACATTGTATATACAATTGCACAACCAATAAGACAAATATTCCCAGGTTAGATGGTACAGAAAGATACCAGACATAACAATGGCACAAAGCAATGTCAGACAGGTGGCCAGTCTTGCAGAACGCGTCCACACTTCACATTAAGGTTTTTTGCCCAATCATTTATTTTTAAATATTGCTGACAGGTAGTTCTTTCACATGTGCATGTGCACACACACACGCACACACACATTATTTTAATCTCAAAATTTCATTCTTACAATTAGAAAAAGAAATAAAATGTGGGGAAAAAAACCCAAGTAGCTGGATGTACACACTTTAAAATCCCACCTACAATTAATTACCTTTCAGTTCAGCAGTGAGTAGATGCTACATTGCCATTTCAACATAGGTCTAATAAATGCACGTTTGAACCTATTGCACAGAAGCAGAAGTCATGCTCTTCATCCATATAAACAAAAACATATAAATCAAAAGCTACTCAAGGTAAAAAGAAGCTTGTAAAACATCTCACAATTTCATTTTATATGCCCGTAAATAAAGCTGGACCACGGAAAACAAAATATTTGGATGGTAAATTATGATAGAAGGCTTAAAATAGAATAAATAATTTTATAAAGTTAAGTTTTCTTCTTTTTTTTAAACCCCCCAAATCTTAAATTCAATATTATATATTCTATCTGAATTCTCTATTTGCAATGAAAACTCTTGTCTAGTGAGACTAATGCCTAGGGAATCCGTCTCACTGCTGCTGAAGATAATTCAACAAGATAATTGAGCTGCAACTGTTTGACCAGCTAAATTGTGGTGAAAACTACTCCACCTGCATGAAAGCATTGAACAAATCCGAATGATTATCCAAACACAAAGTGAGCCTGGCTTTCATTCTGGGGAAAAAAATGCACGTTTTAACCAATTCTGCCTGGAATGAAACGCCTGTTGAATTTCCACAGAAGGGAAGGCAGCAGAATCTGACTTTGGGGCGTCCCTCTGCCGGTGACATTTACTTAGGCACAGCCCCTCTTACCAGAGAAAGCTACAACAAGCTAAGCCAAAGGGAGCAGAAAACTCCCCAGGGAAAATAGTCCTGTTGTGAAGAGATTTTGACATGATGCAATTTTAGGAAAATAGGTACTTTTGCCACTGAGGTTTTATCGGGTTAACACACTTACAAAAGCAGAGTTAAACACAATAACGAATAATCAATAACCAGTTAGAGATGTTAATACTGGCTTCCATATATTACCTACATATCTATACATAGATGACCTACATTTAAACATACTGACATAGCACCATAGCAAATTCAAGTGATTTCAAAGATAGCTACAAACTTACAAATATGTATAATGCAGATTGTTATGAGGCCAAGTTACAACTGCCTGGGAATTAATTTTAATCTGAATTTGCATGTTGATACTGTTTAATCCTTTCTCAGTTTCATCACACAGGAAACTACCCAAGTTTCAAATGTTTTGCTTAAAACTGCATTGCAGCAATTTCTGGTCTTGCAGAATGCTTCAGCAGATTATGCATTTTGAGGTAGACAGGTAACATTTATTATATATACACATATCTAATCATTAAACCCTCACGTGGTAAAGTGGATTTGGATGGGGTATCAGGCTATGAGCTTGGATAAACCAGCAGTTCAAACAGTACTAGAAGTGATCTTCACTGTTTATATAAAGAAGTTGACTTTCTAAATAGTCTGAATTAATAGTTTTGTGTTTGGGTTTTAATGCCTAATTTATGGTCAAGTGGATTGGATTAATTTAATTAGCTGGTCTTGTAGCTGAGAATGAAGTTGCATTAACTACTAATTTCTTCCATTTCAGGCGTATGAAACGTGAAATGGGAAGAAAAATTATATAAAGGAGTGAGTCCAATTATACTTTCAAAAATGAATTCATGAACTCAGCCACCCAAGAAATACACGCTGAGAAAAATGACAGTTTCCTCAGGGTCGGCACTGCCGATGACACTTTGCCAGACCTAGAGCCACAGGCTCCTCCTCCACCCTGGCCTCAGTCTCTGTTACCACTGAGGGAGAAAGGTGAACTGCACAAGCTCTCTGTGGGTAATAGAATTAATGGTATGTTTTAAACTTGGATTTTTCCAGTTCACAACATAACAAAAACGGGGAACAAGGAGGGAGGGAGGTATCCAAAAGTGCACCAGAATTGTGGGAGGCTTACTTGGTGACTTTGGCTTGGATCAGTTCTGTAAATGGCTTCAGGCTCACTCTTACTTAGTCAAGACTCCAAATCACTATTATAATAAACGTTTGTGTGTTGGCAAATAGGGGATACTATTCTGTAAAAAGCCAAAGATACCCACATTTGGGAGAAATAGGGTTTACCATATACTGACTGGTGTTTTCAGCTTATCAAGCAAAAAGCAACTTCTATTGGTCAAGAACGTCTAGAATTCATTGAGTCCTTTTTGACCCTCTTTCTATACCAGTCAGCAGTCATAATGTATAGCTTGCAGAAATCATTCTAGATTAACATTTACCATAGAGAATGCAGGCTGGGTACATGCATACAAGGCAAAGCTAAGAACCAAGGCAATTATGTGGGCAAATCAGGTAAAAAATGTTGGCCTCGTTAGGCCTAAAATGGACAGAAATCACCTCATTTCTCTGCTTTACCTTTGTGTAGCTGGGTACAGCCTTTAGGAGGGTTTTCTTTTTTCAACTTGATAGCTACTAGCTCAAGCCAAGACCTCAACGAAGCTTTTAACTACTCAATTTGGTAGTTATTACTCAAAACACTATCAATTAAATCAGGCCCATAAGTAAGAAACAGACTGCCACTGCATCTCCAGATTGCTAAAACATATTGAAATGAAGGGGGGAAAGGACAAGTGGACAAATTATGGTATCAACACATTATATAATTTTTTTCATAGAAGTGATTAAAAGAAAACTAGAATTGTTCTGTAAGCCACTATTAAAATGACAAAAAACAATATATAACACTCAGCTCTAAGAATGAAAAAATTTTCTATTGCACTGTCTTCATGACTAGTGATATATTTTTAAAACAAAAGTTACCTCCCAAATAAGAACAGATTTCTGCAAGCTCTAACTCTGTATGACACGTCTACCTTAAAATAAGTTCAAGTAACATATTAAGCACTTGTGAGTATTCTTGTTAAGTGATCTGATGATATTTTATGCTATATAGTAAAATATAGAGGCAAACTGGGGGAACTATTAATTTTCCTTTTATTTAATATGGAAACTTTAATGCCATGATTAAATTATAAAATTAATGGAATTCCCTATTGATATGCTATTAAATAAAATTTTAATAAAAATCTTCTAAGTCTTCAGGAAGTTAAAGGCAACATAAATACAGTCAATCACCACCAAAAGGGATCTGCAGTGGCTTTGGAAGGACTGGATGAAAGCCAAAATATTGAGGCAAACAATGAAATCAAATTCATAAAATATACTGAAATTAATTCCACTTTTCAAGACATGGAAAGCAAGCAAAAGTAATTTGGTGTCAGGAAAGTGACATTTATATCACTATTACATTTATTAATCTGTCTTGTGAAATCGCAGCAAAGAGACGAATGCTATTCAGCTACATAAAACTGTGAAGTGTTTTCATAATCTGTAAACTTAGTGCTGGTAGTGTCTTGTTGAGTTGTGAATTCTTTTTTCGTACAAAAAGGTATAAATATTCTCTTTCAGAAATCTGGTTCCCACGTCACCCAGAAGAAAGATTCTGAAGTATGGTGTGCTGTGAGATCACTGGTCCTCCAGAACAATTCTACTGGGTCATGTGATGTGAGTTAAGTGATGCACTGAGAAGGTGCCTGGTGATAGTCTCTGCAAAAAACTCTGTCCCAAAGGACACTAAAGTTCTCTTACAGCAAGTCCATTTTGGGTCTGTAATGTAGCAGTAGAGGTGCTTTCTGTAAAAACAAACCCCCCCAAATAGCTAGGTTATTAATGGAGAAAGATAACAGAACAAAAACACAAAATAAAATTTTTTTTGATATATAATGAAAGAACAAACAAAAGGGTTCGTTTAAAAATGCTTTTACTATAAAGAATCAAATATGGTGCTAATCAAACATGAACATTTTTGATTCTCTGTAGTCATGAAGCCCCACAAAGTATGGGATGAGAAGAAATCATCTCCTTTGTACCTTCATAATTAGACCCCTGGCAATTCCCTGCAGCCTGGATTGCAGCTGTGATAATCAAAGGATCACAGACTAAGATTGGGAAGGGGCCTTAAAAGCCATCTAGTCTAATATTCTCATTTTACAAATAAAGAAACCAAGGCTTAAGATTGAATAACTTGCCCAAGGTCCCAGGGGAAGTAAATGGCAAGGCCAGGATTCTAACTGTGGC
>CM053592.1:148876016-148901409 GCA_028646515.1 Pseudochirops corinnae
GCGAGCAAGAGCTCTATGTGCCTCTCTCTGTACTTAATCTCCTGTGAGAAGCTCTTTTTAGGATAGGTGAGGATAGGTGAGTTGTGTGCCAATGATATATAAACATGTCCTCTGGCCTGAATCTTGGAAGAGGCAGATAGGGTTCTCATGTAAAAGGTGAGGGATGGAGGAAGAAAAAGGAAAGGGTTCTACTGGTGCCCCTCAAATACTCTTGGCACCTAGAGAGGTAGACAGAGGCAGAGGAGGAGGTTTGGTTATTCAGTGAGTGATCTTTACTGGCAAATGTTCTGCTGTGGGTCTAAGATTCCTGAAAACAAATGGCCCCAGGGAAAGTAGCTGTCATTGTCTGACATCCGTGTGCCCAGCATTTGTTCCCTAACCTTCCCTGAGAGCAGTCCTCTGCAGACCATCTCACAGTGGTGGTAGTAGCACCCCCAGAATACCTCTGCACCACAGCACACAGGGACTCCTTTCCTTGGCTCTAAATCTCTGCAATAAACAGAAGTAACCTTGACTAACCTTCGATGCTTCATAAGATAACACACCCTATAGGTACTTTTCTGTTGGGGTGACCAGCCTTTGCCAGCTACAACTTGCAAAACTCCAAAGATAGAAATTATCTGAATCTGTCAGTTCCCTTTCCGGAGAACTCTGTTCTCAAAAGTGATGAGGCACCACTTTGCAGAAGACCTTACTCCTTCATACTGGGAATCCCATGCTTCTACAAGTAATTCCCTCAATCTGTCCTTTCCATGAATATTCCTGACGTTTATTCTGCCAACTGGTATGGAAGGAATGGGAAGGGGCTAGAAGTGAGATCTATCACAAATTTAGCCTTGCAATTAGCCTCTTGACTAATGCCCTATCAAGTCCCCACAATCTAACAACACTAATTTGGGGGCTCAAGCAAACTGCATAGGTTTAGCAGTATTCTGACAACAGTTTTTGAAAACGACCTAAAATGCTGCTGTGAAATCTCCTATTTTAAAGGGACTCTTTATTTGTGTTCAAATCATCATTCTAATACTTTCGGACAGTCTTAACCCCTGAGAGGATTGGACTACATAAACACATATGACTATTATTCATTGAAGAGACTATAAAACACCTTGTTACAAAACAACTGGGTCATACCTTAAATCTCCATCTAGTAACAACTACAAACTTGAGTGTGTGGTCCTTGCCAAGAATTTCTTCATTGCATAATATATCCAGCTAATAGAAGAGGAAGAAATACTTTAATTTAGGGTGGAGTAAATGACAAAACACACCAGTCAACGAACACACATTACTACCTGTTGTAAATAAGTTAGACTAAAACTATCAATGACAAAATCTGTCTCTGTTAGTGAACTTTGAAGAACAGTCTTTGAATGACTGAGATGCTGAGGCTTCTCCATCATATAATATAATTTGTAAGACCTTATGACTTCAGGTCTCTGTTATCAGGATGATGGCAACCTTCTTTTCAAAGGGTCAATTAAAGCAAGTGTGGCCTATGCCCTGATTCTCACAGATGGGCTCAGACGATCTGCCTATGGTCTTCTCTGCCACCCACAGTATAGACCTGTGACTTAGGTAAGAAGGCGCTTCAGTGACTATTGTTCACTGGAATGGGGACATGGGGGGGGGGGGGGCACCCACTGAGAATCACAGAGGAAATCTACATCCGAGGCAGGACTTGACCTTTGGTCATCCTGACAGCCTGGCTCCTGATGCACTCCATGGGATGTCACAAAGATGAAATCATTTCTTTACATGAGGAGGATGTCTATCCCCATGATTTCCTTTAAACTCAAGAGGGGTCACTATTAATATTTATGGGAATGACAAAACATTTTATGAATTTCTCTGGCAATCTCCCCTCACAAGCTCCAGATGTGGCTATCTTACAGATGTAAGGGAAAACTGAGCTATACATAAATGTCTCTTTGTATTACTTAAGAGGGGAAGAGAAAGGCAGAAAGATCCAAAGAATACATTTAAACTGCTAGCAGACCCAAATCTCTTTCACAGCAAAGACTTTGTTTTCCATTTTTCCCATACTGTGACCTAATCCCCACAGGATATGCTTTCTGCAAGGGCACCATATCTTAGCTTGCCACAGTAAACCAGGGCATTGACAGGCTCACCACTCTCTCTTATATTCCTTTAGTCCCTGCTTCTTTTTCATCAGTTCAATTTGACTTCCTTTCAGAGACAAGGCCTTTGCATATAAACAAGGCTTTGCATATAAACCAAATAAACTTTTGGAACAGACTTGCAATGAACCGTTCCTTCAATAAAAATCACAGAGCCACAGTCATGGATATTTAGGGTTGAAAGGGATGTTGGATAGTTCATCCAGTCCAAAGACCTCACCGTGTAAATGAAAATACAGACCTTGAAAAAGGAACTGATTTATCCAAAGTCACGTCAGTAAGTGAGTGGCAGAACCAGGAGTGGAATGTCGGTTTCCTAATGTGCAATAAACGTTATTTTCACTACACTGCGCTGTGACACTCTATGTCAAGCAGATAATAACAATAATAATAGTAATTCATATTTATATGACACTTTAAGGTCTGCAAAATGCATTCCTCACAACAGCCCTGTGAGGTAGGTAAGTAAATAGCAAAGAACAAAGAATTTATTCCATTTCTTTACCTCGGTAAGGAAACAGCAAACTGAGAAATTGGGGTACTTGATTGCAAAAGCTCCCTTAGCAATCTCTCTTAGATACTCAAAAAAACCCCAAGTATTCCTGATTTTTGATGATGCACATAAGAGCTTCAGGAAAGAGGTGAATTTTTATCGTGTATTTAAGTATTTGATGCTTTTTAAGGAGGCATGAGTTGTTATCATTTAATGACAAAATGAAGAGATGCCAATTATCTCTGAAATTTTGGGTGGAAAAATCTCAGCATCTCAGTATATGTATTGCAATATTGAGCAGAGAGCCTCAGAATTATCTTCCAAATGATGAAGTTGTTTTGGTTCTAGACTGATAGCTCCTGGAAGTAGGAGGGATCCTAAAGGTCATGCTGTCCAACCTGCATCTCTCACTGTATTCCTCACATGCTTCCAGTGACACAGAACTCACTGCTTGTTCAGGAAGCCCACTCCATTACTAGCTAGCTCTAGTTGTTAGAAAGCTCTTCTGAAGAGTGAACTTAAATGTGCTTCTTGGTCATTTTCACCCACTGGTCTTACTCCAACCTCCCATGACAAGTCTAAGCCTTCCACAGAGTAGCTTTTCCAATGTTCTAGGCTAGTGGTTATGCCTTCCCTCCACACCTCTACCTTCAGTCTGATTTTTTTCTCAACTAGACTACCAAGAGAATCCTCAGTCATTATAGAGAGCGTGTGCCTCCCAGGCCCAGCATCATCATGATCACTCTGCCTTGTAGTTGTGGCTCCTGAGATAAAGTAACTTCAATGCTTTATGACAAGTATTTAGTAGAGTTTTTTTTTGTTACTCACTGTGCAGCTCCCTGAGGAAGGGGGTTGGTGGGTTCCAAGCCCAATTCAGTTTTGTTGAACCTTGCAAAGATCTATATTAAACACCTCCCAAAGACCCAAGCACCTCCTTGTCCTTTCTCACTGCTCTATCCCCTCTGTCCCAATTAGCCTTTGTTCAGACTAGGTCATGTTATGTATGTCTTAAGACTAAAAAAAAAAAATTGGAGAGGAGGGAAGGAAGGAATGGTTTCCAGTCAATAACTCTATAATATTTAACTATAAAATATATTCAAGTCCTCCTTCAGGGGATTTAAGATTGAGCTTCCTTAGGAACATGCAGTTCTTAAACATTTAGTAGCTACTCTTATCTACTGCCTTATCTGGAGATGCTTCTTACTGAAAAGTCCTTGCACACCTACCAAAGCCGGTCCCATCCCAATAATTATAATGTTGGGAGCAGTTATGATGCCGGAGTGTATATGTCCTGTTATAATGACAAGGTGAATGCAAAACTACTTTACATTGTTTTAAAATTTTCTAGTTGAAACTTATCACAAAATAAGTAAAAAATTTTCTAAAATGTATCTGCATTTACAAGTGTTGTCATTTACTTAATTTCCCATTTTACCTCATTGAAAGATGAAAGATTAAGTTTTTTGGCAATGAACTTCTTTAGATGCAAGACTGTTGCCTGTGCTGAGCAGCGGATCCATTTTCGTTTCAATCCACGTAATTTGCTGCTATTGCATTCCAGGCAGATGCTTACCTTCAAGAGAAAGTGCACACATGTTGGCAGAGCTCATTAAAAGGAATTCCACTGGGCTCTCCCTGGAAATGCTTTCTGAGCTATCTACAAATGAAATTACACCAAAGAACTCTGATATCCATGAACACTACAGTTTTCCTTTAAGTTATTTCTGAAGCAAAGTAACTCCATCTGTGGTGATTCATTTAGTGCACTCGAGATTTGGCTGTCAACCAGAAAACCAAAATCCAACATGTTCCTGTTTGCCCGTATTTTACTATTTCATATTAAAGCACAGCTCTTCCCTGGGTCACTATCACCACACCAAAGTAACCAAAGAGAATAAATAGCCACGGGAAAATACAAGTTAAACCTACTTCCTGTTGTCTCGGTCCAAATTTGTACTTTGAATTTCAGTAAAGAGATTGAAACAAGAAAATAATCATAGAATTTGCAGTCTAAATGTATTATCTAGTATGCATGTTAAACAGCTACTGAAGCATCCAGAAAAACTTTCTTGAGTGGGCTATGGACGCTTACTCTAGGAAGATTAAGTACAAAAATTTTTTGCGTTTCAATGTGTCTCTTCATTGGCACAAATAATTATGGCATTCCTCAAACTGTTGCCTTAATTTCCTCTATACAATACTAAATTTAATTATATTCAATAAACATACCCTCTTTTCTCCACACTCTCTTAGAACAACAATGTTAACTGGTAATTAACCAAGAGGCAAAAAATGAGAGGATGATTCAGGAATTAGAATTAATCAACTGGGCTTGGATGAAAGAAATAATGTCCTGGCACAGGGCAAGAAGAGGGAACCAATCAACAGGTGAGAGAAGGGTGGCCTCAAGAGCTGCTAAAAAATAGAAAAGGATCTATTAATTTGATTATCCCATCCCCTTCCCTTCAAAGGGAAAGGAAAAAAAAAGATCTTCAGGATATCAGAGAAAAACAGGTCCATTTTATCTCCCCAGCGTCTTACATAGAGACTTGGAAAACGTGGTGTCCTAACGAGTGCTGAATGAATAAATTAATGAACCTATGTTAAACCGAAAGACAGGAGACGTGATATGGATAAATTAGCACCTGATGGGGTTTTATGGGTAGGAAGTCAGAATCTAATCTTTGTATGCCAGGATAAAAAAGTCAGGACAAAATTTTGAGGAGCAGCTGCAAAAAGAGGCACCACAAGGAGGAAGTACATTTAATTTTTCTCATTTTAATAGACTTCCTTCTATTAGAATGAGATGGAAGGTATACAAAAGGAAAATGTATAAGTGAGTTGGAGAATGCTTTGAATTTTAATAAGGAATTAAAAGATATATCAAATAGCTGTTAGTCTTTTATACTTTGCTAAAAGATCACTAAATGATACTTGAATGGGACAAAACCAAAAACATTCTTACGTTGACTTGTGCAGAAAATTCTGTGATGCACTTGTATGATGCTATATTCAAGCCTGTGTGTAAATAATTGCACTCCCACAATATAAATCAATCTTGTAAGATTAAAAAGTGTGTGTGTCACATACACACACACACACACACACACACACACACAGTTTCCAAAATGGAGGCTGACTTAGTCTGGACATATTGGCGGCAGTCTCTCCATTCAGGCAGGCACAGAGTTGTCCACCATCTTTGTGACTTAATTTTTAATGGAGTCTGACAAGGTTTACTCACTTGTACTATCTACAGACTTCCTATCAGGTCCTCTAGTGCTACTGAATGGGACAGGATCCTAGGGCTTACAACTGAAAGGAGTCCAGAGTCTAACCCTCTGGGTGTACAAACAAGGAAAAGAACCTCCCACAGGTGGCAAATGGCTGAGTTGGGAGCAGAGTCCTGGGCCTATAAACCTGAATCTGGAATCTGGTGCTTTTTCTACTCCATTTTATTTCTTCTGCCTCATGGCCCTTCCATAATCATGGGTGAATCCATTCTAGCAACACCAGGGCTATGGAATCTCTCTTTCGAATATGTGTGTACTAAGCTACTTTGACCTCTTGTCACATACCTCTGTAGCTATCACTTTAGCATCAGATTTTTACATTTTTAAACAACTCTAAGACATTCTAAAAAATAGCTATATGTCCCATGAAATGAAATTTAGTACTACACATTAAAAAGAAGGAGCTCTAGGGTTGAGGAATTCCTTTCTGAAACCTTAAGAGATCTTCAATTTTCTGGCTTATTACCATGTAGACACACAAACTTGTAATGTGCTCTGATTGTTGCGTGCTAGACAGAGATGTCAGACTGAGTGAAGCAGCGCTGGTTTAGTTATGTTTCCTCACAGGGCATAGATATGGGGAGACAGAAACAAAGAAGCTCAAATAGGGTGCTATTTTCAATGGCTTTTGGTTCTACTGAATCCTTGTGCATTCATCTCTTTATTTGCAAAATGAGAATCTCTAAGTTGGTCACCTCACAAATGATCTATAAGGATCCCTTCCAACTCTCACTCTGTTATCCTTTTGGCGTCATCAATCATTCTACTGCTCTTAGCTCTCTTTTAAAATAAAATATTGTGCTTTTGGTCATGGCTAAGAACAAGAATGGAGAGATCTGCAAGCATAACTGCAGTGACAGGGCAGAAAAATTCGGTCTGACCTCTCTTTTGCATAGATTTACATTTCAAAATATATGGCATATATGGTACCCTGGTTACTCAGGGAGGGGACTAGATGAAGTGCTCTATGAGGTAATCTTCCCTAGCCGTTTGCATGTGAATGCCTGTAAAACAATGGTTAAAGTTACACTGAACCAGTTTCTGTGGTTTTACTACAAGGGCTGCTGAATCTGTATTTTTTACAAAGAACAAGTCCATTTCTGAGCGTTAATCACTACATGGTCCACCTACTGCAGATTTTCCTAGAAGTTCACCAGTATGCTATATCATTCACAATTGTGCATCAATGGGACTTAAGATTTTTTTTTTTTACTTCCTGACTTATTGTTTCCATTTCAGATCAGTTTGTATCAGTCTTTTCTATGCAGTAAAGGCAGCCTAGAGAAATGATCGTTAGCACACTAGTGGGCTTGCTTTTGGTACTTCATTGCTATTGATGCCGCCACACTATTTAATGTCAAACATGACTCAAAGAAACACATGAAGGAAAGATTTTTTAATATTAGTTACTGATATGAGTTATTTCTAAAACATTTGTCTGTAGAGCGTCAGTCCACCAACCAAGCAAAAACAAAATCGTTATCAAATTAGAAAAAAAGGGATAAAAATGAGATGATGACATGTTAACCGAGGCAACTCATAACCCATTCAAACAAATTACTGATGCCTCAAAATGGGTATTGGCTAAAGAACAGACATCAACCTGGACATTCACCATTTCCTAAAAAAAATTTAATCAATGTTAATAAATTGACAAAACAAAATGAACTTGCTCTTTGCAAAGCAGAGAGATACTGTCACCAAGGGCAATGCTCATTTATGGAAGAGACTAATTTGTTAGATCTTAGAAGGATGGTTTAAACTTATGAGAAGCAATGCCTCATGAAATAGCAATGAACAGTGAAGGAACAAACACAGGTATAGAGAAAAAGTGTAGTGAGAAACCCAACTGAGTGTCATCATCTTGACCATTTAGATAAAACTGAAAAGAAGCTTTAAAAAAGTACATAAAAAATGAAAAATAGAGAAAGCTTTTTTTTAAAAAACAAATTATTTTCAGTACAAAGTGACATAAAGTCACAATATTTAGACAGCACAGCCTTTGATGTGTTCCTGCATAAGAAAATAGTACTATTAATAAAGTAAGTGGACAAAGAGTAGATGGATCATTAGGCACACATACAGAGGTCAAAGCTGGGAGGGCCATACTTCTGAGGGCGTTGTATCAATTGCAAGATATCTCGAAAAGGAGAGAACAAAAGCTTAACAAAAATTTCAGATTTTATTGTTATGTAAAAAGGTGAATGAGAAAACATTAACATCAATTGACCTGTGTACCTTCTTTTTTACAAAAATATCTTACAAACACCGACATTACCTTAATGACAAAATGAGGAAACAGGTAAGCTTTTGCTAATTACATTCTATAGCAGAACATGTGCTTAAAATCTCACATTTAACTAAATTTTCTAAAAGAATACAAGATCCCATCGTGTTTACTGTTTGTTGATTTTTTTTAAAGCAGTATGATTTAGTCAAGTACTGGTTAAATTAAGGGCTTTACTCCAAAAAGGTACCCAGAATTATAAAATATTTCTTGAAAAAGTTAACAAGATAAAACCTGATCCAATGAACCTCGGGTCATCAATATCAAGTGTAGCATAAAATGGAGAAATGTTCAGTTTGTCAAAGGTGTTTTGCTCCCATCATAAATGATGTAGTGTGCAGGGTACAAAGGAAAGCAGAATTCCCTATTGATGATTCAGATCTTCCAGATGTTCCTATCTGCAAATGACATGCTGCTGATTGCATCAAGCCCAGAAATATTGCATAGCCTCTTCAATTAGATCCATAATCACTTGAGAGAAATTGGCCTAATTATATACATAGGATAAATGAAACAGATGAAGAATGCTTATTATCTAGATTTTATATGCAGTTGAATGGACAATCCATAGAGTTGGTCCATCTGAGCAATACATCTAATACAGGCACTATGAATGTGCTGGGTCTAGGGATTGAACAGGAGGAAGAGAATAGTCTTTGGGGAAACTACAGTTCTCTTGTAATGACCACAAACTTCTCTCCGAAACAAAAGTCCACCTTTTGTCTAAAATTTATTGAAGGCTTTGTTTCTACATCATATTCATTTCCCAGTATACCCACCTCCCCCACCACTGCCACTCAGAGAACCTTCCTTTGTAACAACTAGCAAAACCACTAACAAATTGATCGTGTCTAATAGCATACATAACATCCCACAACCCTCACAAAAGGAAGGTGACCAAAGATCCATCTTGTTAACCACAAATTTCTTTTCAGTGATGCTATATGGTCACAAGTTATGGAATACCACAGTCCATAAAAAAAAACTGAAGTTGAGGGATACGCAGAGACCAATGGAGAGGGGTACATGGTTGGCATGACTAGGCTTCAACACATTCCCAATTAAGAATTAAGCAAGGGGGGCAGCAAAAAAAAGAAGTCACTAGGAAAAACAAGAATGGGTTGGTTACACAGTAAGAACAAGAGATAATTGATAAAGAGATAGCCCATGTGCTCTATAACAAAATGTCAGAAGACCCCTAGCATGTAGATTGGGTCCATCAAAGTACTGAAATAAGACTCAAAGAAGAAGGTGAAGAAGTCATTCAGGAGGATGTACCTGTCTTCTTTCTAAGACTCATCATCACAAAGAAAGCTGGACACTATGCTTTGGCATGATATAGCATTGTGTTTTATGGCTCACCCCAAAACACAATCTTTTATAATTTGGATTTTTATTTCTCTTTGTATCACTAGGTAATGTGATGACCAGATAAAAAGACACAAGTGATTTAGTCCTGAAAATAAACTCTCATATAAATATTTTATAATTTTTTTTCCTTAAGGAAGACGGATGTGGCTTTAGCTTTCTTTAAGCTGATCATTAATCCAAAGGGCTAAGATTATGTCACAAAAGAAATCATTATTTAATGTATGCATGTGGTACCGCCAGCATGTTTGGAAATATATGGATTTCTGTATACTCTCATAATGTTCATAATCACGTGAATTATTTTCCTATTTCCCAGAGCAGCATTTCCCTTATTTGGCCATTGAACATTTTGGAGCATGAAATGAAACATACTGATGGAGTCTATGAATATGGAGGGATTCAGAATAAGGAATACCTCCAGGAAAAACAAAAAATTAGGGAAATTTTGGAGAAAAATTCTATTTCTGTAACAAAAAAATTACCAAATGAGTATTTCATATTTAATATTTGAGGAAAAAGTACTTACTAACATCGAATTTTCTCACAAAATCCTTATTAATATTGTACAAAACAACAGGGTCCACAGAACAATGTGGGAAAAAATATCCTAGAAAGTAGCAATAGCTCCTACTTACGTAGCACCCTAAGGTTTGCAAAGTACTTTACGTGTCTCATTGGACTGTCACAATAGCCCTGTGAGGTAGGTGCTATTATCTTCATTTTACGGACGAGGAACCTGAGGGCTCAGAGGGGTTAAATGACTTCTCCCCAAGGTCACCCAGTTAGTAAATATCTCAGGCTGATCTAGAATCTAGGCTTTCCTGAGTGAAGGATTATAGGACAAGATCATATCTAGGACCAAAAGAAGATTCCCAGCTTTCTTACTCTATCTTCCAAAACAGCAGCATGAGATAGAAGGTATCCCTACTCCTTCTAAGCACCCCACTGGATCCTTTCCTCTTGCCTCCCTCCTCTGAGACCATTCTGTTACTCTCCTCTCCTGATAACACCTCCTCCATGTCTGACTGCAAGGAACATGCTCAGGCCCCCTCCAAACCTAGCAAAGTCTTCCTTTGATACTGAACTGGCCTTGTCTTAACCCAATCCCTTCCTTTACTGCTAAACTCCTTGAAAAACATGCCTCCGTCTAACTCCTCTCCTTCCTTACTACACTCTATCTTTCCCAGTCTCTGCCCTCACACTCTCATTTCCACAATCCTTGTGAGATGGCTTCCTAAAAGGTCAGCAGTAAGCTCTCAACATAAATGCAAAGGCCTTTCTTCAGTTACAATCCTCATGGATGTCTCTGTAGCTGCTAACACTGCTGCCCAGTCAGTGCTTAGGGAGCCTCATTCTTCCCTAGCCTTCAGAGTTGCTACACTCTCTGGCTTTCTAATCTCTCCTCTTTGTCTCCTTCATCCACTCCTCATTTTCTTCATGGCTCCTTTATGGACTTGAGTGTTCCTCAAGGGTCTGCCTTCAGCCCTCTTCTTGTTTTTCTCTTTACTTTCTCCCTTGGTTATCTTATTTTTAACTATGCCCTCTAGTGAGACGACTCACAAATATCTCCCATTCTCTTCAGAAATTATATTTACATCTCAAAGTAAAGTATCTATAGGAAGCTGTTTCCTATATGTTCTACTGGCTACTGGAACTCAACATGTACCAAAGTGAATTTATTTTCTTTCTCTTTAAACCTATTCCTCCTTCTGATTTCTTGACTTCTGTCTGTGTAAGTACCATCCAGTTTCCTCTATCTGTAACTCTGGGGTTATCTTTTCTAATTTCCTTCTCATATCCCATCAATTCCAGGGTCTTGTTCATTCAACTTCTGTAACATATCTTCAGGGGTGTATTGGTAAATGTTTAATAAGAAGCTCTCAAAAAACAACAACAACCACCAAAACTGTATGCATGACACACCTTTGAGCTTAATCTTGCATTATTAACATTTTTTCCCATGACCTTCTTAGATCTAGATAATCAACAAAACATTAAATCAAATCCTAATCTGTAGCATTTGGCCATTTCCAAAATGTAAAAACTCACACTGAAAAGTGAAGAATTGGCTCTTAGTCTCTAAACCAAAGCTGGCTCTAGAACATCTATCTTGGATTTTGTGCTTGTCTTGCACAAAAGCCCCCCCACCATTCCCACTCCTGTTGCCCTGTTATAGACGCTCATTTACTACCCACCGAGACAATGTCATCAACCTTACAATGAGTTTTCCCGTCTTTGATACAACAAGTGTTTGTTAAGCATCCACTGTGTGCAAGGCCTCCTCTCCCTCCAAACCATCCTTTAAACTTCTTTAAGGATAATCTTGTTTTTAAAAATGTGTAGTTATGTTGATCCTCTGTCCAAAAAGCTTCAGGAGTTTCCTACTATCTGCCAAGTAAAGTTCAAACATTCTCCCCAAGCACTCTAGGTCCTCTATAACTCATCTTCTAGTCTTAGTTCCTATTTCACTAGACAGGGGTACTTGACCTGTTTTTCTTCTGATGTTTCTTTATTGGAACTGTCATCTGCTTTTGTTTCACTTTTTAATACAAAGGTAAATTTTTTTGCCTTTTTTTGGGGGGCAGGCAGGGCAATTGGGGTTAAGTGACTTGCACAAGGTCACACGGCTAGTAAGTGTTAAGTATCTGAGGCCAGATTTGAACTCAAGTCCTCCTGACTTCAGGGCCAGTGCTCTATTCACTGTGCCACCTAGCCACCCCCCAAAGGTAAATTTTTAAATGCTTCAATATACTGGTTTCTCTTGCTATCCTATATTTTATCTCATTCACTTAAAAACATTGTTCTGAGAAAGGAGTCTATAGGTTTCAACAGACTGCCAAAGGGGCCCATAACACAAACAAGGTTAAGAATCTGATCTAAACTTTATACACCCACCAACTCGCTCCTGTGCGTCTGCTCCCCTGATGTGCACAGCTAGAATGCCCTTCCTTATCTCTTGCCACGTGGTGAATTCTTACTGGTTGTTTAGAGGTTAACTCAAATGTCCCCTCTTCCAGGAATCCTTTTCTAATCCCTCAAGGAAGCAATCTTCTTCTGAGCTGACATAGAAATCTAATGTGATTATCACATAACATTCAATATTATAATTATCTGTATCTACTTGTTCCTTTACTACACCGTAAGCTCCATAAGAACACCTAAACTTGGTACATCATATTAGAGAAATCCTAAAATTCTTAGGATTTCATTGAGCAGCTAATTGCTTTTAAAAGCTACCTGAGTCTAGGCCTAGTGACGGGACAAGATGTTTTTGTGAAAGCCAATGTGCTTTATGTAATTGACTACGTCATTACCTGTGAAGAACATAACCTATTGGGGTAAAGCCACAGGCTTCCAACGTACTTATGAACTGTTAAAATGTGCTAAATGTTACATGTCCAGAAACATAAATGCCAGCAAAAGAGCTTTTTAAGACATGAATATTGATGGAAAGATAAACTACCTGTTCATCACTTCTGTGATAGTCATTGTCCTCTTCTTGTTTTTCTTCTGATGTTTCTTTATTGGAACTGTCATCGGCTTTTGTTTCACCTTTTAATACAAAGGTAAATACTTTACTGATGAAATCCAAAATGTCTTGTTCATTACTCAAAGCTATGCAGTGTAAGTCAAAGTGATATCAAAACACTAAAGCCTAAATAAAATAGTAAGCAGAGTATCTGAATATAGAATGCATGCAAAAGTCAAAGGCAGACACCTAGGTGCAACGAATTCTAAAAGAGCAAGGTCTTCTTTAAAGAGAATTCTAAAAGAGCATGGTAAATGATCTACCATGCCCCAGTTACTTAATGTCAGCTAAGAAGTCTCCTGAATAGGCATATCACCCTACGATATTTGATAAATTATCACAAGGTACACTGACTAATATCTACCTTGTCTTTTCTATATTGTCAACTTTTAGAGCATCTAACATGATGTTAAATGTTTAAGAGGAAATTATGGATTTTTTAAATCTAAATCCTAAAGGAAAAATCCATATGTATTTCCATATTATTTAACAGTTGTTAGGAAATTTTTATGACTGTTGATTTTAAAAAATACAATCTTTCCTGTTAAAAACAACAACAAAGTTATAGCCTTTAGGAATAAAATGTTCCAGAGTTCATATTTAACTAAAGCAGTCACTGTTCACCCAGAAAGGCAGAAAGGTTAAGAAAAGGGGAAAAAAATACACTAATAAAAAAATATTAAGCAATTTAGCTCATTTTCATGTGTCAATGAAGATTATTAATGCATTTAATACTATAGTAAGTGGGGAACATGTGTGATATTAATCCTTCACTGAAAGTCAAATCAAACTAAGGTTTAGATCAGGTTTAGACCTTAAACTTTTTCCACTCATGACACCTTCAGTACTTCTTAAACTGTGGGTCATAACCCCATACGGACTACATAAGAAGGGCAGACTTCCTTAAGAGGCCTAGATTCCATCTTTCTATGTGGACACATGATGTGGAGACTTGAAGAGACCCCTTCTCCTCATGGTGAAGTCACAGAGAGTGATACTACTTATAACTAGAAGTCTACCGCTTTCCCTTTATCCTCACATTCTTACATGCTTCACCCTATCGCCCAGAAAATTCTTTTGTTGAATTTTTTCATCTTCTTTCTCTATGTAAAAAGTAAGCCAAAAAAATTATTTTTCATATGAGATAGCTCTTTTGGAAAGGAAAAGGTAAAGACACCAGGAAAAATTTTTGTGAGATAAAAACAAAAAATGTCAATAATTTTTTTAAAGGAAGTGACTTGTTTTGTCCATCAATCTGAATGACTAACTTTTTTGAGGTAAACCTCTGTTAAAAAGTCCTCCTCCAAGACCTCCTGTAACATGAAGGGGGCCTTTGATTCTCAAAGGCTGCTGTGCCAATAGGCATAATCTCCTGAAGATTCTACCAAGCAGGAAAAGATTTTGAATGTGTCTGTCTTGCTAAGTACAGAAGGCTCATCACCAGAAGGTGACATATCAAGTAATGAAATCTGGTGGCCAGAGCAGTCCATGAAATGGGCAAAAACAAAACAAGCCTTTGCTTGTGTGTGGCCCCTCCAACTTCTGCAAGGAAGGCGATGGATGGCAAAAAGGGGGAGGCATAGAGTGCTCCAAACAATGAGTCATAGGCTAATTTCACTATTAGTAATCTGAATGTGAAATCTTTATCTATGATCAGCAAGCTGATACACACAACCGGAAGAACTAAACAACTCTATCCATACTGACATTCTTGAGCCACCGGAAGGATTCAGGATGTGGAGTGAATCCTCTATGGAGTATTTATGGAAAAACAGACATAAAAACAGCACAAGATGAAGCAGTAAAAAGGCTTGTCATCTGTACCCACACTGATGGGATCACAGAATTATCTACACATCTCTATATATCTAATCATCTATAGTTTTGAGGTGATGGGAACATGATACCTGATTTGCATTTACCTGATTTTCCCTTTGGAGGAGGAGGGAGTTATTAATTTACTATTACAAATGACAAAGTGAAACATCCCAAGGCTCTCAGAGCATTAGGCATCCTGCCTGGCTGAGACTGTGAAAATGAACCAATAAATCTGATTTGAAGAGCTCAGATGGGCAAATCCTTAAATTGGGGATTCTGTTCTAAAGAGAAGCAATCATTCTCATTTGGGGCCATGGAGCAGAAAGATGAACCGTGCCTAGATTTAAAAGAACTTTAATTAAGGATCAAGTTAGAAAGAAAAAGTGTGCTCAGTCTGAACTGGGAGGTTTTTTTCACATATGTCTAATGATTGTATCTTTTCTCTCCTTCTCTAGAAATAAACCCTAGAAAACTTAGTAATTAGAAGAATGTTGAGGATCTAGGGGCTGGGGGTATGTAAGACCAGGGAGGTGACGGTAAATAGTTCCACTGGCCTCTGCTTTAATCAGATATTGAGAGTGTTATATACAATTCTGGGCATCATATTTTAGGGAGGACATTTATAAGGTTAGAGTATCCAGAAGAGTCATCAGGATGCTTAAAGGTCTCAAGTTTATTTCTTATGAGCTGAAAGAACTGAGGATGTCTGGTTTACAAAAAGTAAAACTTTGAGCGAAAGCAGAGCTAATTGTGCTAGCTCATGGAAGGGTCAGACTAGTTTTGCTCTCAGAAGGCAGAACCACAAAAAATGAGCAGAAGCTGCAAAGAGGTAAATTTAGTCTTGAAGCAAGAAAAGATTCTCAGTAAGTAAGCAAAATCTCAAAGTGGAATGGGCTGCCTTGGAAGGTAGTGGGTTCCCTGCACTTGTGGTCTTTGAGCAAGGGCTAGATTTCTACTTGCTGGATATAGTTATTTTTATTCAAGGTTTGAGTCTGACTAGGTGACCTCCAAGGTCCTGTCCAACTGAGAAGGGGGGAGGGGGGAGGGTAAATAGGAGGCAGAAGAGAGGCAAGTGGGTTATTAACCAATACACCTGGAGAAGACAGCTACGGCAGAAGGCGTGGGGGGTGACATGGGACAGCTGGAGCTCAAGTACAACAGGGATCTGAACCAGGAAGTCAAACCAGTTCAGGGAGCAAGAATGTCCAAGGGGCTTGATGACTCAAGTTGGAATTCAGAGGTCAATGAGATTAGTAAAATGTGAATGTTGAAGGGTAAAACCACCTGAACTAAGTCAGAAAAGAGATTTTATTCCCACAAAGACTAGGACTGCTGATTGATGTTGCTTCTGGCACAAATGGTAAAGGAACTTCAGGTAGGACAGATAAAGAAGGCAAGCTTCATCTATCTTCTCTGGGATTACCCGTTCTGAAACATACTTCCCTACAGCACCTCCTTTACCCAATCCTATGAATCTCCTCTTCCTATGATACATGCTCTGACAAAAATGTAGGTTGTTATAACAGATTCCCTCGCATTTTCTATGTGGAAAATGTATTCTAGGGTAAACAGTCTTCTCATCCACAACCTCTACATTTCCTGGCCTTCATGAGAAAATGTTTCTTCACTTTCATTATCTGTGTATTATCTTCACATGTCATTATCTGTACTAAGGTTCCTGGGTGCCCATAAATATTCAAAAAACATATGAGTTATGTTAGAATACAAACTATTAAATGTAAAATCTGAATGCCAAGTAAAGCTTCTAAATTTAAACAGAGATTCTTAGTGTTGCTGATTGCCATAAGAACTAGGTAGAAAGATGACTTACCATTCCGATGTGAGTCTAAGTGCTGCTTTGCAGAGCAAGTCTCCCCTTTGATGTCTCCTGGCACTTCCATGCCTAATTTGTGATAGAATTCCCTCTGTTTCCTCATTTCCGCTATTAAAAACAACATTTATCTTTTATTTTAACAAGGCCAATAGAATGCTTTTATCATATTAAAACTCTGCCCCATCAACAGTAACATCTCATGCCAAAACAGGACCGTCAGCTGAAGAAAACGGATCATTTAGGCAGTAAATTGCCCCAGGGATAGGGATGTAATGGAAAGAGTCAGGAACTGAAGGGTCCTGTCTTGATTCAGTCACTCCTGCGTGGCTTTGGGTTTGTTAAATGCAAACAGGAGGTGCTGAACCAATACCTGATTATGCAAATGAATAACCTGTAAGCTTCCTTAAATAAAAATAAAATTATGCACAGCTGTCCAAATCATTGTGCAACTACTACAAACCCCTCCCCTCTCTGTGGCTCGATGTTCTCATCTATAAAATGAGGGGAATGGCCTGGGTGATCCATCTATCTTCCAGTTCTGAAATTAAATGCTTCCAATCTAATGTCCACAAATGCTCCCTCTTGCCCTTTCTATATAGCGTCCCTAGCAGTTCAGAGAATTGAAAGTGTTCACCAGAGCCACAAGTGATAAACAGCTATTTGTTAAATACACCTATTAACAACCTCCTTCTGTGCTACCCTATTCAATCAAGATTACTAAGCACCTACTTTGTACACAGTAATTTACTGGCCAATCAAGGATTATCTGTTCTTTCTAATCTTTTTCACAAACTATTACTATGATATCAGCCCCTAACATTCATTAAAAGTGAATGTATAAATACACACACACACACACCCCTCAAATACACTGTCAAGAAAATAAAGTTAGTGGAAGTAAGTAAATAACCCTTTATGGAAGTATATGGCACAGAAGCTGGTATATTGGTGGGACATTGGTAGAAAGTAGTTAGACTAGGGCAAGTAGGTGGTGCAGTGAATAGGGCAACAGCTCTGGAGTCAGGAGGACCTGAATTCGAATTCAGCCTCAGACACCTAACACTAACTGAGTAACCTTGGGCAAGTCACTTAACCCAAACTGCCCAGCCTTCCCCCCCTTCAAAAAAGCAAAAAAATAAAAAAATAAAAAAATAGTGGTTAGATTTGTACAAATCCTTTTGATAGTGGGAGGTCAAATTGAAACACTTACCTAGATGCTGAATTTAGGTAGTGAGTGTTTCTAGAAAGGTGGGGCAGAGAGGGAAGAGTAGGACCTGTTGCAGTTCTGCTCAAGAGATGCTGGAAACTGAGGAGATGCCTATTAATTAGGAGTAAAGGCCTTAGGAGACCTGGAAGCCCTATTGGGGAGTAATGCTATGGCTGTGCCAGATGTAAAACCAGCTGTTAAATGTAGTCAGTGACCAGAAAGATGATTTCAGCACAATTTATTTACCTTATGAAGTTTAACTCTTGACCTTGAATTACTAATCCTGCGATGGATGGCTCTCTGGTTCTGTGAGAACCCATGTTCATTTATATTCTCTGTTGCGGGTTGAACGGGTTTGGATGACACCCTGGTCAATTCTTGTTGCCTAGTGAATTCTTTTGGGTAACCCCTAAAACTCCATTCTGGCTGGCCCATAGATCTTTACTCTCTCACTGCCTTTGCCTGTGCTCCACCCTGTCTTTTTGGCCCCATAGGGAAACTACAACTGGCCACAGTTGTGTAGCTGCTAAATCTGTGCCCAAGTATAACACACAGTCCATGGAAATGTTGTATGAACAGCAAAAAGGGAGATCTCCTCCATTTAAGGTCATAGAATTTTAAAATAAAACACGTTGTCTATTCCTGAGGAAACTTCCAAAATGGTACTTGCTACTATCTCAAGAGTACTGGCTTCAGACCAACAGTCCTGGGTAGAGACACGAAGTGTACTATTACTAAGAATGTGTCTCAACAGGTACAAGAATTGAATCCTTTGCCATTAGTCTTAGCTGCCTGAATAATACTGATAAAATCCTATTTAATGAACATCAATTTAAGAAGGCATTCTACTGAGCAGAATTATTTTCCTGTCCTAGCAGATGGTTCATAGTTGGAGCTTTGCTGATCTGGCTTAAAGGAATTTGATAAAATGAAAGATCCTGCAGAATAGATGTCTTTGCAAATCCTAGCTCATAAAGTGGTCTATCTATTTAACAGAAATGTGAATTTGGTTGAGTACTGATGTTTTTAATTTTCTTACATTTGTATTCTGGTGTACAAGAGTGGTAGTTAGCAGAGTCAAGAAGGTAGGAGGAGAGATGGAGGTAAGAAACTGAGGTCGAGAAAAACAAAAAAGAAAGAAAGAATACTTCCTCCAAAATAGTTTCCATTTAAACACAATTCAAGTCTAATAAAGTTTACCCTGTGCCCCATGAAGTATTTTAAAACAGGATTAATGGCCTATTGGAAGATATATATCATACAAGATTCCGATTTCACCTGAACTGAAAAGGGACCTGAAGCTAGGCCATATAAATAAGGAAATTTATACTGTGGATCATACTGAAGTAGACCTAAAAGACACAAATGAATGATCTAGACATCAAAAACATGAGCACCTTTGCTGGTGATTACCACATTCTTTATAAGGTTTTCAAAGATGAGGCAAAGAATACTTCTCTGATTTCAAATGAATACGGTAAAAACTTCACAGCTGTTCCACAGAGACAAAAGCTGGGGCAGGGAAAATACTTCTGGATCTGGCCATTAGTACCAAGTGCTTGAGTGAATCAAAGCCAAGGTGATTGTTTCTTATCTCCCCAAATTCTAAACATTGTAATTAAAGGAAAATTTCTCTTCTAAAATGTCTTTTCTTTCTCCTCTGAATAAGATTCATCCACCTAATTAGTCTCTCCTATGCCAGCAAGGGAGATCTTCCAACATGAGAGTAAGAGAGGTTCTGAAATGTGTAGGTCTGGACTGCCAAAAGAAGTACGAAGGCTCTTATATCCAAGCATAAAGTCCCAGGTTCCCCTCAACTTAACTTTAGGGGAAGACAACATATAAAAAGGAGTTGAAAATCAGGGGGTGGGGTAGAGAGGAGGTACTGGCATGGAAGAGGTGAAGTCCAGAGAATGAGGAATGGGTAGGCCCTTCCTCAAAAATGGAGGTTGTGGGAAGAGCTCACCAACAGGAGAGGGGGGCCACAGGGATGAATGGAGAAGCCAGACAGAGGGAAAGGGAGAAGGTAGCTGAAGCAAGGTGCTGAAATTCAGAATATGAGTTTAGAATGAACTTACATTCTGGGACAGGATCCAGATGTAAGTATACAGAACCCACCAAAGGATTATAGGATTAAAGAAATTTCCAAAACCTACTTGTTTTCATAAAATGGCAGGGTTCACACAAATCTTCACTGCTACTTAGCAATCTTTTTATGCAATAATTATACTTCCCTATCTCATCTTTCCCCAGCCCCCAAGAGTATTCCAAATCTTTTCCTCTGATCAATACTCCAACTCTACAGCTTCTCTCCCTTGAGATACAAATGGCTGTTTTCTACTTCCCTGAGAAAATTAATGCCAACTAAGGTAAGATTCCTTAGTATTTTCCCCTCCAAACTGTTAACTTCTCAATACCTTCACCTCTTTCTCTCTCTCTCCCTCCCTACCTCCCTAAGTATTTTCTTCTTCTCATATCAAATAAAGACATGGCAGTAACTCCATGGGAAAATGAGAAGCAGCTGTGATTTTTGTCAGTACTGGGAGGTTCTGATGTGGAAACTCCCTCCACCAAATGCAGGCAGATCATAATCGGGTTATGACTTCACAGCCAGCTAAGTGTTTAGGTAGTTGCATGAGGTAAGTGCTGAGGTTCACACAACTAGTAAACACAAAAATTGGAATCTGAAACTAAATATTTCTAACTCCAGGTACAGAATTCTATCCACTATGTCAGACGACTTCTATTCCTGGAGCTTTGCCAAAGCTAAGTTTTACCCCCACCTTTAATCCCATGCCAGTCTACCTTCTCCAGAAATTCAGAAACTTGTCGTATCATTCATTCATATTTCCTCTCCACAAGTTCTTATTCTCTCTCTCTCAAATCCAATCTTTTTTTTTTTAATGACTTCTTACTGTTCACCTAGGAAACTGCTGAAGTGTCCTCAGTCCTATTAAAGAGCCCTCAAACCTACTAAGTTGCACTGAAAAACCTCATGAAAAAAAACAGCCTTCTCCTAACACCTCCAATTCCTTAGGACTTAATCCTTGCAAACTGGGGATTCTGTCCCCATCTGCTGAAAGGAGTCAATACACATACCTCTTGTACACATGTCTGTTTCCATGTTCCACCTCCCTAGCAAACTATGCGCTTCTTGGGGACGGGGACTCTTCTTTCTAGCCCCTCACACAACATCTTGCAGACAATAAGCACCCTAGTGAACGTTTGTTGGATTGGACTAACACAACTAGGCTGACTTAGTAGGCTCAGTGAATTACACTACGTATGATGTAGGATAGGTGCAAGGCAGACTGCCCAGAGGAAACCCAAAAAAGAAGAACATTTTTGTACATATACAAATGATCATAGATAAGGTCTTTTTGTAGAAATGGAAAAGAGATTATGAATACAAGACAGATCATGGTGGAAAAGTGATAACTTCTAGTCAAATGGCAAATTATACTAAGTAAAAAAACCCAATCATTTAATATTAGCGATATAAGGGAGACACAAGACTATAGTACTGTAAGAAGAAAAATAGGTGAGAGAAGAAATTTCATGGCATTTCTACTATCAGTGATATTTACATTTTATGACTAAATTCTGACATACTAGGACTTACCTTCTTGGAGGCCTGGTACCAATTTGTAAACAATATCTTGCATTGTCCTGTCATGACTGGCAAAAAAAAGCAAAAACAAAATTACAATTAAAAAACATCTGAAATTATCTTAAGATGCTAATTGAAATGTTCTTTTAAAATTTCCTTTGCTCTCTTGCACTGAACAATGCACAAAAATCACAAAAGATTTGGAAGTATTTATTTTTTGCACTACAGGAAAATCCAATATGATCCATTTTGTTTCTCATTTTTAAAAAGCTAAAAATCATAAATACGTGTTTTTAAAAATTATAATTTGTCTAGAATACACTTTGTTAAATGAACAATATAAGTTAGGGATCATATATACATGAAAATATTAACTTATAGAAAAGTATAAAAGTATGAAAGAGCATTTTAATCATCTGTATTTCTTTTTTTTTGGAGGGGGGAAGGCAAGGCAATTGGGGTTAAGTGACTTGCTTAAGGTCACACAGCTAGTAAGTATGTCAAGTGTCTGAGGTCAGATGTGAATTCAGGTCCTCCTGACTCCAGGGCTGGTGTTCTATTCACTGCGCCACCTAGCTGTCCCAATCATCTGTATTTCTAAATTATTCTGGGTTGTGAAAGTGAAAAACAGAATTGTCTTGTATATAGAATCATACTACCAGAGATCCAGAGTTGGAAAGCCCTACCATAATTTCCAATATTAAAGTATAAGCACCAGTAGGCATGTCCTGAGTTGATACAGTTTTGTGATAACACTGGCAAGACATCATGTGCAATATGCTCTCTTATCTTGCTCCTCAATGTTTTCTGATGGTCATCAGATGACTGTACAATTCCAATGACTGTACAATTCACTTATCTATGGCAAAAGACACTGATTAACATTTAAGTTCAGTAACCAAGGGGGCTGCTCTTTGGCAGAGGGCACTGAACACATACCTACACTTTTTTGAAGTATTGGTAAGTTTTGCTGATATTTTTTCCTCTTTACAAATATCCTTTGTTATATATGGGATGGTTCTCTGGGAGGGCAGGAGAGATAGTGGGTGAAATTTTAGTGATGTTTAAAAAATTGTAAGGTAACAACAAAAATTTATTTTAAAAACAACAACAAAAAACAATGGAGGGGTACCATCACAACCTGTGAGATTTCAGGTATAATTTCAAAATGTGATTGTCATGATGAAAGGGAGAGGAAGGGAAAGGAAACAAACATTTATATAGAGCCTACTTTGTGTCAGACAACATGCTAAGTGCTTTACAAGTAACACCTAATTTTATCCTCACATAATCCTGTGAGGTAAGTACTGTTATTATCACCATTTTGCAGTTGAGAAAACTGAGGCAAACAGAAAAGGTTAAGGATTTAAGGGACTTAAGAAGGTCACACACATCCTAAGTACCTGAAGCCACATTTGAATTCAAGCCTTTCTGACTCCAGGCTTGGTGCTCTATCCACTGCATCACCTAGCTTCAAGTGCTAATAAGAGACAGTCGCCAAATAAATTTCTTACCGACAATTGTGTGAAATACAGTAATTTTAATGAGATGTAGTAAAACTCTGTGATTTGAGCAACATGAATTCTAATCCTGCTCTATGTCAAAAAGTTGTTGAAAACCTGTTATCAATAAGCTACCACTATTAATATTCAGGCACACATAAAGTACTCTGACCCAATAATGTCATCCTACCTTCCTTGCCAGTCTTGCAAAAAAAAAACTTCAGAAAACACACAACTTGAAAACCTGATAATTATCTCAAAAATCATAGCTGTCGCTGGTCTTAGCCACACTCCGATGGGCATGGGGTAAGCAACAAGAGAGGCATGGGGTCAAATTTTAGCCGAATCATGAAGAGGAGATTTGACTTAAAGGGTCTGTTTAGTTGACTTTTTTTTTCTCTAACATCAAAATCTGTACTTTCAGGGAGGTAAAGGTTTATGTATAAAAATTTGCAAAGACAAAAGAATGGATGAAGTCTTATCTTTCATCTCCATAGCTTATTATCAACAAGCACATTAAATTGTAGAATATAGGAATACAGATCTGATGGTTAATGGGATCCAATAACCTGAATCAACAGTGATTTTCATTGGTTAGAGTAATCTAAAGAAACAGAAAAGTTGAGGCAGCTACATGGTGCAGTGAATAGAGAACCGGCCCTGGAGTCAAGAGGACCTGAATTCAAATATGGCTTCAGACACTTAACACTTACTAGCCATGTGACCTTGGGCAAGTCACTTAACTGCCCTGCCTCCCCCTCCAAAAAAAAAAAAAAAAAAAAACAGAAAAGTTTCTGATGACTTGCTAAGATTATGTTATATAGTTTCTGCCCTGCTGGATTTTGGATCATTGATCCAAAGATTTGTGAATGATCAGGGTGCATAAAAATATAAATTATAACTCCTTCACTGCTAAAGAGACCTTTATTCCCCTTTGAGGTGATGTGGCCAAAAAAAATCTGCCACCAATATTTTAAAGATGAACCTCTGCAAACTACATTAGTTGTCCAATGCCAAATAATCAATTGCTGGGTTCACACTCAAAGATTTCCCAAATTGGTGGGATCTGCCAAAGTTCATACTCTGTTGCCATAATCCCTCTTTCTGCTCTCCTGGGTTGGAAGAATTAACTTTACAAGCAAATACTGGGAGGGGTATGGCCAGATAACAGTTCACTGAAAAAGACTGGGTGAGAGCGGGGTTAGTGGAAAGTTCAACAGTATTACACGACAGTGAGAGCAGCTGACACGTCTTGGATGGTATTAAACAAGGCATAATGTCCCGAATGAGGAAAATGACGTCCACTTTACTCTGCCCCAGTCAGACTATATTGGAAGTACCGAGTTTAGTCCTAGTAACCACATCACAGGAAAAACACTGATAAGATAAAAGGTGTTAAGAGCAGGGTAACCAGGAGGCCACACAAAGAACTGGATGTTCAGGCTAGAGAAAAAGTACTGAAGGAACACTATGAGTAGAGCTTACAGTAGTCTCTTTCTCAAGTAAGAGATTTTTTTTTTTAAAACCACTTTCTGCAACAACGTTCTCTAACCGCCAGAATAGAATACAGAAAAATGGCAGTTCATTTCCGTTGTCTTAATTGAGGCCAAGTTTAATTCTCTAACAGAATTCTAGCCCCTCCAAACTTCTGTTCCCTTACACACAGGCAGTCGCGACTTTTCATTGCCTCACCCTGTACTGCCCTAGCCATTCTTAAGACTTCAGAAATATTTCACTCCTCAGTCCCTGTATGGCCAGTGGCCAAACACATGTGTAGTGGGTTGGGAGTGCAAGTATAGCAAAGATCTTGTCTTTTAACATCTCATCCTAAGATGCGGTTAGTTTAAGGAGCCATTGTATTTAAAGAGAAAACACTTGGATAACAAAATCAATTCTACTGAATCTGTATGGAGATTTAAAAATTTACAACTCTACCATCTTTAGTTTGGATACATTATCCTCTTTCCAATTCTCTTATCTCTTCCTAAAAATCTCCATTTGAAGAACTCACAGCCACTTAAAACTTAACATGTCAAAAAACAAAGCAAATTTTCTTTTCTATCATCAATGATGTTACTATTACTGCAGTCTTCCAGCTGGGAAGTTTAAAAGTCAACAATCTAAGGCATACAGTAGATTCACCTGTGGGACTTGTGGTGCAGTTGGGCAATGCAGGTCACTGAGTTCAGACTGTACTGGGAGAGAAGCATCAGCAGCACCAGGTAATTAATGGCTGGACAAATGAAAAAGGTAGGAACAGGTGTAGAGGTGCTACTGCGGAAGAGCTTCAAATAGCTAAAGAGCAGCT
>CM053592.1:148901909-148917753 GCA_028646515.1 Pseudochirops corinnae
ACTTCTGTAACTACTTCTTTACAGCCATAATTCACCACTGCAACTTAAACTTCATTGTTCAAAACAGCTTTAGTGGCTCCCTATTCCTCTAGGAAAAAATCCAAATCCAGCCTGATATTCAAGGGTCTCATCCATCTGCTTCCTACCTACCTTTCCAGCTTTATTTCTGACTCTTCTGCCTTAAGACATTCTCATCCATAATGGACTCACCCCAAATTCCCCATTCCACTCTACCTCAGGTCCACCTTGACCTCCAAAGATTATCTCTCCTTTAAGGTCTAGCTTAGGGGCCACCATCTCTTCTGCAATCTTCCCAGATTCCTGCTTGTTAGTGCTCTCTTATCTAGCTCCATGTTGTGCCCCCATAGAAGAATGTAATTTATTTGAAGTCAAGGACGCTTTGGTTTTGGTTTGTGCATCCCCAAAACCTTGTACTTAGTAAATAGCTGCTGAACTGAAGGCATGAGCCTCATATGTCTTGCCCTATTACCTCATGAACTACTCTATGCCCAACAGGTAAATGTTAACTGATTGACTCAATGCAGATGTGAAGACACTGTCTTGGTCAATCCCCATATGAAAGGAGGACCAGGAATACAGGACAGGGTTTTAAGAATTGTCTACTTCCAGGGATGTAAACAAGCCATCTGTAACTACAGACAAAAGTCTAGTTGTTGAACAACTTTCTGGACAGCAGACTCTCTCAGCAAATTTCTTCTAGAACAGCGGCTCTCAACCTATGGGCCGCAACCCCTTTGGGGGTTGAATGACCCTTTCACAGGGATCGCCTAAGACCATCGGAAAACACGTATTTCCTATGGTCTTAGGAACCAAGACACTGCTCCTCTATATGTCTCCAGGCAGGTCTCCACACATGCAGATACGCCCACATACAAGTATTAAAGGCCTTAGGAAGGTTGAGAACCACTGTTCTAGAAGGTCAGAACCTACTGGACCTTTTAAATTAAGTTTTAAATATTGTGTAAACATAAAAAAATTATTATAAAAAATTTCAAATTTAAATTTTAAATTTAGTCAAATTTAATTCTGAAAATTAAAATAATTTTTTACAAATTTATTTTAAGGGGTGGGTAGGTGGTGCAGTGAATAGAGCACTGGTCCTGGAGTCAGGAGTACCTGAGTTCAAATGCGGCCTCAGACACAAAACAAAAAACTAGCCATGTGACTTGGGCAAGTCACTTAACCCCAGTTGTCCTACCTTCCCCCTCCAAAAAGCGAAAAAAAAATTTTATTTTAAAATATGAAATTCTAAATTACTCTTAGAAATGTAACCTTCCAATTTATATTAGACAAATATTTGTGGAGTGTAAACAGAAATTATTTCATTTTAAAAGAAGAAACTGTATAGTTCTTTTAGGTCAAGAGTCATCACAACCCACAGTGGCATGCCCTAAAAGCAGAACAGAAAAGGGGTACTTGGCATATGCAAAAGAACTGTATTTTAATCCACACCAAGACAAAATGCCATTAATTGGTATAATTAGCCACAACGGAGATAGATATAATTGAACAAAAAACCATGATGAATCATTTTACCATACCAACATGCTGTCACCATACCAATAGGCAAGTTATTTTCATGTACTGTTATATCTTCTTCCTCTCTTAAATGCATACTTACCCAATGTATTGCAGTGGATGACTCTGATGAATAACAATTCTACACGTAGGACAAGTGTTATTTTCTTCCAAATACTTTACCAGGCAACTTCTACAGACTGTTTTCAAAAGCATATTTAAAGTTAGAAAACTAAATCCCCAAATTAGATTAAGTGCTCATACAAACTTTTACGAATATCCTTAAGCGACTAAAAATGAGTGAGTTATCTAAAGATTTGAGATGTTCATTCTTCACACTTTCCCATGCATACCTTGTTCTGAGCTTCAGGGAGGAAATGATCTGACCTCCTATCATCCCTAAGCTGACAGTGTACAAAAAGTCTGGGTCAATAGCAAAGCTCACCTCCTCCTTGCCCCGCCCCCATTCAATCTACTTTGCTTGCTTTTCTGCCTTTGGGGGATAAAAAGTGAAAGCTGGAAGAGAGGGGCAAACTGATACAAGTGTGAGGAGGAGGGTCAAGGACTATGAGGTAATGCGACTGAAGTTTCAGAATCTGAACATTTTCACTGTACAATTGTTTTTCAAAAGCATTTTCACTTGATGATCAAGACTAAAAGGTCATAACCTTTCCTTTGAACTAACTTAAGAGTAAAATGATTTTTTCCTTGTTGTGGGTACTGACTCAACTGACCAAGACGACGGTCCCTCCACACTTGAGCAGACCTGCTGCAGGGGATGCTGCACATCCTGTAGCTCAGCCAGTCCTTGGTGGTCTTGCATAGCCAGACCTAATAGCTGTGGCCAAGGTGTATGTGATATTGGCTTCACCTTGAATAATCAGGCATCAGAATATTCTAGACTGGTTAAAGCGAAATCATTTTGAACAAACCACCCCACCAGCATCTAAAAATACAACTAACCAAAAAGTGTATCTGAATGATTTTTATTTTCCCTATCATAATTACCAGAAAAACATTTCTAATTTGCTTTTTTCCATTTTCACTCTCTACCAGGTAGGGGTGGGAGGTAGGCTTTCAACATATTTTAAAAATCAGTGTTCTCCAGAATCCTCAGATCTATCACCCACAATCCTTAGTACACATATCACACTTAAAATGCTTAAGATTATAGAACCACATTCTAAAGTTAAACAGTGACATCTACCTTTCAGTTAAGATAATGCAAAAAAAATTCAATTGCAGTACAAGCTGAAATTTTAAGTGATCAAAACAAATGGGTTTATTAATCATTAAAATACATATAGTAACATGATACTAAAGAGTATTTATTTGAACATGATACTAAAGGGTATTTACATTCTATTTTATGTTCTTGAGAAACTGTCAGGGTCACCTTGATATCAATTCCTGCTGATTATGAGACATAAGAGTGCCCAATAAAAGGAGCTGTGAGCAGCTGAGTTAAATGATACAGCTGCTATCCAGAAAAGTCAAGGAAAAAGGCCAGCTGCTAGTACAATGGTGCCAAGTTCAAGGCTCTCCAGCACTGTTCCTACATGACAAATTGTAAGGGTCTTAGGTCTCATCTAACACAATTTCCTGTCTATCTTTTCCATACTTTAATTTTTTTTCTGTAACCCTAGAGTAGTCAGGGCACACTAAATCTAATTAGTTTTTGACCCACTGTGGTTTACTTACAATGATTAGATGATACTGGGATGGTAAGAACAGTTCAGGGAGGTAGTATAAAGCAATGGTGTCAAATTCAAAGAGAAACAGGAGATACTAAACACTAAATACAGATTCCTCTAGGTACATACTGACTTTGAAAACCATATTCTAACATTATCTATGTTTTATTGTATTTTTATTTAGTTTGTTAAATATTTCCCAATTCCATTTTAATCTGGTTCAAGCTGCACTGGGAATGGTGTAGGGAGGTGGTTGACACCTCTGATCTAAGATATGAACTTTGGCGAGTTTTGTACGAACCCTGCTGGTGTGACATTTCCCTATGCATCGTACCATTTGCAAACTTTAAAATGTCCCTCAATTTCCCCCTGTAGACCATTTATAAAAACAAATTTAATGGCACTATATGCCCATTTCTCCTACCACTGACATTACAGGTAAAGCAGAACTTTGAAATCATCTGGTTCAATTCTTCTCTTTTCCAGATGAACACGCTGAGTGCCAGAGAAGTGAACTTGCAGATGAGTCAAGATCAGAATGAAGGGATGAAGACTCAGTCTAGGGCTCTCTCTACCACAACGGGTAGCTGGCCTCTTCCCCTACACTTTTTATAGTATTTTCATTTGGTCTCTAATCTTGTCAGTCTTTTTGAAAAGTCTAAATCAGAGTTTTTCAATCTTGGGACATTTAGAATTTTATCACGGTGTCTAATATTTTGAACAGTAATTAATAGTAAAACAAATGTAAGCTCAAATGCATGGCATTAGGCATTACATAGTGCACATTAGGATTCTTATCAAGCAACAAATGTGTCATATTGACTCTGGATTCAAACCAATCCAAGAAAAATCATGTTGGGGGTGGGGGGTGGGAACCCCAGGTCAGTTTCTACCTCCCCCTCCTGTCACCAGCTGATGCATCACAAAAAAGAGGAGGAAGTAGCATGTTATTATAGTGGTAAAAAACATTCTATTTAGAGTCAAAGTTTGAGAAGGTCCTTTTCATCTGTAAATCTTATGTGATACTGTGTTTCTCCATTATGCCACGGCTTGCTGAAGTCCATCACAAACTATACTTTGTTTTACAGGCCCTCAACTCATGGCCCTTACTCCAATAATCACTAACTTCAAAAAACTTCTAGTTTTTTGGTGTCTTCCAGCACCATATTTTTGTGTTTAATAAGGGGTTCTCTACACCCTTCTTCCCAAGTCCTCCTCTGCTTGTTCAAGAATTGTAAAGGAGGGGATATAAAGCCCCCAGCACCTGACTCTTCCTTCTTGCCTTAAAACATACCTAGTAGTCCTCAAGCATGTTTAGGAAAGTAGAAAATCCACTTCAATGAGAGAAAATTCCCAGTTTTTTGTGAGGTCATGGTTTTAGGTCACAAATAATATAATCTTGAATTTCTCCTAATCTCTCAGTCTGTAATTGTTTTTTAAAATGGCTAATAGGTTTTAGCACCTGGAATGTGCTTTTTTTGTACATTTGAAAAGCACCTTTTAATATATTAATAAATCTATCTGACTTGTAAGTTTTGGGGCAGCATGATATAGTGGGAGGAACACTGGACTTGGAGTCGAAGACACATCACTGATTACTGAATATTAGGCAAGTCGCTTCCTTCAAGACAACTAAGGAAACCAAGGTTCAGTTTAATCTATAAAATGTAAAATAATTCTTGCACTGCTTGTTTTATAGGGTGGTGGTGAGGAATGTTATGTTAACTGTAAAGTGTTACATAAATATGTGCTATCATAATCATCCAAAGCAAATCTGTCAACCCTGGATCAAATTAAACTGTAACTACAAATTCCCCTTGTTCACATGACACGAATACCTGCAAGAAACTAACAGATCAGGTTAAGTTTGTCTTTCCAAGGTGGAAACTATGTTTGCTTTTCCTCAATGTGAAGCTTAAGTGTTTAGTGTTCCTACCAGGAGTGTGGTGGAGCTAGCTGGAGCTAGCAACAATTGTTAAATTTTCAGTGGGAGCATTTATACATTGAAAACAATTACACATTTAAACACTGGAAATTGCCAAAGGCTACCAACAGAAGACTTGATTTACAATCTACACTTAAAAAGTGATGGGGAAAATGTTAATGCAATGTGTCCTGTGTACTCTTTTTTTAAATCCCAGGGAGTCGGCTATTAAACACTGACTAGCATATCCCTGGGTCCCTCTATCTTTACCACGGTTTTCACTTTAACTATCATGGGAAGAAATCTCAGCAAGGCTTCTTTGGAAATTTTCTCATGAACAAAAAGCCCTTTAGCTTATTGGTCACTTGTCACAACACGGGTCAACAAGCCCTTAATTTTTACTAGAGCCATCAAAACTGATGGTGAGTATGTCAGTTCAAAAATACTCTGCACGTATTTTTTCTAATACATCAAATTTGTCCATTTTTAAAAACTGGATATAGGATTCTTCCTAAATGTGTTGTATAATAAAGGGCTATTCTATTAACCAGTTCTGTAGGAATTAGGTCTCTCTGCTATCTCCCATATGTCAACTCTGAATATACTTTCTGTACTAGGAATAACTAATTGGTCCAAATGCCTGTGGTTGGCTTTTTCCCATAAGTAATTTATTTGGAAATTGTTTAAACATCACAGGTTAAGTAATTTTAAAGAAATTTAGTGCATTATAGCTTCTGCACATTTTATATATAAGAAACTTAATTATTCTGATTTCTATGATTGTAAAGACATATACTGCTTCAATTATTTTTTATTTTCCCATTTGCTACTACAAATTACTACTACTAAAATGTCATAAACCAACTTTAGTCCTCTTTCTTCATGCCCTTCTACTGTATATTCTGGAATTAAAATGGCACAGTTTTTTTCATACTTGACTCAATTGTCTCCAGCATAGAATGATCTTCAGCCAGAAATTAGGGCCCTATGTCATCTGAGTTTTTAAATATTTTAACATTCTAAAATAACTTCTATACATACAGGTATGCAAACACTCCGTTACAGTTGTAGCATCAATTAGGTATCCATTGCACAGGCGGCATGTGATATGGGCATTTATGTCCCAAAGCTTAATCTTTCTGGTCAACATCTTTGGTGTCTGTAAGAGGAAAAAAAAAATTTAATTAAGATCTGAAAAAAAATAGTGAGCATTATTAAAAGTTCACTTTTTGTCTATGTGAATCAGCTTAATAAATATGACTCAAATGATTCTTTACTTGATCTCATTTCAACACTATCGCCTTGGTATGCTCTATCACAAAGAACCAAAGAGACATACTATTCTGGTACAGACACAAATGAGCAAACCTCTTTTGGCAGTACTAACACAGGCAGGTATCTTATTTGAGACAGACTGAAAGAAGAACACTGAATTGTTCTTTGTACTGATTACAATTGTCTTATATAGAAAACAAGTTGTCAAAATATTGGCTTTCCCCCCCATTATTTAGGAAAAGATTCATGTTATTACAATATTTTGAGAAACACTATCTATAATTTGGAGTTACTTATCTAAATTTTGCTTAATTTCAACTTATAGCTATCGAATAATTTAAATGGTATGCCAGAAATTTGCTGGTGTACTTTATTTAATATACAAAAATGACTATAGCTCATCAGTAATATGTGTTCATAGAATGATTTCTCTAGGAGCTTTGAGGCTGAGCTATCTACTTAACCACTGACATCCTCTTTTCTGGTCTTCTTGTAACCACTGGCATTTAATAAAGACAAAGTTGATATATAATAAAGAAATTAATATTTACCTAGCTGGAAGGTAAGTGTCCCTCTTGCAAATTGAACCCATTATTATAATGAGCTATTTGTGTCCAGAGATATTTAATTTAGGTTTAAAAAAATGTAAACAGGCCTCCTCTACATGCTCCTTTTCCCTTTCATAATGCCCATCTATCATCATTTAAAAACTCCTCCTCCTTTGATTGGTTTGAAAAGTTTCTTTCAATCATACAAGCTCAGGGCTGTCACAGTCATCTACAAACCCTCCAGGTCATTTGCCCTCCATTTCTTTTCTCTCTCAAAAAATAATCTTCTGTTTTTACATAATTTCCATTTCCAAATAAACCTCCTTTCTTCTCTCTTCCACAGAAAATTATCCTTGGTAACATGAGAGTCACCAATGGGGAAAGAAGGAGGGGAACAGAGTGAAAAAGACAGATGAACTACATGGTACAGGATCTGATAAAGATGGAGGCGTCCTGGAAGATGACACCACAGTGTGGTATAATAATTATAGAATCTTAGAGCTGAAAGAAACCTCAAAAGTCACCTAATCCTGACCATAACTAGCACAAGTTCCATGTATGACAACCTGGAGAAGTGACTCCCTCTCAGTCTCTACTTGAAACTTTCAGTCACGGGAATTATGTTTCTCCAAATTACTCACACACACACAGACACACAGACACACACAGACAGACACAGACACACAAACGCCCCCCTACCCCTAAATTGTAATTCTACATACAAAATTATAGATGAAGAAAAAAACCTAAGTAGGCAGAGCAGTAATTCTTATTGCTACTTTAGAGATGAAAAAGCTAAATCTGAGCCTGGCTACACTGGGCAACTTGCTCCCTCAGCCAGCAGGGCTCTAAGGCCAAGGCCTGCCCTCTGCCCTCTGCTGCCTGGCATCACGTGGCTGCCCTTCATTCAGAAGGTGTACCAGCCCCTTCTCTTGGCTTGAATGGGGGAAAGTAAAGAAAAGAACAGGCTCTTTGAGGAAGGTTTTAAAGGATACAGTGTCACAGAAGAAACTTAATTTCAGGAGGCTACAAGAAGAAAAGTTTTGAGGATGTATGGAAGATCTGTTCATAATAAGCATAGCAGAAGGGATGTACCCCAGTAGGGCTGGAAAACGAGGTTCAAATCCACCTTTGCTTACTCCCTGATTTTAGGCTTGAAAGGGCTAGACTAGATAACAACTCATCTTTATACAGTGCTTTGGGATTTACAAAGCACTTTCCTCACAATGCCTCACCATCCTGCAAGATCACATCAGCCTTAGTACTCAAACCCCATCAGCACCCCCTATCTCTCCAACAGTTCTCTGGTAAGAGGACAGGAGCATAGGGCTCTGCCCAAAACACCCGTCTAAGGAGGGTCATCTTTTCATTTCCCTCCCAGATGAACTCCTCTGCCTTTCTCCATTGTGCTCCAGCCTGCACTGGTTCCTCCTCTTTCCTCCCCTCCCCACTTGGCGGCCTCCTTTCTTGCACTGTTCCTCCCGTTAGGGTGTGTACTCCTTGAGTCTTTTTTTCCATATTTGTATCCCTGGAACACAGCAGCACCTGGCCCAGAGTAGGCACTTAAATGTTCATTGACTGCTGTATTTTTCAGAGAACGTGACCTGTGTCCATGGTCACACCGCTAGGGTTACAGCCAGTATTATGCCACACTGTTACAATATTTTACGGTGATTCAATTTTCACTAAGATCCCTTTCAACTCTGAAACCTCTGACCTCAGTGTCTCAGCAGCAAGGAAAAGAAGTCTGGGATTTAGAAAGGGCATTGATATGTGCTTGATTGTTGAGTAATTTAACTACCTGACTATTTTTCTTTCTGTTTTCAGTTTTTAAATTTATTAAAATAAATCTTTTCTGTCAGTCTTTTCTTTACTTCCTTGTATGTTTTCTAGTCCTTTGCTGTGTACTTTTCATTCTATTTCCCCCCTCCCAAGTCTACAATTAAAAAGAGATGTGTATGTATGGATGTGTGCACATACATACAGACAGACATATACATATGCAGAGATGTCCATAAACATAAATAATGCACATATATACTCAAACACCTGTATGTAAAACAGTATTAAGCTTATTTCCACCTGTTACATGTTTCTCTGAGCATGGAAAGCATCTTTCTTAACCAGCTCAAGTCTTTCCATATTTTCCTAAATCCATCAATTCATTTCCTATACTACAACAATATTCCAACCCAATCACATTCTATCTTGGAGATCGTCTATGAGAATGTCCTCCCAATTTTCTACATTCCTTCTATTTTTGACTATATATAGGTTTTATTTATAGAGGAAAATTTTAATTTTAAATAATCAAAATTATTCATTTTATACTTCGACACTGCTCTCATCTCATAATATGGTTTAAGGCCTAACACTACTGAATCTAGTTCCTTCACATCTTTTCTCCCTGGTTTCCCTGAAGCTCCTGACCCTCCAACTCTCCCAAATGAATGCTGTTATTATTTTTTCTGACTCAGGAAGATAATTTTTTAGTAACTTAATTGTGGTAACATTACCTAAGTAGATTAGTTAGGTAAAATTGTTTTAAAAATTATATTAGCTTTACCTACCCATGCATAATAAATATTACTTAAAGTATTTAGACCTAACTTTGTATAAAAGGTGTTTTGTGTTTTATATCCACATAGTTCCTATGTCCTATGTCTACTTAATTCAGTCAATAAACATTTAAGTGCCTACTATGTGCCAAGCACTGCTATGTTCTAGGGACACATACGTAGCAAGCTTTCCTGTAAGTGGTCACAGCCGGTAGAGTCCCTGTCTCACTGCTATGGGCATATGCTGGTTCCTTCTCACCCAAGACTGTGTTTCAGCAGGACAACTAGGCCTGGCATCCCTTGTCAGCAGAAGCTCCCTCAATCTTCCCCTGCTCAGATGCCTGACTCCCTACACTGCCCAGGATATGAAAGTTCCTGTGACTGAGGTGGAGGCTACCTCTCAACCCAAGGGCCCCCAGAACTCACCACTGGCTGTTTCATCGAGCTAGCCTGGGCCAAACTCTGGCCAAACCTCTGTCCTAGGATCTTTCATTGGATCTTCTCCTGTTGTCCCAGGAGGACCACTGTTCTGTCCCAACTCCTGTTTATTTTTGCCACTTTATATTCACCCCAAGGCACTATTTTGTCTTGTTTGTGGTGGAAATCTGGAGAGCTTGGAATTTTCTGACTTACTCCACCATCTTCCCACAATCCTCTCCTCGACTATTTCTCAACAAAAAGATTTGCTACTTTCCTAGAAATTTTAGATCACAAATGGAAAGGCTTAAATTATAATGTATGTTGGGGATTAAATATGAAAACATAGAAATTTTTGCAATGATTTTTCTAATTAGCATTAGAGTCTGAAGCCATATATAAATTCTGGCTCAGTTCCTTAATACCTATGTGATCTTCAGCAAGTCACATGGCCTCCAAAAACAAAACAAAACAAAAAACCAAACAAACAAACAAACCAGCAGGAAGAAGGGAGGGCTAGGAGGGTATCTGTTCCCTTTCTATAAAATGCCAGGGTAATCTAGATAATCTCTTAAGGTTGATGATGACTACAGTGATCTAAATAAAAGACAACTCAATGCAACAAATAATTTATCAAGTGCTTTATGTATGAGTCCCCCTGCAATACAACATTCCTAGTACTACCTCTGGATAAAGCACCATCTTTCAATGTTAACCAAAAATTAAATCACTGGATACTGAGAATAAACTTAAAGTATATCCAGGCAGTCACTGGGGTCAAAGAATTTTACAGCGGGATGAGCCCTTAGCTATCACCTCGTCCAACTCCCTAATTTTTAGAGATTAAGAAAATAAGGCCCAGGAGAAATTAAATGAATTGTCCAAGGTCACCCAGTGAGTAAGTAGTAATGTCAGGACAGAAACTCAGCTCTGCTGGCTACAAATCCAATGCTCTTCCCACAGTTTCACATGACACCAGGAAACCCTGCCTTCACAAAGAACAAAACTAGCAAAGTTCTATTCCAACAGATGGACCCATGGAGAGACAATGACCGTCCAGAGCTTTAGAAGGTCATTATACCATAAATTTCATATCCCACTGAGTACCACCCATTTTAAAATAATTTCTGATTCAAGCTTCCTACAAGTTCTCCATTTTTAGAACTGTGTGACTCAAGTTAGTTCATTTTGTACCGTGCTGACTGGAAGTGAAACTCCTTATTAACCTACCAGATTATTAAGAAAAATGCTACCTTTATCAATGTCACCACCACCACCATCATCATCACCAGGTTTTTGAGTGTTTACTATGTGCTAGACATAGCTAAGAGCTGGGGACAAAAAGAAAGGCAAAAAATGTGGTCTCTGCCCTCATTGTGAGGGAGACAACATGCAAACAATGCTGTACAGATAAGATATTTTAAGTGTAAATCAGAAGTAATCTCAAAGGAAGTCCCTCCTCTTACAAAAGGTGGGATTTGAGGTGAGCCTTAAAAGAAGCCAGGAGGGAAGGGTAGGAGAGAGGGTGTTCTAGGCCTGGGGGATAGCCAGTGAAAAGGTACAGATAACTCAGGGGATGGAATGTCTTGGACAAGGAGGTCAGTGACACCAGACCATGGAGTCCTTCAGAGGGGAATAAAGTATAAGAAGACTGGAAAAGAAAGAAAGGGTCAGGTTGTAAAGGACTTTAAAAACAGAGGGCCTGGGGATAATGGGAAGCCACAAGAATTTATTGAATACGGGGAAGACATGATTAGATCTATGCTTTAATAATATTACTTAGGAAGCTGAGTGGCGGTTGAACTGGAGTGGGGAAGAGACCCGAAGCAGGGAAGTCAACCAGCAGGCTACTATAATTATCCAGAAGTAACGCAAGAGGGTCTGCACCAGAATTTTCCTCACAAGAACCCTAAATAATAAGTAATACAATTTTATTATCCCTCTATCAGTGATAGGCACAGGAGCCTGACTTGTGACTGGTATGGAGAACTCCCCAATGAATGAAGCTTCTCTGCTACTTAGTCTTAAGAGTTGCCTAGAGCAGAGGTGTCAAACTTTCTTGCAGCCAGCAACCCCTCTCCCCCCAACTGGGGCCAAACCAGATTAAAATCTAACTGGGAAATATTTAACAAAATAAATAAAAATACATCACAGATCATGTTAATTTATGAATTATCCATTTCTATTTGAATTTGATAACAATAGTCTAGCACTGAGTATGATTTGTTCAAGATCACACAACCAACTGCGCCCATGTTTTGAGGCCAAATCTCTATCTATCCATTAAAAAAAAAATGAAACCAAAAAACCCAAGGCTCAGAAAAATTAAATTTGTTTTTTTAACCCATGCTCACACTATGAGAGAGAATCAAGTCTTCTCACTGAGCGTCTCACATCAAATTCACTGTTCTTTCCATGGTGCCAAAGTTTTTAAAGCAGAAAGATTTTCATACATTGCTATTACTACCTGGCTTTTCCTCCTTAAATTCATCTTACATAATGTCTAAAAACTATGCATTAAAAGGATTTTTCCCCCCGTAAAAATGTGATATAGTGGCAAAGCTCACTAGCCTGGGAGTCAAGAGACCTGGAGAGTCTGAAGGATTCAACTCTTTACAGATAACTTCCCAAATGTTCATCTCCAGTTATGACCTCCCTCCTGAACTCCAGCCTCCTTTCCTGTTCTCCAACACTGACAATACATCATCCCTAACTGAATTAGGCTTCCTCCACTTAGCTGCAGAGAGAAGAATGAGGCCTAGGGAGATAGATAATAGCTCAATATAGAGAAAAAAATGTCCCAACAATTAGAGCTATCTACAAGTAGCACAAGTTGCCTTATGTGAGGATAAGGTCCCTGTCATGGGAGGTTTTCAAGTAAAAGATGAACTACTTGCTAAGGACATTATGCAGATGCACAATCTGGATAAGGAGAGGGGCTGAGAATTGAGCTCCCTTTCAAACTATCAAGTCTGAAAGTACACAACAATCTCAGTTTCAATTGTGGACTTCAAGCCATTTAGGTGGGATGAACATACATTACTGCAGAAGGTTAACTACCGTCACAGGGAAAATAAACCAACAGCAAGGGATTTATGACCAATTTCACAGCATCCCTGTTAAATACTAGAATAGCTCATTGAGGAAAACTGTGAATCTTTGAAAAGTCTTTGTAAAATAAACCCACAGCTATCTAGGTTTGTTTACATGTACTTTTCTCTAAGCAGGAAGATAGTCTAAATTTCCTACCAAGATCCTGCCTCGCCAAGAGAGTCTAGAGGCTGTCTCAGAAATTCCTCATTCTGAAATACTAAAAAGATTTCGATTACTATGACAGTAATAATTTCTGACCACGAGAGGGCAGTGGGCATTAAGCTGACTGTTCCCTGCCATCCAGAAAACTCCTTTCAAGGATGTTCATTTCATTCAGTTCTAGGTTTGTGCTTCTTTTCTTATTTGGTTGTTTTACATGTTAAATTTGTACACAGGTTCAAGGTCATTTGCATTCTATCTACTGCACTACCCAGCTGCCAACATTTATATAAAGAGACAAGGCAAAAATGAGGGAAGGATCTTCTACCGAAAAATTAGTGTTTGTATAAAATAAGAAGAAAAAAGTTAGCCATAAGCTCACAGATATACTAGATTTTAAGAGAGAATAAATATCTCAAAGAAATAAAAAAACAATAGAGAATATCCTGTGATCTAAAATTCTACAACCTAAGTTGGCCTGAGAAGGATGGATACGCGCAGGGATGAAATTACAGAAACAAAAGCAAAAATGAATCTCCCAGATGCTTTCATACTTCAATGGAGTTATGATTTTGATAATTTGTAAGTTTGCTCAAATGATACAAATTGCAACCAATCCACGAAAGTCAATCCTGTATGATTCCTGTCCACGGCCTCTCATCAATCAACAAAGGGGGTCCATGCAAGAAGCAGGAAGCTTTTCTCAATTTCTCCTGAAATCACTGGAGACAAATTGAGCAATATGACTATCATTCTGTGTCCTCTTTATCCAGTCCATATTCAATGACATATTATACTCCTCTTCTTCAAAATTTCTTATTTGTTATATGTTACAGTCTGCTCATACCTATCTACCTTTCCATCACCATCTGTGTGATAATCATTTTTTATACTTCAAAGACTGTAGTAGGGGGCCAAGCTTTGCTGTAATAGTAACAGGAGAATGTTGGTATTAAGATGGGCCCTTGCTTTCATAGAAAGCTGAGCATCATTAAAGGAGTTCTGCAATTTCCTGAAGGCAATTTGATTTATTCTCTTCTTACTCAACTCTGGGCCCAACTCATTGTTCACCTATATATTGTGTGTGTGTGTGTGTGTGTGTGTGTGTGTGTATGTGTGTGTGACAGATATATCCATTGATGGGCATGCTCAACAAGTTGTCCTTCTAAATACATATTATAATCTAGGCAACAAAGATTCTCCGTCCACTTGTCTAGCCAGACTCCTATGGACAGTTACGGATCTCTTGCCAGAGGTTCCACAGCATCCATTCCACAGCTTGATACAAGCACCACGTGCAAATAGCATTATCTTTGGAGTGACCCTACCATCCACAAGGGATCCCTCTTCACCTTGAACTTTGCACTGATCTCGCAAACACTTGGCTTAATGCTTATAATAAGAGCATCGCTATACTTATTTATGTTATTTCTCAAGAAATCTTGAATGATTCTGAAATGTAGACATGACAGTAGTTGGGGAAAAAAAGGCTAAGACAGTATCTTATAATAAATTTTTTTTCATATTCAGCAAACAACAAACACAGCAGAATGTTAATAATGTAAAGGAAAAATACACACACACACACACACACACACACACACACACACACACACACACACACACACACGGTCTTGGCAGCCAGATGTAGCGGACAGAGTGGAGAGAGTGGCAAACCTGGAGTCAGGAAGACCCGAGTTCAAATCCAGCCTGAGATATTAGCTGTCTCTGGGCAAGTCACTTCACCCACTCTGCCTCAGCTTCCTCATCTATAAAATGAGCCAGAGAAGGAAATGGCAAACCCCTCCAGTATTTTGGCAAAGAAAACCCCAAATGAGATCACAAAGACGCACTTATGACTGAAGTAACTCAACAACATGGTCTACTGTTGAATATCACTTGAAAGAGCCTTGCCCCTCAACTCATATATAGATAATTTTTAAAGACTGTGGCCAGGGGGGGCAGAGCCAAGATGGCGGCATAGCAGCAGCAACATATCACAGCTCTCACATAGCCACCCCAAAATACCCATAATATAGGACTCTAAACCAATCCTAGAACTCCAAAATGCACACAAAGATACTTCCCACTAAAGTCAGCTCAGCTACGAGGAACCATATCAGCACTGCGAACCGAAGCCAGCCTGGCCTGAAGCCGCGGCTGTGCCCAGAGGGCGGCTGGACGGGAGGAGCAGAGGAGTCTCTCGGGTGAGCTGATTAGCAGCAGCTGCTAGCAGCTCAGTGGGACTTGTGAAGTTGGGAAGGAGGAGCAGTCCGGCCGAAAGGCCTCCAGAGTGAAAAAGCGAAAGGCAGAGATTTTGCACCCACCTCCACGTTGCAGCTTCCTGCCCGTGGCCTGCAGACAGCAGGGAGACTAAGCGATTGTTCTGAGGCCAGTGCTCTTGCGTTGAGCAGCCTGGATCCGGATCACCGTCTTGGGCCTCGGTTCTGGAGTCTTCACTATCCAGTCAGCTGGAAGTAATTAGGAAGGGTCCCAGCACCTTCCTGAGAGCTACGGCAGCCGGGAGGACCCCAATGATTTGGGACAGAGCTTTCCCTTCTGGAAGCAGAGCCCCACAGAGATTTTAAAAAAAAATCACGGACTGAACAACCATGAGTAAGAATAAGCATAAGAAGC
>CM053592.1:148918253-148960040 GCA_028646515.1 Pseudochirops corinnae
AGATGAAATTGCCCAAAGGGCTATAAATAATTGCATACCCTTTGACCCAGTAATACCACTTCTGGGGTTGTATCCCAAAGAGATCATAGAAGTGGGAGGAAGACCCATATGTACAAAAATATTTATTGCAGCTCTCTTTGTGGCAGCAAAAAAAAAAAAGGAAATTAAGGGGATGCCCATCAATTGGGGAATGGCTAAACAAGTTGTGGTATATGAATGTAATGGAATACTATTGTGCTATAAGAAATAGGGAGGATGTGGACTTCATATTTACCTGGAGAGGCTTATACAAACTGATGCTAAGTGAAAAGAGCAGAACCAGGAAAAATTTGTACACAATCACAGACACGGCGTATGTGTGATGACCAACTTTGATAAACTGGTCTCTTCTCAGCAGCACACAGTGGTAAGACAACTCTACGAGTCTCAGGTTGGAAGGAGATGTCTACATTCAGAGAAAGATCTAGAAAGAACAGAGTTTAAATGGAGACTGAAGAAAGCTACATGTTGTCGTTCTTTTCCATGTTTGGTTTTGTTTCCTCTTTCCCTTTGTTCACTCCACTGGTTACAACCCTTCTATACAACCAGACTAATGTCCAACGTGAAAGTATTTGCAGATCCTATACTTGACAGCATGCTGCCATGGGAGGGGGGGAAGGAGAACAAGGGGAGAAAATCTGAAACTCAAGGGATTGTGGAACTGAATCTTGTAAACTAAAAATAAATAAACAAATCAATTAATGAAAAAAAAAGATGAAATTAATATGGCTAAGTATAAAGTCCTGCTCTTGGGTTCAAAATATCAACTGTATTTATACATAATGATAAATATCTGATTGGACTACAGTTAACAGGAAAAGGAATTGAGAATTTTAGTAAACTAAACTATAAGCTCAATGTGAATCAATGGTATAATGTGGTAGCCTCAAAGCTAACTAGATCTTACTTGAATACCTCAAGGATCAGCAATTTCATTTATGGGGCTATTTCTTTCATCTATGCAACATATTACGGCTTTATAAAAAATCCATCATTCAGAGATTAACCTTCTGGTGGTAAGTTTCTCTGGGCCTTTAGACAACAGACAATCCATCACAAGGTTTATACTCAAATCCTTTCCTACCTGGAAAGGCCTACATTCTTCTCATGTAACCACAGATTGAAGGTCATGTGCATACCATGTTGAAGCAGTGAAACAGTCTTTAGTCAAAGAAGGTGCATTAATGGATACCTAGTATCCAGAAAGAAAGAAATTACAGTCCCACTATGTGCTCTGCCCTGGTCTGGACATATCTGGAATGCTGCATTCAATTCTATATTTTGAGAAAGACACTGAAAAGCTGGAATGAATCCAGGAGAGAGACTAGAATGATGAAGAATATTTAAACCATATCCTATAAAGACTGGATAAAGGAATTAGGAATGTTTCATATGGAAAAGAATAGACTTAGTTAGAGGAGAGAGTGACGTGCCTTCTAGTAATGTATGGAAGAACAATTAAGATTCCTTTGCTTGCTTCCTGAGGGCAAAAGTAAGAACACTATAGAAGTTGTAATGAGATCAATTTCAGTTTAATTTAAGGGAAAATTCACTAATAATTATGAGCTGTCCAAAAATTTTATTACTTAGGAGGCAGAGAAAACTGTCAATAAAAGTCTTCAAAAAAAGGGTGAATGACCATTTTTTTAAAAGTAAGATATCAGTAGAACGAGATGACCTCTGAGGTGTTTTTTTAGCATGCAAAAAAAAAAAGACACACAGAAAACAGGGGACACACACAGCTTAATGAAAAATTTTGTTTAAAAACCTAAGTACCCCAAAAATGGAATGGAAAAAAGGCAAAGAAAAAATAGCTAGTGAATTCAGAGAAACATACAGACATTCTGGCCTCAGGACCTAGAGAATGTCTCAATGATGCCAGAACTGCAGGCCTATCTCTGACATGGGGGGGGGGGGGGCCTGTGAAGAAAAAAGAAAAAAGCTTAACCTATCTTCATAGGAAGAAGGCCAATTATGCTAGGATTTAAGAATATACTGTAACAAGAGGTCTGGAAGTCTAAGCATCTTTCAGAAGACAGCCAAAAGACTCTCTAGGTAGCCAGAAGATGGCACTATAACCCTGTTTCCATAGAAAGGACAAAAGGATGGCTGAAGGCTTACTAAATGTAGAGCGCTAAACCTGTGTCTACCTTAGGTAGAAGCTGACAATTGAACACTAGAGAAAATTATATCAGTCACCACCAAAGAACTGGAAATTGCTGTTGATAATAATCACTACCAATTTGGCTCTTCCTCTTTTAAATGTGTTTTCTGGACAGATAATCATTTAGTATGGACTGCCACACCATGACCTATTGCAAATGCTATCTATCATAACTTAATTACAATCCTTTTGATCCACAGACTTTACAAGGCTCTGAATAGGCGCTCAAGAAATTCTGTTGACCGAATCATGGAATCTGAGAACTAGGAAAGAATCTTAGATTTCAAGTAGTCCTACTCAACCCTCCAACCCAAAGTAGGAATCCCTTCTAAAATTATAAACAGATGATTATCTAAGGTTCCAATATTGAATTTTTTGAAAAGCTCTTCTGTACACAGACACAAATCTTTCCTATAACTTGTAGAATCTTTCACATAATACCTGTCAAATATTTTAGGACAGCTCTTAAACGTCAACCTAGTCTTTTCTTCTTCACTTCCAGGTTCCCCACAACTAAACTTCCAAACTATCCATTATCACGGTTGAAATCCTCTAAACAAACTTTAGTTTGTCAATAAACTATTTTACAGAAGTAAAGTTTTCCACTATGTAGGATTCAGGATGAAATCAACTCAAAATCAACAGTCCCTGTCCCAAAGGAGTTTACATCATACACATCAAGGAAGAAAAGGGGTGGAATAAAGGAAAGAAATGGTATAGATGATCTTGAGGCAAAGGAAGGGGACAAAGCACTCCAAGAGCATTCAAAACAGGAGGAAAAAACATCAGCAGTATTCAATTATCACTTTTAACCAACATGATTATCAATTTAAAAATCTAGATATAGTCTCTCTTGAACTCCAGTCCCAAACCTTCGACTGCCCGTTGGACATCAACCAGATGTCCAGCTGCTAACACTTCAAATTCCTGACCGCTCCCCTCCCCTAAACTCATCCTCTCTTACTAACTTCCACACTTCTATTGATGATTCCACTATCCTCTCAGTTTTCCAGGTTTAAAATTTCCAGGTCATCTCTGACCACTAATCAGGTACCAAGTGTTGTTAATTAAACCTCTATAGCTTCTTGCACGGCTCATCCCTTTCTGTCTACTTATACAGCCACCACCAACCTAGTGCAGATCTCTGACAGTATCACTCTAACATTCTAATCTGGTCTCATGGCTGCCAGCCAACTCCCTCTCCAATGAGTAAACGAAGGCCCAGCGAGACCACACAGCTAGCTAATGGCAGAGAGAAGAATGAACGCCCAGTCTCCAGACTACTAGGACAGTGTTCTCTTTCTACTACATGCCTCCACCAAGCTTTCTGCTCTTGTCCCCTGTTCTGTACTGATCATGTTTTGTTCTTCAGCTACTGATGCCTCCAGTGGCTTTGCTTATGCATATTTTGGTCCCTACTCCCCTATAAAAATGCGTCCATCCTTCGCTCTGTTATAGCACTTTGTTTATAACTGTCTGATGAACTTGCAAACTCTACTTTCTATTATATGTATTTGTTGCTGCTTTATCTCTCCTACCAAATCCATCTCTGCTTCACCCCTATATTTCTAACAATGTGCCTTCTGTACAGACATTTATTAAAGGTTTCTTGAATTGAATTCACTGTCTCCTGACTCCCAGACCAATGTTTTTTCTATCTTGAATAATCTGGCTTTCTTTTGCTGATCTATTAACTTTATACCATCTCTTTAATAATAAGTCTTTTTCCTTCTTTTAATTTTTTAGTTGCCCTGCCGATAAATTTAAAAGGCCTATTGTTATCCTTAACATTTTTTCCCAGACTAAAATCATTCTGGGTTTTAGTCATTCTAGCACTATTCTTATAGGTCTATGTCATTCTTTCTTATTATATAACAATACAAAACATTCTTTAGCTATATTCAATTCCAAAACAAATAATTAGTAAACCTCTAATATTTGAAAATAACTAACCTAGATGCTGATACTACTACTGCTGCTAAATAATAATCCCTCTCAAAGCCCAAACCTCAATATACATGTCCTTGAGGGTGGGGTTTGGGAGGGGCTACAACAGGAAAGTGAGAGACCACTGGTCAGGAGTGATGTGCTTTCACAATTCTATTTCCATTTCAAACCATTCAGGAACATCTCAGTCTGTTTCCATGCTCATCTGGGAATTTTTACGGCTCTCTTCCTCATTAGGTGTTGATTTTTTCCCTTCATCTTACTATATTTATTCCCAGATACTTGGGCTTATTTAATGGTTCTGGAGGGTCCAGCCATCTTCCCTTCTGTTATTAATATCTTCCCTATTGGTTTATCAGCTTCTGTTCAAGGTGTTTAACTGAGTTTTCATATACCTGAGAGCTTTGGGAATTCTAGTGTTTTTTCCTTCACATTCCTCTACTGCTTGATGAGGGACAGAACTAGCCCATAGGACAGTGGGCCCTTTCTCTCAGGCTTCATGGAGTGCCCCACACACTAGAACACTGTCCCAGTTTTCCAGCTGTGTTCAGCTGCGGCACAGAGCACTGATATAATGTGGTCCCAGACAGTCAGCAACTGCCTTTTGGCTTTCACGGCCAATAAGATAAGGTAAAAAAAAAAATGTTGGGAACTATGGAATCTTTCAGGAAGGCAGGTTAACTTCCTTATGGTTCTGCCTAGCCTTAAACCCATTATTATATCTTCTCAACAGAATTGAGCATGACTTCCAAGTTAAAGGAGAGATTCTAAAACATCTTATTTATCATTTGATGTACAAAGATGCCATCAAGTTACACTGAAAAATACATTAAATGGATTCTACATCTTACAGAATCTTTTTTTGATGATAGCAAAGATATTACCTTTAGGGGCAGCTAGGTGGCACAGTGAATGAATAGAGCAGAGGCCCTAGAGTCAGGAGGACCTGAGTTGGAATAGAGCCTCAGACACTTGATACAATTACTAGCCGTGTGACCTTGGGCAAGTCACTTAACCTCAACTGCCCTCCAAAAAAGCAAAAATAAATAAATAAATAAAAGTAAAAAAAAGATATCATCTTTGATGATATCATTTGGGCTTTACATTTCATAAATATAAAATTCTTAATCATTCTTTATCAATATTAAACGACTATTATTTGCCAGATACTGTGCTAATTACTGAACATGATAAAATTTTTAAAAAGTCCTTGTCTCTCAGAGGCCATCTACTGGAGAAAATAATGGGAAAATATACATCTACATATGTATATGTGTACGTTCAGTCCTCTCTGACTCTTTGTGACCCCGAGGACCACAGCACGCCAGGCCCTTCTATCCTCTGCTACCTCTCAAAGTCTACCCAAGCTCATGTTCACTGTTTCCATGATACTATCTGTCCATCTCCTCCTCTACTGCCCCCTTTGTATATACAGAAAATACATGAATAAATGCAAAGTAGTTTGGGCAGAAAAATCAAAGGCAGCTGGGGGAAGAGCAGTGTTAAGGAAAGACTCCATGAAACCATGCATACCCTTGGACCCAGCAATACTACTACTAAGTTTGTATCCCAACATAGATAAAAAACAAAAAGGCAAAAGAGCTATATGTATAAAAATATTTATAGCAGTTCTTTTCTGGGGCTAAAGAATTAAAAGTTGAGGGGATGCCCATCAGCTGAGGAATAGCTGAACAAGTTGTGGTATGTAATTATCTTGGAATACTATTGTTACTATAAGAAATGATGAGCAGGATACTCAGAAAAACCTGGAAAGGAATAACTCCATGCAGAAGGTGTTATCTGAAGTTTTTTTGGGGGGGAAACCCCAAAAATACAATTCTACAAGGCAGAAGTAAGGGGGGAGTGAATTCCAGGCATGGTGGACAAGCAGTAAAAAAGCATAGAGATGGGAAAGATGAGGATCAGTTTGAATGGACTGTAGAATTTATGAAGGGGAACAATGAGTACTAAGCTGGGAAGGTAAGGTGGGATGCAGGTTGGAATGGGTTTTAAATATGAGAGGCCTTTATATTTGCCCCTATTGGTAGCAGGGAACCCCTAGAGCTCACTGAGCAGGGGGACAGCATGTACAGACTTACACTTCTGAAAAATCACCTTGGCAACTGAGTAGAGGATGAATTTAGTGAGGAGAAACCTGAGATATGGAGATGGGTCAGCTGGGTATGAAACAGTCCCGATGAGAGGTGATAAAAGGCCTGAAAAATAAGGTATTCATGCGAGTGGAGAAAAGGGGACGTCTAGCAGAAATGCAGCAAAAGGAGAAACAACATTTTGCGAAAGTGTAGAAGTGTGCAGTGAGCATGAGTGAGAGCTGAGCAAGGGAAGGAGAAAACAAGCATTTATGTGGTGCCTACGACATGCCAGGCACACTGTAACTAAGCACTTTGCAAATATTATCTCATTCAATCCTCACAACAGGATGAGGTAAGTGCTATTATTATCTCCATTTCAGAGGTGAGGAAACTGAGGCAGAGATTAACTGATTTGCCCAGGGTCACACAAACAGCAAGACTCTGAAGGCAGGATTTGAACTCAGGTCTTTCTGACTCCAAGAGCAGTGTTATCTACTGTGCCAACAGAGGCCCAAGTGAAAGGAAGAAGCTGAGGATGTGAACGTGTGTGATTAGAAGGACGGTGCAACCCTGAACAGCAACAGGAACATTAGGAAGAAGGGTAAGGTTGGAGAGAAAGAAAGTAAGTTCAGTTTTGGACATGCTGAGTTAAGACATCTATCATATAGGCTCAATTCAAAATGTCCAACAGGCAGATGGTGATGTGGAATTGTCCTTCAGGAGAGAGATGAAGGATGAATAGAGAGATCTGGGTATGATCTGGGAGAAATGATCATTGAATCACCAAATAAGACAGTAAATAAAGAGGAAAAGAAAGAGAACAGTCTCCCACAGGCTGAAAGGAAGGAAGGAAGAAAAATGAGAGGGTGTAAGGCTCTGTATGGACAGAGGCTGTGATGGCAACGTGCTGCTGCTTCAGGGCTCAATGGCTATTCTTTCCTGGGCTTGGAACACGGTCTTCTGAGCTGTGAAATGTCCAAAGAGCCACCAGGAGTGCAGGAAGTGGAATCCGTAGCTGAGCTGGCCAGTATATCCCCAAGGAACAACCTGTTTGACCCAACATGGCAGTGAGTGAACCCAGCAGTGCAGCTGCCTAAAAGGAGCAATTCACTCAGTGCTTAGGATGCACAGGGAAGCGAGCTAGGTGAGGGAAATGTTCTGTAGCAACTGCTTCCATTATGAGCTGACTGTCTCCAGAGACAGAGGTGGCAGAAGGGGAAGTGTGACCCTGGTGCTTCTGTACTTCTGTTCTTGCTCCATCTTCTCAGTAAACACAGTTGAGAAGGAGGAAAGGGGAGATGATCCAGGACAGAGCTCTGAGGTATACACCTCAGTGTATAGTGGGAGTGACAGCAATGATGATTCCGCAAAGTAGACTGAAATGAAGCAGTCAGATAAAGAGGATACAAAGTAGTATCACAAAAACCCAGAGGAGAAAGAGTAACCAGGAGAAATGGCTGATCAGTGGTGTCAACTGCCACAGAGTAGTCAAGAAGGGTAAGGGCTGAGAAGAGGCCCACGAAGACCTCATTGGTAACTTTGGTGAGAAGACAGCAGAATTTCAGCTGAATAAGATCAGAAGCCAGACTGCAGAGGGTTTATGAGAAAGTAAAATAGAGCAAGTACCAAGTGTGGCTGGATTTTCAAGGAGTTTGGTAAGGGAGGAGAGCTAGAGGACAACAAACAGAGAGACTATTAGCATCTACTGATGGATTATCTATTGAGGATTTTGTTTTTTATAAACAACTGAGTATGCAGGGAAGGAACCAGTACATTGAGATAGAGGGTGATAGAAGAAATCAGTGTGAAATGATAGAACAGAGTGGAAATAAGGTTACACAAAAAAGGGTTGGTCACCCAGAGACTGGAATAAAAGAGGAAATAATGGGGAGGTGGTGAGAGTTGTGAGTTTCAGAGCTGTGAGAGGTAGATGAGGGAGAAGATAAGTTTGAGAGAATAGCCTAAATACTGTTGGCAAAGAATAAGGTAATATTGAAGGCTTAAGCTTGAATCCAGGTCAAATTGAAACACTGGACAAAGGCAAACTTACAAAGACCTTGGGCTCTTTCACTCAAGGTATATCCTTAGAGCTATCATAGAGCTATCAAGCAGAAAACTGCCTGTGTATGTCAAGTTCTATTAGCACCCTAAAATTAAAGTGTGGGAAGATCACATTTAAAATAATTTATACCTATTTAATACTAGTCTTGACATATACACTTTAAGAACTATGAACTTATCCATAACATATTTGGAAAGCAGTCAAATGAAAGTCAAGAAATATTAATGAAATGTGTCCTATCACCCAAAGGAAGCTATGAAAAGATTAATGCTAACTGATCAAAAAAGGAGGAGAATTAATAGACATTACCAGAGCACAGGACAAACAGTTTAAAACTTAGAGAAAAACTTCTGGAATAGGGAGATACCACTTTTCAATGAAACAATAAGAACACTTCACAGGTTCCCACTATTGAATTTATTGATTATGTGAAACTGAGAGAGTGGAATCAAAAAAGTGATATCCATATGAACTCAACCAACACTACACTGGCTAAGAAGCATCCAACACATTACTGTCATGGGGAACTGAATATAAAACCAAAGGGTTTATAAAGGTCACTGAGGATCAGGTCATGACCAGAAGAATCTACAAATGGCTTAAGCTTAGAGATCTAAACTACAGAATATGGAAAGAAATAGCAGAAACTACAACTATTACCACAGGCTGAAAAAATGCAATACCTATAAAATGAATACCTGGCAAGAAATGACCCAACAGCTAGAAGTTCACTACCTTTCAGAAAGTAACAATACGAAAATATTCATACAAAAAGGGACCTCAAAGCATTCTTGATGATTCAACAAGTAAACTGAAATGAAACTAGACCATTATGACAGAACCATTTTCTATAATTACAATGTCCCTGATATAACACTGATCCATAAAAATTTAAGAATGATGGTTTTAACAAAAGTTATTATATCAAATGCTCATAATGCTCAAGATATAAGAAAGGAAAAAATCTTTTTTTCCGGCAGAAGAAATAAGAACATGATACATACATCATGTTTGCTATTGCAATTGTGCCAAAGATGTCTTCAATGAGCTTATAGAAAGCAACTTTGCACACTAATACTTTCATTCAATTACAAAATTCAGTTAATTTATCTCCCTATGCAATAGTTTGAAGAACATCAAATATTAAAAATCATAGATGATGATTTGCCTGTCCCAAGACCACTACTGTTAATGCCATAAAAAGATGAGAACAATGATGGTGTATAAAGCACTTTACTAATGAACTCTGAAAATCAGGTAGTGCAAGTTTGAATGTCTACATTTTACAAACTGGGAAACTGAATTTTAATGAGGTTGAGACTTAACTAAGATCACATGCTCATTCACAGATCTGCTTCCCAAGTACAATATCCCTTGTTTCCTAAGTATGATACTTCTTCCATTATAACACTACCCCTCCCCTCCCCAATAAAACCAAACAATTCCTAGATGCAGGGACATTACACTATAATAATGGACAAAACAAATAAATATAAAAGAAGGTAGAGAGTGATGAGTGGTACATTGGTAAGAAATCTGAGGAAGGACAGGTCATTTTCAGTTGGGAAGATCAAGATATATTGACAAAAAAAGTGGCACCTGAGTTGGACAAACTGCTTCAAGGTTTGCAGAGTATACTTCACAAATATCTCATTTTCAGCTCACAACTCTGGAAGGCAGGGGCTGTTATTATCCCCATTTCATAAATGTTGAAGTAGACAGAGGTTCAGTGACTAGCCCACAGTTACAACACCTAGTAAGTGTCTGAGGCTGGATTTGAACTCAGGTCTTCCCAACTCCAGGTCTAGCACTCTGTGCACTATGGTACCACCTGGCTGCCTAACTCTCACTGTCACACATTTAGAAGGAAAGAAGAAAGAAAAAAGGAAGAGAGGGAGAGCAGGAAAAAGGAGTAAAGAGCTAATAAGGGAGAGAATAAAAACCAAACATCGTATGAAAATACTGTGTGACCCTTCTCACCTCCCTCCAAAACGCAAAACAACTGCCCTCCACCCCACCAAGAGGACCAAGAGAAGCATTTCTGCTTTCTTGTTTTTCCCCCATTATCCTGGGCAGAGGTGTGTGTGTGTGTGTGTGTGTGTGTGTGTGTGTGTGTGTGTGTGTGTGTGTGTGGCTTTGGGTTTTTTTTTTTACCTCTTCTAGATGTTTTCTTTGTCTTCAGTTTGTCTCCTCATTGAGTTTTTATGCTACGGGCTTTACTCTGTTATCCCGGGTGGTCTGTCTGAGTGTGTATTCTGGCTCTTCACCCTTGCTCCTTTCCTCTGTCCCTTGTTTATTTTCCATTTTCTAACAAAGACATTGACCCATTATTTTATCTCTGACCATTTAAGTTTTAACATCTTATCACCACATTTCTAAAGATTTAACTTCCTACAGTACAAAAGCATTTACTACAACTATGACCTTAGCTCTACAGGATTAGCGGACTCCTCTCCAATATTCAGAGAAAACTAAGTTAAGGAGTATGTCTTAAACTAACCTGAACAAGGGATAGACTTCCCAACTTGATAAATAAGAAAAGGAATTCCTGAGTGTTCATGAAGAGGGTCATAAGCAACAGGGGTTGTGAAACATCCCAAGATAAAAGGGAAATTTTGAAATAGAACAGGAAATGAGGCCTATTTTCTCTCACACACACACACACACACTCTCACACACACACACACACACACACTGGCATAGATATCACCATTTTTGGCACATGCATGATGATACAGTTAATATTAAGAGGGAAATAGTATTTGGACTTAAATATTTTTCCCCTGCAGAACCTTTATTCACACCTGGTAGGGCACATTTGGTAAATAATCATTTAGAGTAGAATCCAAAAGACAAGCAATAACTTTCCTTTAATCTGTTAAACAAAACTAGGGAATGTATTGTCATGGTCCAAGTCCTTAAATATATAGAACCAGAAATACATATTTTCTCGAATTATACACTTCTAATCAGAGAGACAGGCCGTTCCCTTATCTTTCCCGCCCCCCCCCCCATTATGTTTAATCCATTCACAGGCATTCAATTAAAAGAAGAATAAACCTTGAAGTGTTCAAAGTTTATTTAATTATCTATATTTACCTAGCAGACAGACAGGAATCTCATGCTACATTTTGGAAACCTGTAGAGAAGCACAATACAAAAATATGTTTTAGACTTCACATACTATATAGCACTTTTAGGAGAATACATGGCAATTGTTATGATAAAATTATGATAAAACACCCCAAAATTTAATGTAAGAGCCATTAAGATTGAAGAACCAAAATTATTATTTTATGTGCCTCTAGCAATGAATAAGATTTACATCTTTCTGATTTAAAGGTGTCATACTTTATCTTTTAAAAACCCACAGACAAAAATAGCCAATGTAGAGCCTGAAGAAGCCTAAAAAATAGTCCTTTACAAAAAGAAAAAAAATCAGGTTCTTTTGTTAGCATAATGAACCACTTACAACAAAGAAGTCCACACTTCTTCTCCAGCTCAATAATATAATACTCTTAACTGATCTGTGGTGTCATAAACATGGCAATTTTTTTTCCAACCATGCAGATTACATCAAACACATATTGCCTGTCCTCTGTGGTTCTCCTTACTGCCTTCCCACAAATAACCTCTCCTCAAGTTCTTTTGATATTCATTATGTGGCTACCAATGGATTTATCAACAGAGTTGTCTGTCCCAAAACATCTATGTGTTGAAGGGAAAAACCTGCAGAAGGGGAGTGAGAGGGAAAATCATACTGTGTAAGTCTCCGTCCAACCCGTTTTTCACACAAATGAAAACTTTTTCTTACCCCTATCTGCTAATTTATATACAGGTAGGATAAAAGCTCCTTGAGGACAGGGACTGACAAAAAAGCACCAGGTCTAGTATACAATAGGTACTTAATAAATGTACACTGTATGGAATTTAAAATAGAAAGATCAGTTCTTGCCACAATTTCTGTCATTTACCTAAATACTGATACTGAATTATCTCAAAAACCTCAGAATCTTGTTTGGTCAATCAACAAGCATTTATTAAGCTCCTACTACTTGTTAGGCACCGAGAGAATACTCAAAGAAGGGTCAAAAAGTAGGCCCACCCTCACGGGGCTCAAAGTCTAACAGGAAAGACATCATGCCAACAACTACGTTAAACAAGATAAATCGGGGTGAAGTTGTAGATAAATTCAAAGCAAAGTGCTACAATTAAGGAGTAGAAAAGGATTCTTACGAGTGGAACCTGAGTTGAGACTTGAAGGAGGTAGAGATGATGAAGGTGGGAGTGGGGAACAATGAAAAACACTCGTGAGGCAGAAAGTAGAACACAGTGTAACAGAAATATCAAAGAAATCAGTTCCACTGGGTCTGAGAATCCATGCTAGGTAATAAGTTATAAAGGAAGGAAGGGGCCAGGTTGTGAAGAGCCAATGAGAAGATTTCATATTTGATTCCAGAGGCGATGGAGAACCGCTAGGGTTGATTGAATAGGGGTTGAGGGAATGGTGGTGGGGACATGGTGAGACATGATTTAGGAAAATCAGTTTGACAGAGGAGTGGGTAATGGATTAGAATGGAGAGAGACTTGAAGCAGAGAGACCAGCAAACTATCACAACAGTCCAGGCATGCAGTGACGAGAATTTGCACCAGGGTGGGGGCAATGTCACAAGAAAACAAGGTACAAGAGATTTTAAGAAGGCAGAAACTACAGCACTTGGCAACTGACTAGCTATGGGGAGTAAGTGAAGAGTCAAGCAAGACAGCTAGGTTGGGAGCCTGAGTAACAGGAAGGTAATGGTACCCTTGGCAGTAACAGGGATTTTAGGAAAAGGTGACTTTTTGGGGAGAAAGGGGAGGAATGAGTTCAGTTTTTGACATATTATCTTTAAAATGTCTACAAGACATCCAACTCAAGATGTCTAAAAGGCAGTCAAAGAAATGAGATTAGAGGTCAGGCTGTTAGAGCTGATTATCATATACACAGAGATGATAGTTGAATCCATGGGAGCCAATATGAATGGATAAATCAAGTGATTTTTTTTTTTTTGAGGATGGATGAGACATGGGTATGTTTGCAGGTAGCTAGGAAGCAGCCAGTGAATGGGGAAAATTGAAGATTAGTGAGAGTGAGAGTGGAGATGATAATGGGCAATCTGCTAGAAAAGAGGAGATGGAACAGGACCACTTATACAAGTAGAAAGGTTAGCCTTGACAAGAAGGGTAACATCCTGTGAGATGGGGTGAAAGAGAAAGTGGTAGAAAGCATCTGAATGATGTTAAGTGAGAAAGGGTGGAGAGGGAGCTCCTAGCAAATGGCCTCATTTTTCAGTGAAATGAGACAAGCTTCTCAGCTACGAGGCTGAGGGAAAGAAGACCCATATGTTTAAAGTGGGATGAAAAAGTGTGGAAAAGCCACACTGATGAATGGGAGAGTGGGTGAATTAGGGAGGTGTAAAATTAGAGTGGGTGAATCAGGGAGGCATAAAAGGATTGCCTTGCCCTGTGAGGCCCTAGTTGATATTGTGTTACATAAATTTTTTGTGGATACATTTTTTTTTTATGTTGCATAAATTTATATGGGAATAGTTTCATTATTTTCTCCAGATTTGTTCAAGAAGAATGTGAACAGAAGCAAAAGCAAAAGATGGTGACAGCAATGCAAGGCAGAGGGCAGTGTAGAGGTGAACAGTAGAGAGGTTATCAAGGTATGAAATGGGAAGGGAAGAGAGTCGTAGACTTAAGTGCAGAGATGACGGCCTAGGAAAGAAATGAGGGGCAGAGGAAATGAAGGTCACAGTGAGGATGAAAACAGCGTTTGAGTTCTAAGGCAAAGAGAGATGACAAGAGATTATGATCAAATAAAGAAATTTCAGGGTTCAGGAACATGGATGTAGAATACTTGTAAGTGATGGCAAAATCAAAGTTGTCTGTGGAGCTGAGGTAGAGTGGACTAGGTTGTGGGAAATAATAAAGTTGAGGAACTGAGAGGTTATCAGTAGGTATACTTAAATCCCCTATACGATGGCAGGAGTTGAGGAGGAAATAAAGACTGAAAGCCAAATACTGAATTCACTGAGGAAGAAGAAAGAGTGCCCCTAGAGGCTGGTAGACAACAGCAACCAGAATCTTTACTGGGTGATAAATATGGATCGAATGAACTTCGAAGGAGGATAGATTTCTCAGTGTCGGTGGTAGAAGAAGAGGACTGCAATGGAGCAAGGAATATGCTAAACCTCTTTCCCAACCAGTTACACCTCCTCAGTACTAGTAAATTAGAGTATTAAAATATTTAATACCTTTGTATGGTAGGCCAAACCTTTGAAATCACAGGAGCTTATCTTGTTTCATTTACAGATAAGGAAGGAATCTGTCATTTCAATGATACAGGGAACTTCTAGATAAGGAAACTCCCTCCCCTCAAAGCAGTAAGCACATTCTCAGTCATTCAGAGAATTGGTTAGAACACTTAGAGGTTCAGTGATTTGCCCAGGGTCACACCACCAGGATATGTCAAGGGAGAGACTTGAACCCAGGTGCTTCTAAGACAGCTCTCTATGTATGATACTATAATGGAGATGCGATACATTATACTGCACTACTTAAGTTAGTGTTAAAAGTGAGTTGAGTGGGAGAATACAGGGATAGGAGCTAAGTGTGAATAACATTCTCTAGCTCCTCTGGAATTAGGATTTCATTCCAAGGCTCCATATTTCTTTCAACTGAATTCTCTGAACTTAATGAAAACTCTCTCTCTCTTAAATGTGGACACAAAGCACTGCAAAACCAAACAGCAATGAAGTTTTAGAATTAACTCGTATTTACATGTCCCTTTAAAGGTTGAAAAGCATTTTCCTTCAACTCTGAGGTAAGCAGTATATAAGTTTTATTATCCTCATTATAAAGCCAATAAAACAAGGCTCTCAATGTAAGTAACTTGCCTATAGTCCCTAGACAGTATATGAAGCACGATCTAAACCAAGATCCCCTCCAGGGTTTTATCCATTATACCATGTTTCTCTATAATCTATAAGTATTTATCATTTGGAATGACCTCCTCCCTTCCTTCCCTTCCATTCACTAGAGGAGGTCATCAAAAGCTGACTGTTGCTCATTAGTAACAGGCAGATACTGACAACATACATAAGACCTCACATGGGTCTGCTATGAAATTAGATAATACCTTTTTATACTGGTTCTCAGCTGTGACTGAAGTATGTTGTCATATAAAGCAATCTTTTAAGTTTGAAAAGTTTCTCTCATAATAGGGCCAACATACTCCCCAAGAAAAGTATAATATTTGAAATGGACTGATTGCGGGGCCCCCAAATATTGACTTTGGACAATTTTCTACAAGCAAAGACTGAAATTTCAAGTGAGGAAGATGTCACCAAAAGTAAAAGCAGATGTAGATTGTAAGGTCAAGAGTCTCAGAATAATTTAGGTTAAAAAATTTTACCAGTGCCTGTTATTATAATTACTGAAAGTTAGGTTACATTTATTTTTACCTCTCTCCTACTTATATACCCCCAGAAAAAAGGACTTCAGTCAATTCACAACTGTTTTCTTCTCCCTCATCTGATTTATCAGCGCACTTCCAGTAGCAAGTTTAAGACATTCCTTCCAAAATTTCACCAAAAGAAGCACTGCGGAACAGTGGCTAAAAAGCAGGTCTTGGAGTTGAGAGTGGAAAAAGGAGTAGGAAAAACATTTACTAAGCCCTTATTAAGTGCTGGTGACTGTGTTAAGCCCTAAAGATAACAAATACAAATAAGCAAAAAATAACTGAAAATTTAGAGTTTGGAAATTTTTTCTAAGAAAATGGAAAAGTCAAATGCTCCAAGTACCTATTATCCAAAGCAGCATGAGAGCGGTGATTTCATCAGTGTGTATTCCTTCCAACTTCAGCACACTCACGCCCACCCGTCCTGAATGACTCTTCCCCACAGCATCCTCAAGAATTCAATTCACCTCAGGGCCTCCCAGCACGTCTGTCACAGCGTGGACACCAAGAGAGACTGGTCATCAGTGACTCCTCAACTCTGGATGAGAACCAGCTCCAAGCAGGTCTTGCAGACCTCCCTCACAACTCCTTTTACAAAACTTCCACCTAATGAATTCCTTATGAATAATCCGTTAGTCATCTCACAGTCACCACACCTTTCTGTGATCCTTGACTTCTATTTTTTGAAGACCAATGTAATGCCTCGAAGCCGTACACCATCACTGGAAAAATACTGTTTTTGAAAAGATATGTATTTGCTTCAGGAAGAAGGCTTTCCCTGGTTGACTTATCAACGCTTTATATTAAGATATAGTCTTATAAAGAGGACAGCTTTGAAAGTTACATGTGAAACTTATTATAGACTTATAAAACAGAGATGGAGATTCACAGTTTCATGTGCAATCCTTTTTCTCTTCTATGCTGTCGATGGAAATGTTCATTTTACTTGATACTTGTTAAGGTCAGGAAAGCAAAAGCAAAAGCATATAGTCCTACTGGAAGGCTTACATGCACTAAGTATTTGCCAGAAAAGCAATTCTGTAGCCCACTGATTATCAGACAAGTTTGTACTGCCCTGGGAAAAAATTGTAAGCAGAAAATAGAACAATCAGTCTGATAGATGTTCTTCTAAAAGGAAAGATTTATTTGAAGAACTAAAAGCTGATGAAAGCCTAGGCAGAAACACTCAAAATCTAAGATCCTAAGAAAGCCAGAAGGAAACAAGTTAATGTGACTGGTAGAGAGAAAAGAAAATGGACCTGGGAGTTGGATTCAAATCCCACCTTCACTTGTTAGCTGTGCAATCAAAGGAAGGAAAGTAATGGTGATGATGATGACAACGACATCAAAAATTACAACAGCATGAATATAGGACTTTATCCTCACATACGCTCTGAGAGATATTGTCATTGTCCCCATTTCCCATAGAGGCAGAAGAAGCTAAGGGACTCACCCAGGGTCGCACAGCTAAAACCTGAAGGCCAGATTTGAACTTTGGCATTCCTAAATTTCAGGTCCAGCCGTCTACTGCACCATCCACCTGCCAGATGTTCCTTAACTTCTGGGCTTCAGTTTCCTCATCTGTATAGTGAAATGGTTGCACTACATGATCTCTAAAGTCTCTCTCAGGTCTAAAACTATGTTCTTGCAATTAGGAAAATTACTTTTAGGAGGGCAAATGTTCACAGGTTCAAGACGCTAATTCAAAAATAAGGAAAAGCCTGAAAGGCAAGAGAAGGAAGCCGATGAGTTCAAAAACATAATTCTACAGTCTCAGGAACAATCTCCGCCTGTATATAAAAAAAAGGATGAAAGATTAATAAATTAGTGGCTCTAATGTGACTAAACCCAAAACTCTAGAAATAATAGATTGGTAATTAAGTCAGACCACTGAGGATGAATATATGAAAAAAATAAAATTAAATAGAAATGAGTAAGTCAAGTTGAACAATAACTGGGATAGAGAACATACACAGCAAGAGATTTAGGGTTAAAAGGGACCCTAAAAATCATCTAGTTCAGCAGTTCTCAAATTTTTTGGTCTCAGGACCCTGGAGACACAACAACAGAGGACCATATTTATGTGGGTTATAGTTATGGAAATTTCCCATATGTCTTACCAGATATCTTATTCTTATGAAAGTAGTTTTGACACATAAAGGCCTCAAGAACCTCCAAAAATCCTGGGCCACACTTTTGAGAACCACAGATCTGGTTCAACTTGTTCATTTTACAGATGACCAAACATGCCCTAGAGAGCAGAAAGGACTTGAAAAGTATCACACAGTGGTAGAATGGAAATTTGAATCCAGATTCTCTTATTCTAAATCCTACTCAAAATACATTCTTTGCCTACTTAGAAGCCAGCCCCCACCTATTCTAGATATTAATAATTAAAGAATACTTTTTAAAAAAAATCTGACTGTACTCACATTACCAAGACCAGTGGCATATACCAAGGTACTTAAGAAATGAATGTCATTGAAGAGGGTAAGAACTCCTGAATAATAAAAGGTGGGCGGAACATAAGTACCTTTTAAAAAGGGAAAAGCTTAACATCAATACCTAGGAATAAACTAAACACAATCAATCTATTTGCAAGCTCCTAAAAGGGCATACCTACATTAAAGTCCTCCCCAGGAAGGAGGTGATTCCTGGGCTCCCAACAGCTATACTAAGGGGCTACACCAGGTGAGCTTTAAGGTAATTAATTTTTTTAGCCATAGCAATTCTCAAAGTTCATTTACCTAAGTTATAAAGAGATGGTGAATTATGTCATCAAGAGAGTGTCCACAGTAAGAAAACCCTTCAAATGCTCAAATAAATAAAAAACCATAAGGTATGATCAAGACAAGATGGCTCTGTGAAAAACAAATTATGCCAGACTTTAATTTAAAAACAAGCGAGAAGCAACAGATGAAATTGTGACTTCAAAGCTGTTAACTCTATCCGTTTGGACAGTCTCCACAAGTTTAAAAACTATAATCCTGAAAAGAGAAGACAACTGACTACTAAGTTAAGAGAATAAGGTACTAGAAGGCCCATGGCTATCTCAACTGTCAGGACCCAGGAGAAAGTAAGCAGGCAACTAGGGGGTGCAGTGGACAGAGCGTTGGGCCTGCAATCAGGAAGAACAGAGTTCAAAACTGGCTTCTTACACTTACTAGCTGTGTGGCCTTGAGCAAATTACTTAACCCTGCTTGCCTCAGTTTTCTCATCTGTAAACTGAGCTGGAAAAGGAAATGGCAAACCATTCTTTGCCAAGAAAATCCCAAATGGGGTCACAAAGACTTGGACATAACTGAAACTATCAACAACAACAAATACAGAAAGCAAAGCATCAGGCCTGAGACCCATTCTATCTAATATCTAAATTTAAGAGCTGAATAAAAGAAATGAGGCCAGTCTTAATGAACTTCAAATTATACTGAATTAGATCATTAATACTGCCAATAAAAGAATAAAAATCACTCTACCAAAATCTAAGACTCACAGGACCAAATCATCATGAAATTAAACACACGAAAGTGTCACTTAGAGACAGAAAGTCCAAAAAACAAACATAAGGCAATAACTCAAATGTAGGTTTTAGTTAGGAAGTGATTTACATCATTTGAGTCAGGTAGTGCAAGTATTATCATCCCTACTTTACAGATAAGGAAATCAAAGATCCAAGGGGATAAATGATGTATCTAGTCTTGTACAACTAGTATATATATATATCTGTGTGGGTGTGTGTGTGTATTTTTAAAATCTGTCCGAAAGGTCATAAGTCAACCATAATCTGAGTATGAGTCAGTAATGTTGAAAAAAGCCAGCATGAAACTGAGACATATTACAAGGAATTTGACAGACAAGTACAGGGTAATGATCCTATGCTACACTCTATTTCACAGATACTTAATAGAGTTTTGTGTCCAGTTTTTGTCACTGTATTTTAAAAAAGGAAGCAAAGAAATCTAAAGAGGGTTCAGAAAATATTGGCTATTCTCTCCTCCCTTTCCTATATCTCTACTCCTTGGTAAATCACATCTTTACACTATCTTCTACTCTCAAATCCTTCTCTCCCATATCCTGTCACCTACTAAGAAATACCAGCCCTAGGTAACTCCCACCAACTGCCTCCTCTGGGACTATTCAAGTGCGGCTGAATGGCGCTGGAGTAAATCATGAAACTGTGCCAACAGGGTCAATGACCAATTAATGTTATCTAATCTCAGCTTGTCTCTCACTACATCACTCTATTCCTCTCTAATCAGCTTGCTATCCCAGGCTCCACTGCACCTATTTCAAACATTCACATCCTTCCTTGAGTCTCCCATAAAAGTATCCTTGCACCTAGGTGCAAGCACCTCACCTTACACTGCTATGAAAAAAAATCAAGGGCATTCCCAGTGAGTTCCCTGTCACCATGTCACATTACTCAGTTATCTTTCCCAACTAACTCTTCTTTTAATCTGGTTTAGATGAAGAGGTGGCCCTTAGATGTGCCCCTGATTCCATTTCTCCAGTCAGTCTTTTCTAGCAGATGGCCCCTAGCATCCTTACACTCTCATCTCTATTCTCTTACTACCTACTAGTTGCTCCCTTGTTGCCTACAAACTTGACCATGTCTACCCTCATCTTTAAAAAAGCAAAACACCTTTACTTTATTCCACAATCCCTGCTCTCATCCTATATGCTCCCCATTTCAGCTAAGCAGCTAAAAAAGTAGTTATTGCTTAGTGCATCTACTTCCTGTCCTCCTTCCTATTTTCTAAATCCTCTGCAATCTGGTTTCCAAACTTCATAATTCAACTGAAACTGCTCTTGTCAAAGTTACCAGCGCTCTCAACTGCCAAATCAAAAGGCCTTTTCTCAATCCCCATGGTTGTTGACTTCTTGCTTCCTGGCCACTGTCATATCATGCTGCCTAGTCTACACCATGACCATTATCATCATTTCCCTAAAACGACAACCATGGACTCTGACCCAGTTGCCTCTGTTTTGATAGGTAAAAATGTGGTGCCCATCTGTACTTCAATCTGAACTTTGCTTTGTCCCCTCCATGTGCTGCTTTAAAATGTCCCAAAGGTCCTCTTCTGTTTGGCAAAACCTCCTTCCTCCTCCCTCAATGAAGACAAAGAAAGAAGAAAAACCTAAGTTTTTTCTGCATCTTGAATCCATCACTTGTCAGGAGATGGGCAACATGCTCCATCACACGTCCTCTGGCGACATGGCTGGTCAATGCACTGATTGAAATTCTCAAGCCATTCAAAATTGTTTTTTCTTATAATGCTGTTATGCTTATATAAACTGGGCTTTCTCAGGGAATTCATCAACACTGTTCAAATATAGGAGAGATGACAACCTGTCACGGATGTTTTAAAGAAGATTCATGTATCAGATATGGAATTGGTCTAGATTATAGGTTCTTAACCTCTCTTATGTTACAGACCCCTTAGGCAATCTGGTGAAGCCAATACCCCTCTCTCAGAATACTGGGGTTTTTTTGAGGGGTTTTTTTTTGGGGGGGGGAGGAGCAGTTGGGATTAAGTGATTTGCCCAAGGTCACATGGCTAGTAAGTGTTAAGTGTCTGAGATCAAATTTGAACTCAGGTCCTCCTGACTCCAGGGCCAGTGCTCTATTCACTGTGCCACCTAGCTGCCCCAAGAATACTGTTCTTAAATGCATAAAACAAAATAAGTAAGAATGTAAAGAAAACCAGTTATATCGAAAAAAACTATTCAAATGCTTTTTACAACCAAGTTCATGGATCCCAGGTTAAGACTCTGGTCTAGACAGCAGCTTCTAACTCTAAAATTCTACTAACGTAGTCTCTTTCAAAACAAAAAAAGTGATTCCAATGTCTCTTCTCAGTGTGTTACCCTGGATTCTCTGTAACTCTACCAGCAAAGGCTTTAAATAGACCTGAATCAAGCCTATGCCTCTATTTTAGGACCAGCACAGACGAGTGAAAATATACTCATCAGCAAGCTGGCCATGAGACTGACCACTTTTTTTGGTCACAAAACCCATAAAACAAACAAATAAACAAAATTAAAACACAAAATGGACCATAGAGCTATGTTACTGATGAACTTAATTTAACTTTTAACACTAAATGTGAGATCTTTGGCCAATCAATCAAGTCACTTACTAAGCACCTGTTAGCCCTAGACAGAACGCTGGAGCCAGAAACCAAACAGACACTGTCCTTAAGGACCTTAAATTCTACGGAAGGAGAAAACATATATACATACAGATAGTCACTATATACAAACTATATACAAAACAAATAGAAGATAATTTTAGAGTTAAGGCACTAATGGAGGGGGTAGGGTGTGTGTGTGTGTGTGTGTGTGTGTGTGTGTGTGTGTGTGTGTGTGTGTGACAGAGAGAGAGAGAAAAGAAAGGTTCATTTAGCATGTGATGTTTAAGATGAGCTCTGAAGGAAACTAGGCATTCTAAGAAGCAAAAGTGAGCTGGGATTGAGTAATCCATGGGGTTGTGTAAAGAATGGAGACTGTGTAAAGGACTGCAGAGTATATAAAGGACAGTTATTACATGATAATCTTGCTAGAAATGAAACAAGAAGAGAAATAAACAAGTTGCAGCTAAATAGAAGGATGGCTCAAAGTTCTCTCTTTTAGTGAGGCAAAAAAACAAGTTGCTTGAGTAACTTTTAACAAGCATCTTTTCAGGGGCCATTTGGTCATTCTCACCACTTTGTATGTGCATAACCAAAACAAATCTTTGAAGATAACTGCAGCTTCTGCAGTAACACTGGCTTTAGAGAATGAAGACATAGAAAAATTCTATAAATAACTCAATAAGCATCTCTAAACCAAGTCAACATTACACATACCTTAATATTTAGTGACTTCAGTGCAAATGCAGCAATTTAGGATAGAAAAAAAAAAGTGGGAAAATAGGACTGAGACTGAAAGAGGCCAAAAACGTGAAGATTACTAAGTCTCATGCCTGCATATCATGAATACTTTATTCAAGAATAAGCATGATTAAGCATATACCCCAAAGAGATGGCAGAGGGAAAGGATCCATACGCACAAAATTATTTATAGTAGCACTTTCTGTTCTAGCAAAGAATTAAAAATGAAGTGGGTAGCCATCAATTGAGGGATGGCTGAAGAGATTATGGTATATGAATGTAATGCACTGCAAGAAATGACAAAAAGGATACATGAAATCTGAGAAAGCTTGTATGAACTGATGCACAGTGAGGTGAATAGTCAGGAGAACTATTTACAAAATGACAACATCTAATAACCCCACTATTCATCTAGGTAACGAATGATGAAGCACACTACCCACCTCTTGATAGATACTGGACTCAAAATGCAGAACAACATACATTATAAGACACAAACAATGTAGAAATCATATTTACTTTACTATGACTATTTGTTGCAGGGGTTTTTTTGTGTGTGCATTTTTAAAAATCAAATCTGAAGAAGTCATGCTATATGGCTAGGAATCATGGAATACCACAATCTCCAAAGAGTAAAAAATTTGGGTGACACCACAGGTCATGAAGGCCTCTTCTTGATGATAGAAATGTCTTTTCTCTTCATGATATCCTCCTCAGAGCCTACTATAGTACTGGAACATAGCAGCCATTCAATCAATACCGAAGTTGGAGCATAAAATCCTGAGATCAGGTGCTATATTCCTGTTTCTTTGCAATCTGTTCATAGACGCTAGTATATTATCATTCAAGATGTTTTCACACAACAGAAGTTGAGGAAATGTTTTGATGAGTGACTAAATATTGCTAGTCATACATTACCAGGCTGCCACTTCTCCTTCCCACTAGTAGGGACACACGTCACTCTCAAGCCTCAAAACACCAGGTGGCAAACTATATAGCACTTGCTCTTACCCCTTCCCCTAACTCTGTGATACTAAATCCTGGATTTCTGAAGAGAAAGTTTGCACTCTACAGCCCTGCTGTCCATCCTCTCAACCCCACAGATGTCAATGTTGTCATACTATGGTCATTCAATATCTTCCTACTCCTTACACTGTGCTCTCTGGAACTCCTAGTCCAGATTTAAGAAATTTCCCCTCACTTTAAAGCTCTTCTTCTCATGATTTTCAAGCCCCAGTGAGATGAGGTACTTCCTGGATGAGGCTCAGCAAGGCTCAGGCCTTCCTTTCTAGTACTGGTGCTACTTTTGGTCACATCCTTTAAAGTACTATTTCAAGTGGGGAAAGCAGAATACTCCTTGCTCCTTGAAGATGATGCTTGCAGATTCTCTGTCTGCCACCCTCACTCAGCAATCTCTCCTACTCTGAGGTTCCTAATATCTGTACTTATCCCCCAATCTGCATCCTACAGCTTATATTTACTGACTCAGGTACACTTTCCCAGTTCAATACTTGGCTCACATCTCCATCCCAACTCCTGCTCTCCTACTGGAGGACTCTTCCACTCTACCTCAGCTTCAAAGAGATGGCCACACTTTTCAGTTTGCCATCATCACTTCCTTGATCAAGAAATCTGTAAGTTCTTTGTGCCACTGCTGATCTCCCAGCATTTCATTTCTCCTTGAGACTCTCTATCCCTAGACTTATGCTTTCTCCTCAGTGAACCTGCTATCTCTCCACTTGCCATTCTTTCTCCAGGTCATCACCCTTTCCATGGTAAGCTCTTCCCTTCTCAATCTTGACAACTTCACGAACCAGTTAAGCTCTATCCTCTGCTCTCTCCTGTTTCTCCTATCTGTCTAACCATTCCTTCTCAGCCTCCTTCACTGATTTATCATCCATGTTATGTACAGTAACTGTGGTTGTACTCCAAGGTTTGGTCCTAGACCCCATTCTCTTTCTCTTCACACTCTCTAGGGATGTCATAAGTGCTCATGGATTCAATCACCACCTCTTTGCCGAAGACTCCCAGATCTATATATCCAGTGCTTGTTTCTTTTCTGAGCTACATAAATAACCAGTATTAGGTAACTGAAATTGGATGTTCCAGTCATCAAGATCAACATGTTCCAAAAAGAACTCTTTTCTCTCCCAAACCCACCCTGCTTCCAAACTTCCCTATAACTGCCAAAAACACCACCCCCCTTGCAACCAAGGTTCCAGTCTTGCTTTCATCCTCCCTCTTCGGTCCCACTCACTCTATATATCCAATCAAATGGTGAAGCTTGTTCTTTCCATCTCTAGAATTCACACACCTACCCCACTCACACAATCACCAACCTTGTTTAGGCCCTCATTATCTCTCGCCTGGAGTAGTCTCCCTGCCTTAAGCCTTTCCCCGCTCCAATCCATGCTCCATGCAGCCACCAAAGAGATTTTCTTAAGATTTCTTAAGATTCCCTGTTCCACAAATTTCCTACTATCTTATGGACCAACTAGAAACTCCTCTGTTTACCACTTTAAATCTCTTCACAGCCTGGCCCCCTATCTTTTTACATCTGAATCTTTTCCAAACTCTTCAATCCAGTCATACATGTCTACTCACTGAACTACACATGTGACCATTCCACCTCCATGTTTTTGCTCTGACTGTACCCCATGTCTACTAGTTTCCCTTCAAGACTCAGCTGAAGCACCACTTTCTTCTTTCCTGGTTATTCCTTTCCTCCTCATCCCCAACTACCTTGTATTCACTGTCTTATTACTTTCTCTACACTGATAAGTGCAAGTGCTGTCTCCCTCATTTGAACTAAAGTCCTTAAAGGAAAAGGATGTTTCCCTTGTTGTGCCTTTGTTTTCCCAGCGCATGAATGCCAGTCACACAGAAGGTGCCCAATAAATGCCTGTTGCCTGATTTGGCACTTACCTCCTTCTGACTGGAGCACGGTTAAAGGGAAAGACTGGGTGGTTGGTGGCGATACTTCTATTACTACAAATGTGCTGAATTAGATTCTAGGTTCTTTGCCAAGCACATGCTACATCACATATCTCTATTTTGCAGAAGTTTAATGCTTCAAAAAAGGAAAATATACTTACGTTAAAAACTAATCTTCATTTTACTTGTAAAAATACTGATGACAATGTACCACTTCACTCAGCCTTGGGATATCTTGTGCAGCTTCACAAACTGAAAGAGATTAATTTAAGATTACAAATGCCAGCATAATATAAATGACAATATATCCCAAACTATGAAAATATGTTCTCAAATCCTTGTATATGTGGTTTCAAGAAATGAATTAATTTTCCAAGTTAGAACAGGACAGCAGCTGTCACATGTACTTGATTTCACATGTTTATAAATCAGTCAACAAACATTTACACTTAATGTCCCCACCAATCCAGTGTACTCACTTCAAGGCTGAGAATCTCCAAATCAGAAGAGTCATCAGAGGTCATCTAGCCCAATTCGCACCTGAAGAACTATACCCTCTCTACCACATATCTACAATAAATGATCATTCATTTGTGTAAAGGTCCATTGTGAGGGAGAATGAATGAACCACCAACATAGCCCACCCACTTCACTTTCGGATGGCGCAATCTTTACCTCAAGCCTAATTCCATGACTCCTAGTTCTGCCCACTGGGGACAAGGAGAAGGAGTCGAGTTCCTTTTCCACATAACAGATCTAAAGCCTGAAGACTGCGACACTGTCCTCTTATTCCCCCCTTGAGTGTTCTATACAGCAGAAATGTCCCTAAAGAAACAAAGCTCAGAAGAACTAAGTCTTATACTAGATCAAATATGCATAGATGAGGTTCATGCTGGAAGGGAAACAAATTTAAGGGTATTAAGGGAGGGATTCTTAATATATTTGAGCTAATGGAAAACATCCAATGCTTGGGGGGAACAAATCATAGAGCTTATCATACAAGAAGCAAACGAAAAACCATCAAATAGCAACTCACGTTTCCTTTCCCATCTCTACAAAATCTTCACGAGTAATCTACAGACAAAATGAAGACACCCTTGATGAAGGATTTAAAGGCTTCAATGAAGGAAGATTGTTACAAACAATATTATACAGAAGTCTACATACACATATATATATATGGTCACAGTTACAGTGACAGAGAGCCATCAAGAATACAGGATCCACTGTGCTTGGTTGCTTTTCAAGTATCTGATTTGGTAGGGTACCTATTAAAGGCTCTCAAGGTATCTTCTGTGCATGTCAAAATCATACAAAGTTCTTCCAAAGATGTAATCTTGAGACCTAAAATTGGGAGACGTACACTGCCAGAAGTATTTGCCATAGATGGTGACCCAAACAGCCAAATGAAGAAGAGGTCCCAACAGAGAGCGGTTGCCCGATTTGTAGATAGCACTGCACTTTTTCCATCTAGTCTCAGAACACAGGGAGAGACTCCTAAATGGTATCTATGATTACTAAAGTGAGTTTTATTCATGAAAGGCCAAGTAAAGGAAAAATGATAATAGCCTATGCCAGAGAGATCAAACTCATGACCAGAGTACTGCCTAACCAGATTAAAATGTAACTGGGAAACGTTCAGCAAAATAAGTAAAAATACAACATGGATGTTAATGTTGTGGTGCTTGTTAACTTTGTTTTAATGTTAAATTGTGTTTGTCAAATTGTGATTTTCTATTTGAGTTTGACACCACTGATCTAGACTATGACGAAGCCACTACGATATCAAAGAAACAAATACTCACATCTCTAGTTTTTCTCTCTCATTTAGGTCACTCTCAAAACTGCCAAATTTGAATCTCTGCTACTGGAAGGAATACCCACAGGAAGTCAATTCAACAAACATTCGGTGGCTACTTTGTGCAAGGTACTGTGCCAAACGAATAATGAAATGCTTACTCTATACAAAGAATTGTGTTATATGCTGGAGACAAAGAAAGAAAAACATGGTAGTCCCTGTATTCAAGCAGCTCACATATACAGCAAGATAACATACATGGGAGATTTCGGTTTAAACTCAAATGGAATGTACTCCGTGGTTCTTGGGATGGCTGCTGTAAAGCAGATGGTAATGGATCTTTTTTAATGCCTTTACCATTAATAAAAATCCTATCCATTTCTGATGTTGAACCATCTGAAAGTGCCAAGGACTTTGGTGCCAAGAACTTTTACTTTCTGGGTCTTCAGTATCTGTGAGTGCTAAGTAGACAGGAACCATAGTATCTGCAGAGGAAGTTGTGAAGTCACATCTCTAAAGGACAATGGTTTCCTTGGAAAATGGCTGAAGATGCCAAGCCTTAAGCAGTGCTGGTGGTCTGGGTGGTACTGCTGTTCTCAAAGCTCTTGGGTTTGCCTGCCTGTTAGTAGCAGTTGTTCAGTAGCTGGTATTAGTGGAGATGTTGGACTCCTTCCCCACAAAGGCTGCTCTCCTCAATGGTGGCTAAAAGGTTGAAACTGAGGCAACACCATTGGTCTGGAGGGAACTGTGGTTCCCAGGGGTCTTGGGCATATCTGATCATCAATGGTCATTGGTCAGCAGATGGTGTAACACAATGTTGACTCAATAAATTTGGGGTTCATTAAAATGTCCACTTCTTTTCCTTAGCTAGCCAGTCGCTTCTCCCATCCTATAAAGTTAATATTCTTATACCTAAGTGTTTCTTTCCTAGGCAAACATACTGAAAAATGTACCTCATATTATGTTCTCATATTCTTCCACCCCTGTCCTGAGGGGCACTGCTCTAATAATCTGTTCTCCAGAGAACCAGAGAACATGGTTTTTTAGTTACTTAAGAGTTTAACTTTATTTTAGTGATAGCTTCATTTTCATTCCAACTTAAAAAAATTTCAACAAAAAATGGAACAAAATTTTACTTTATTAGATTTGGCCCAGTGTTCTGGCTTACTAAGATGTTTTTGGTCCATTACACTGTCCTTCAACATATTACTTATTCTTAGTTTTATGATTCCCTGCAAATCTGAAAAAGCAAAAAGCATGCTATCTCTTCTTGATATGTTTTGCAGGTAAATTGTTTTTTTATATCAGGTATCTTACATTTTCTTCTATTTTTAAAAAAAAGTTTAATTAACATGTTTTTACATTAGAAACATTTACAGATTGCCAACACTTTGTGAGGTTTTTTTGTAACAAAGTAAAGCAATTAAGTAAAATTAATAATACAGTGGCTTCATTTGAAAGTACCCAAAATATTCCACATCTATAGCACCCTCCATTTCTCTAATTTTAGTTAACAGAAATCCATTTTCATTCCTACATGTACCATTAAAAAAGAGGGAAGAAAAATTTTTAAACAAATATGCATAGTCAAGCAAAACAAGTTCCCCCACTGACTGTGTGTGAATGTGTGTATGTGTGAATGTGTGTGTGTGTGTGTGTGTGTGTGTGTGTGTATATGAGAGAAAGAAATAGTGAGATTCCACACTATTAAGCATTTTGCCTCTTTGTCGGATGGACAGTATCTTTCATCACTGGTCCTCTGGAATCACAAATGGTGCCTCTACAAGAATCAGAGTTCTTGTAGCTTTCAAAATTGTCTTTACAGCATTGTTACCATATAAACTGTACTCCTAGTTCCTCTTGTTATTCTTCGGTTTATGAAAGTCTTCAACATTATCTTGATAATGTTCATGTTGCAGCGTCAAGTAAGATCTTATCTGTAGAGCGCTTAGCACAGTGCCTGGCACACGGCAGGTGCTATGTAAACGTTAGCTGTTATTATCATTATTAATAGCACTTGTCTAAGTTGTCCTCCTGGTTCTGCTCACTTCACTTATTTCATCATTTCATACAAGTCTCTCCATGTCTCTTTAAAATCAACTATTTCCCCAAATGTAACAATGCAAGAGCATTCCCCCACAATCAAATACAACTTATTCCGTCATTCCTCAACTGATGGGTATCGTTTTAGTTTCTAGTTTCTGTTCACCACAAAAAGAGCTGCAAAAATTATTTTTGTACAATAGCACCTTTTCAATGTCTGTGATCTCTTTTAGGTATAGGGCTACCAGTGGCAGAGCTGGGTCAAAGGGCCTGCATTGTTTCAAAACTTTTTGTGTATAATTTCAGTTTTCCAGAATGGTTGTATCCATTTACAGGTCCTCCAACAATGTATCAATATACCTGTTTTCCCCATAGCCCTTCCAACATTTATTATTTTCTTTTTTTGTCATTTCTGCCATTCTGATGGGTGTAAGGCAGAATCCCAGAACTGCTTTCATTGGTATTTCTCTAATTAATATTGGGTTGGAACTTCCTAAAAATATGGCTACAGATGGGTTGGGTTTTTACACATAAAAACTTCCTCATCATGGGGCAGCTAGGTGGCGCAGTGAATAGAGCACCAGCCCTGGAGTCAGGATGACCTGAGCTCAAATCAGGTCTTAGACACCTGACACACTATCCCAATTGCCCTACCCTTTCCCCTCCAAAAAAGAAAAAAAAAAAAAGCTTTCTAGGAAAATTACACTCTTCTGTTTGATATTTAAAGCCTTTTACAATCTGGTTCCAACTGACTTTTCCTAGCTAATTTCACATTATTCTCTCTTGCAGCATTGCAGGTTGGCATATTCCTTACTGCCTGGAAGGTTCTTCCTCCTATCTTAGGGAACCCCAGTCTCTTCAAGGTTCAGTTCAGGTGGCACCTCCTCCAGGGAGGCCTTTCCCAATCCTTCCTCAGTCCCATCACCCAAGAGTTAGTGTTCTTTTTCCTGTCAAATTACTTTGAACTTACTTATCTGTACATATATTTTTTCTTCTGCCAAATAGAATAGAAGCTCTCTGAAGAAAGGGAATGTTTTTTCTTTGGCCTTTAATTCTTTAGTGCCTATTAGAGGGTCTTAGGTAAAAAGTAAATGCTTACTGAAAAACTCTCTGAGTTAGGTGTCACTTCCCACCATTTACAGGGAAGGAAAATGTGGCTCAGAAGGACTTACTTATGGAACTAATAAGGTTCGAAGGTAGTTTTTTTTAAATTTTGTTTTAATTTATGGAATAAAACAAGCATTTCTATAACAGTACAATAAAAAAAGATTACTGTATATGAAACTACATATCTACTATATACAATTTTCTATTTCTTTCAAATAAACATACAACAAAATTATCCTGTGAATTTCTTTTTTCTTCCTTCCCTCCCCCCATCCCCCAATTCTTTCTCTGGATAAGTAGCACATTTATTTCCTCAACATCTCACAACAATAAGAGCTAATAATAGTGTGCCAGACACTATGCTGAGCACTTTATAGACATTGCCTCATTTGGTCCTCACAACAACCCTGGAAGGTAGGAATTAATTTATTATTCGTATTTTATAGCTGAGGAAACAGGCAGACAGGTTGAGTGACTTGCCCAGGGTCATATAGCTAATAAATGTCTGAGGTCAAACCTGAACGCCTGACTCCAGGCCCAAGTGCCTGGCCAAGTCCACTGTGCCACCTAGCTACCAACCAATAAACAACAGAGCCCAGACCTCTACTCAAGTCTGCTGACTTCAGGTTCCAGGATACTTCAGTTATCCCTTTCTACCTTCATACCCTGTTGGCAATATGCAAGCTCAGAGCTCTGGTCTGTTGCTCATCCTAAAGAAGTACAGGGAAGTAACCAGGCAGATTAAAAGATGGATACTATACCAGGGCAAGACAAGGATGTAGGAACTAAGCAATTTGTAAATTCAATTGCAACCCTCTCAATCATCATCACTGAAGTGGCCCCTCTTTGAGACTTTTTAAACTCATGAACTATGTTCTCTGTCACCCACACCCCAGAGCAGAATCGTTTTCCCACTAAGGGCATCAGCTCAGAACTCACATGAACTGGGTTCAGCCACAGGAAAACCTGACCACTAAAAGACAGGATTTAATTTTTCTCACATTCTCTGGTTTCCAACAATTTCTCTACCCTAGAGTCCCAAGAAGAATCCCTTAAAGAAATCTCAAATAGAGTTCACAAATCTATCATCTACAAAGGGATCAACAAGGTCCCTTCTTGAAAAATTACTCAGTATACAAATAGATAAGAGATACAGAATAGCTATTTTCCCTCCAACACACACACACACACACACACACACACACACACACACACACACACATGCTTAAAGCAAAACACTCATGTACACATTGATGAATACTTAAAACATAAAAACAGTAATCCATAACAAAGGACTCCCAAACAGATACAGAAAACACTCAAAGGACTCATAGAAAGCCCATTAGCCCTATGATACTCTCCTGGAAGGTGAATGGGACTTTGGAAAATGTTGAACAGATGTCCAATTTCACCTAAATCTGAACTAGCCAGGCAGAAACTCACTCAAGGACCATACTGTCTGGCTAGCCAGGCATGTCATCACCTTCCCCTCCAGGAAGGGTCCCCCTTTCAGAGCTGCAGCAATCACGTACATGAGACAGCCATGGATTTGATATCCAGTCTCAGGCTGGCCTAGACAGTCAGCCAGTCAATGAACATTTATTAAGTGTCTTCAATGTGTTGGACACTGTGCTAAGCTTCAGGGATACAAAAGAGGAAAAAGAAGATCTTTGCCTTCCAAGTCACTCACAATCTAATGCCAGAGACAATAAGCAAACAAATACGCACAACAAGCTGGAGACAGGATAAATAGGAAATGCGTAACAGAGGGAAGGCACTAAAATTAAGAGGGGCTGGGAGAGACTTCTGTTAAAGGAGGCCCAGGAGGCCAGTAGCTATAACACAGGGAGAGCACTATAGGCACCAGGGGTGGCCAGAGAAAGGGCCCAGAGTCAAGAGAGGGAGGTCTTCTCTTCCTCTCCTGGACAAATGAAGGAGAACTCTAGAGCCTTCAAAACAAGAAAAAGAAACAGACTGTGACTTCTTGTTTCAAGTGTGCAGTGGGGTGGAGGTCAGGTGGGGGAGGTGAGAGGACTACCATTAGACACAGATAGATAGATATGTAAAATTATTCTATTTATATTTGTCAGCTCTTTCTCTGGGTGTAGACAGCACTTTTCTTCCTATGTCCTTTATAATTAATTTGGGTATTTATAATAGTCAAAATAACTTATTTGCTCAAAGCTGTTCTTAAAACAGTATTGCTGGTACTATATACAATGTTCTCTTGATTCTGCTCATCTCGCTCATTATTTTGTGCAAATCTTTCCATATTTTTCTAAAATCACTGAGTTCACCATTTCTTATAGCACAGTAATGTTACATCACAATCACATACCACAACTTGTTCAACCATTCCCCAAATGATGAGCATCCCTGCAATTTTTAATTCTCTGCCACCAACAAAGAGAAATGCTATAAACATTTTAGAACATATAGGTTCTTTTCCTTTTTCCCTAGTTATCTTAAGAAATAAAACAAGTAGTGGTACTGTCGGGTCAAAGGGCATAGTAACTTAATAACTCTTTGGCCATAATTTCAGATTGCTCTCCAAAATCAGTTCACAATTTAACCAACAATGAATGTGCCCCAATTTTTACTGAAACCTAGACTGTCTAGACTCCCCAGTCCAGCATGCTTATCTACAATGTCATGCTGCTCGGCAGTAAAGATTCCCACATAATAAAGATTCCCTACGGCTAAAGTCCTACTTAGGTCCCCTGCCCTTCTCTCTTCTGACACTGTTATCACCCTCATCAAGCCCTCATCCTGGATTACTGCAGCAGTCTGCTGGTAAATCTACCTGACTCAAGTCTCTCCCTACTCCAGGCCATCCTCCATTTTGCCACCATAGTAACTTTCCTAAAACACAGGTCTGATCATATCACCCCCTAATCAGCAAACTCCAATGGTTTCCCATTGCCTCCAGATCAAATACAAAATCCTCTGTTTGGCATTCAAAGCCGGTTACAATCCCTCTTCCTCCTCCCCTCCTTCCCACTTTTCCTTACACCTTATGATCCCAACATGCTCTCCAATCTAGTGATAATGAACTCCTTCCTGTTCCACAAACAAGGCGCTCCATCTCAACTCCTGGAATTTTCTCTAGTTGTCTTTCATGGCTGCAATGCTCACCCTCCCAGATTTCCTGGTTTCCTTCAAGTCCCAACCAAAATCCCACCTTCTACAAGGAAGCCTTTCCCAATCTTTCTTAATTCTAGTGTCCTCTCTCCAACACAGTCATGTCATTTTGGTTTTTTTCAAGAATAAAGGATAAGAACCAAGCCTTCTCTCCATTAATTTTCTATTTATCCTGTCCATAGTTTGTTTGTACATATTTGCTTACCTGATGACTTCCTCACTGGATTGTGAACTCCACAAGGGCAGGGATGTCTTTTGTTTTTCTTTGTGTGGAAGGCGCTAAGCAAATGCTTATTGGTTGACTGCTACTTCTTCTTCCTAACTCTCCTCTCATTTATAGGGTTCACAGGATTTAGAGTGCAAATCTCACTTCATGTTTACCACTTCCCTCTACCCCATAGTTTCTTGATCACCTCTACCACCATTCTATTTACTTCAATTTTATAAATCTTTATTAAAACATCTGAGAAGTCCAAGGCATTGTGTTAAGGACTGGAAAAAAAAACACAAGAAAAGGTTCTGTTTTCAAGGAGCTTACATTCTAAAAGGAAGTGGGAGTATATAACATACAGAGATAAATACAAGATAATCTGAGATCAAAAGAGCCCTAACAAGTAGAGGGAGGGGAAGAGGGCATCAAGGGAGGGAGGGTTCACTGAGTATACCTGAGATGAGGACTCATAAGGAAGAAATTCTAGGGATGAAGTCTGGCATGTGTGAACACAGAAAGAGAAGACTTGTTGAGTTAAGAGAATAGCTAGGAGTTCAATCTGCCAGAATATAGTGGCTACGAAGGTATGTAAATGGAATTAAGGCTACAAAAAGATAGGCTGGAGGCAGATTTTGACGATCCTTAAATGCCAGTCCAAGTGTACAATATTTTGGACTATAGGGAGCCACTGAAGGTTTCTGAATAAGAGAGTGGCATTCAAGTAAACTCAAAACTAACATTTATTAAATGTGTTAGGTACTGAATAAAGTAATAATCTAGATAAGAGATGAGTAGGACCTGAATGAAACTGGGGACTAAGTATGAAAAAGAATGTAGAGATAGACTCCACAAGACTTTTTAACTACTTGGATAGGAAATGATGCTAAGTTTATGAATCTGAGTGACTTAGAAAGTGGGGATGTTCTCAAAGAGAGATTTAGGAAGAGATTTAGGTCAAAAGTTGGATAGTTAGTTGTGCTTTGGCCCTGTTTCTGAAATGCCAGTGGAATAGTTAGGTGAGGGATATTCATCAGTCTTTTGGTGTTGAGAAAAAACTAGGGCCAGATATATAGATCTGGGAGTCATCTGTATACATACTGATATTTATATACATGAAAACAAATGAAATCACCAAGAGTAGACAGAACTCAAGACTGAAGCTTGGGGAACAGTCGTGGTACAAAAAAAAGTCATGGAAACGAGGGATGATAGAGATAAAAGTATTATCAGGTCATAGATGTTAGAAATAAAGGGATTTAACACTACTTCTAACCCTCTCATTTTACAGATGAGGAAATAGGACCAGAGACTGTAATTTGCCTAAAGTTGTACACACAAAAAATTTTTTTCAGTGATAACTCCCTTTTAACATGAAGTCAATAGCTTCCAAGCTAGGAGAGAAGAGAAGATCTAGAAATAGGAAGTGATTGACAGAAAGCTGAAAACTACAGAGAAGTCAATGAGGATAATAAGCGGAAAGAGCCCCTCTCCTAGTCTAGGTATCCCCTAAACTTAAACTATTTCTTGGCCCTCTCTTTTTTTCTCTGGACAATCTCACCTATTTCCATGGCTGCTGCTATTTACTTCTGTGCGTGGTCAAATGGTGATGGACTGCTAATCTTATCCTTGCTGTTCTGGAGAGTCAACATGGTACAGGGAAAAGATCACTGACACTGGAGTCAGAGGACCTGAGTGGCAGTGCACTGTGACTTGGATAAAGGCATAGACAATATACTCTTTAATTGTGCCTATGATACAATTGGAGAGATAGGTAATACAATGGATGACAGTCAGGAACCAAAAGGATCTTGAAAGATTAGAGCATTCAATTTAATCTAATAATAATTCAGTAGAGATAAATGTAAAGTGGTTTTGTTTTTTTTTTTTGCTTTTTGGAGGGCAACTGGGGTTAAGTGATTTGCCCAAGGTCACACGGCTAGTGTGTCAAGTGTCTGAGGCCGGATTTGAAACTTAGGTGCTCCTGACTCCAGGGCCACTGCTCTATTCATTCACTATGCCACCTAGCTGCCTCGATAAATGTAAAGTCTTGCAGTACAATCAAGTATAATGTAGAAGAGGCATGGGTACACAGCATTTCTGAAAAAAAATCTAGGGTTTTTAGACCTGTAAGATTAATGACTCAGCAGTATGATGAGGCAGCCAAAAAGGTTAATACAATCTTAGGTTGCCTTAAGAGTTTTGGGGGGGGCCGCGGCTAGGTGGCACAATGAATAGAGCACTGGCCCTGGAGTCAGGAGGACCTGAGTTCAAATTTGGCCTTAGACATTTAACACTTACTAGCTATGTGACCCTGGGCAAGTTACTTAACCCCAACTGCCCTGCCTTCCCCTTCCAAAATGCAAAGAAAATTTTAAAGAATTTTTAAAAATTGATTCTTAAAAAAAAAAAAAAAAAGGAATAAAGTAATAGCTCCGCCATATTCTGCCCTCAAGAGACCTTCTCTGGAACATGTGTTCAGTTCTGGACACCAGTTTAAGCTGGAGTGTCAAGAGGAAGACAATTGGAATGATGAAGGGTCTTGACATGAGGAGAACTGGTTAAGGAACTCGGCATGTTTTTAACCTAGAAAAAAAAAATTCAAGAGACATGATAGCTGTCTCCAAATAGCATGAATTGCTGTTATGTGGAGATTAATTCATTTGACCCCGAGGGCCACACCAGGACCAATGGGTGAAAACTGCAAGGATGCAAAGTTAAGCTTGATGAAGAAATAATTAACAATTCAAAGTATTTAAAAACAAAATAGCCTACCTCTAGAAGTAGCAGCCAAGAGGTCTTTAAGCAGAGGCTATATGATTCCATTTGTATATGGTTTGGCTGCTGAATTCTCTTCCAATTCTCAGATTCTGTAATTTCTTTGTAATTGGGGCGTCAGGAAAATTGGTTTCAAATCCTTCTTCTAACAGTTGAGGGCAGCTCATGTAACCTCCCTGTCCCCACTTCAATCTCAATCCCAACAATGGGAAAAATCACTTAACCTCTTTAAGTCCCAATGTCTTCATTTGTAACACGAAGATATTGGAATAAGCAGCCTCTCAGGCCCATAACCCTATGACCTTGACTCAGATTCCACCTTTGACACCTGTTGCATGGACAACACTGGACACAGCGTTTCACCTCTCTGGGCCTCAGTTTCTTCATTTACAGAAATGGCAGGTTGAACTAGGTGACCTTTAAGGTCAATTCCAGCACTAGATTTTGTCAATCAGATAAAAAAAAAAACAAGCACTTATTAATTACATATGTGTCAGGCATTCTGCTAAGTGCTAGGGACACAAGCAAGAACAGGCCCAGTGCTCCAGAAGCTCACATGCTAATGGGGAAGACAACACAGCTAAACCAGAACATACAAGGCAAAATATGCAAGGAGATGAAGGTAGGTGATCCTGGAGGAGCTGGATGAGCATCTAGAATAGGGGTGGGGAACCTTGACCTTGAGGCCACATGTGGCCACCAAAGGGCGGCACTCGAGGACCTAGAAGACAGAGCTTCATTTAACTAGGCTGAAGAACATGTAATCCATTGAGCTCTGACAGGAAGAACTAGAAAGGGAAAATGTGGCTTAGCAGAGAAAGGCACCATCCTTACGCAACAAATGGACTCCTTAAAAACCAGAATAGACCCAACAGAAATCAATGATTCCATGGGACAGGGAAAAATAGGGCAAAGACAAAAAAATTAGAAAATTAGAAGAAAATTGAGGGTTTTATTGCTTTTCTAGTATTTTTCATTGTACTCCCAATTCACTGATCTGTTCTTTCTTTCTCTATTAAAAAAAAAAGGCTTTTATAGATACAAATTTTCCCCTAAGGACTTGCTTTGGTCATATTCAAAAATTCTGTTGTCTCATTGTAATTTTAATATCATCTTTTTTTTTGACCTTTTGATGACATTTTTAATGTCCTCTTTAACAAAATTATCTATCATTTCTATGAGGTATACTTTGACCTACCATTTCCTTAGGATTAAATAATTTAGTCTCCATTTGATTTCTAATTTTTTTTAGAAGCCCTTTAATAAAATTGAAAATTAAAAAAAAACCCATTGCATTAATAAATAAAACTAGAGCTGGGTTTTGGGGGGAAAAAATAACAGAAGAAATAAACCACTAGCTAATTTGGTTAAAAAAATTGATGAAAACCAAATTAGCAAGTTCAAAAGTGAAAAAGAAATTCGCAACAAAATAATGGGTATTAGAAACTATATAGCCCAATTACATGCCAATAAAACCTACAACTTAAATGAATCAAACGGATATTTACCAAAATATAAAAAAGCCAAGCTAACAGAACAAGAAATAGGGAATTTAAACAACCCAATTACAGAGGAAGAAATCAAACTTCCACAGGAAAAAACTCCAGGGTCATATGGATTCACAAGTAAATTCTAACAAACTCAGGAACAATTAATTCCAATATTAAATGCCATTTGTAAAAACTGGAAGAGATCTGACCAAATCCCTCCCCCATGATACAGATATGAGCTTGATAAAGAAATAAACCAGGGAGAGTTTAAAACAGAACACAAAAAACCCTATAAACAAATAATTTTCTGTGTAAAGGAAACCCTTTCAAGAGTTCCATGAGGTCAAAATTATTTCCATAATATTTTAACGTTTTGTTTAAGAGTAAAATTTGCCAATAACTAAAACGTCATTTGCCTAGTAAACTGCTCCTCCCTTTTCCAACCATGTATCTATGCAAGGCCAGATTTTCCTCACAGACTTCAACCAAAATAATACATTCCAACATACTGAGTACAGCAGAAGCAGATTCAGCCAAATAGTAAAGATTTGCAAAAATATAATGTCGCTCTTCTCACAAATATTTTTTTGTTTTGGAAATAATTATTCCTCACTAAAAATATCATTTGTTCACATATAATAGAGTTTTAGTGCTATTTTTAATGAATTAAATATTTATAAAGTTTTGAGTTTGAATTTTTAAAATGGTAAATATCAATAGAACCCATAAAAAAGCTAGGTTCTCGATAATGTTTAAGAGTAAAAAAAACGGGGCAGCTAGGTAGCACAGTGAATAGAGCACTAGCTCTGGAGTCAGTAGGATCTGAGTTTAAATCCTGCCTCAGACACTTAACACTTACTAGCTGTGTGACCTTGGGCAAGTCACTTAACTCCAAATGCCCTGCCTTCCCCACTCCAAAAAGGAAAAAAAAAAAGCTGGAGTTGAACCCAAGATCTCTGACTCCACAGCTAATGTTCTTTCCACCATAACATACTGGGAAACATGGAAAGGATGGCTTTGGTTGGGTTCTATCAAGCAATATATGGCTCTGGAGAGCCAGAAGGCAGTAGGATGCCCCACAGGTAAGAGAAATAGTGGCAGACTGGCAAGCATTGACACAACTATGCCTACTTTGCAATTTGGCTATTGAAGCCTGGCATACTAACCAGCAGGCTATTGCAGCAATCCAAGTATGAGGTGATGAGGGCCTGTACCAGACTAGTGTCAGAAGAGAAGAGTGAGGAATGTTGATCAGAGGAGAGGCTATGAAGCTGGGATGGTAAAATCAATATTTCTTGACAACAGATTGCCTATGAAAGGTAAGAGTATGGAATCAAGGATGATACCTAGGTTTTGAGTCTGAGTGACTGGGAGGACAGTGATTCCTTCAATAATATATGAGACGAATTGAGGGAAAAGATAACGAATTCAGTTTTGGACATGCTGAGTTTAAGATGCCCATAAGACACCCAGTTTGAGATGTCCTGGCAGCTGGAGATGTGAGACTGAAAGTCAGCAAATAAGTTAAGGCCAGAAAAGCAGATGTGAGAATCATCTGCATAAAGATGATAAATGAATCTCTGGGATGAGATCACCAAGTGAAGAAAAGAGAGTCAAGGAGAGAGCCCTGAGGAATATCTATGAACAGAGGGTGTAACCTGGATGAAGATTCAGCAAAAGAAACAGAGAAGGATTGATTGGGTAAGTAGGAGGTAAACCAAACATAGCAGAATCGTGAAAACCTAGAGGGTATCAAGAAGAGTGATCAACAGTGTCTAAGGCCTCTGAAAGGTCAAGGATAATGACTGAGAAAAGGCCATAGACATGGCAATTAAATTGTTAGTAATGCTGAAGACAACTTGGTGGAATGATGTGGTGGGAAGACAGACTGCAATGAGTTAAGAAGAGTGAAAAGAAAGGCATACAGAGAGCCTTCTTAAGGAGTTTAGCCACAAAAGTGAGGAGAGGTAGAGGACGGTTACTAGGAATGGATGGATCATGTTAGGGTTTTTTGAGGAATGGTGAAATATGAGCATGTTTGTACACAGTAGGGAAATAACCAGTACACAAGGAAAGATTGAAGATAAGCAAGAAAGAGAACAAATGCTGGAGAAGACAAAAAGAAATGGTATCACATGTGAAAAGATTTGTCTTGGCAAAAAGGCCACATCATTTCTATGAAAAAGAAGTGAAGGAGGGGATGGGAGCAGAATGCACCTGGGTGATATGAAATGAGGAGGAAGAGAGAAAAGGGAACTCTTGGTTAAATGGCCTCAGTCTTTTTCAATAAAATAAAAGGCAAGCTGAGAGAATGAGGGGAGGCAGAACCATGGGAGGTTTGAGAAGGGATGAAAAGTTTTGAAAGAGCCTATGTGATAAGTGGAATAGTGAATTAATTAGGGAATGCCTTGCAGCAGTAAGGGCCCAGCTGAGTAACATAAATTTAGAGTGGACACAGCAATGGATGTTGAGAGTGATGCAAGGCTGAGACTCAGCAGGGAAAGCTCTGTAAAACAATAATGTAGCAAAGAACTTCAGAGAAGAGAGGGCATATAAAGCAGAAATGGTTCATCAAGGGGCCAAGATGGGGAATGGAGGAGAGAGCAGCTAGAGCATGGGATGATGGCCTGAGAAGAAATGAGGGATCATGGGATTTACTGAGAATATTTCTCCTTATTGTCCCTCTCTATTTCCTTCCTTCTCTGACTGCTTGAATATCCTTTCTGTATCCTTTCTTCTTTCACCTTAGTTTCTTTAATGCCTTAGGTGTATTTTTAATTTGTTGCATTTATTAAATTGTTTTCTGTTCCATGTTCTCGAGTTTAACCTTGAATGTGACTATCTTGTCAAAAAAAAACCTAATTAAATTAAGTTGCTTTTTACTTCCATAGTTTTCTCTCCATTTTTTTAAGAGTCAGTGGCTCTACCCAAAAGGTATAAAGCAGCATCTTTCCCAGAGGATTCATTAATAGAGATCAAACCTAAAGCTAGTTCTAAATTGCAAAAATATTATTAAAGCTATCTCTGACAGCAGAAATTCACTTTATTTTATTGTTTAATGCAATAAAAATCATTAAATCAAAGCTTGCTAACTAGTGATTTAAATTATGAATCAAATCTGGATATAAATCAATTAACATTAAATCAAATCCACTTTGATCATATTATAGGCAAATATAATAAGCAGTTAAGTGTAATGCAAGAGTCAGAAAACTATGACCAGAAGGCCAAGTCCTGCTATTGCCTATTTTTGCAGCCTAACTTAAGAATGTTTTTTACATTTTTTAAATAAAAGTTTTATTGTATTAAAAAATGTAGAAATCATTTTAACTTGTCACATATACCAAAACGGCAGCTGGCCACATCTGGCCCTCAGTTGCAGTTTGCTGACCACTAGTATAGTGGATAGAGAACCCACAAGGACCCTAAATCAGAATGACCTGTCTCAAACCTGTACACAATCACAGATACATCGTACATATGATGACCAACCTTGATAAACTGGACTATCCTCAACAACGCACAGCTAAAGACAACTCTACAAGCCGCAGGATGGAAGGAGACACCTAAACTCAGAGAAAGATATAGAAAGACTATAGTTTAAATG
>CM053592.1:148960540-148984490 GCA_028646515.1 Pseudochirops corinnae
GGGGGGGGGGGGAAGGGAGGGGAGAAAATCTGAAACTCAAGTGAATGTGGAACTGAATCTTGTAAATTAAAAGTAAATAAACAAGTCATATAAAAGAAAGACAAAAAAAAAGAATGACCTGCCTCAGTCAATGAGATGATGAGTATTTATTAAGCCCTTGCTATGAATAGTATTCTTCAAAGTGCTGGGGATACAAAGAAAAAGACAGTTCCTGCCCTCAATGAACTCATAGGGAAGAAAACACACAAACTATGCACAACAAGCTAAAAAAGGAAATAGCCAATAATGAGAAAGCACTAGTATTAAGAGGGACTGGGAAAGGCTTCCTGTAAGAAGGTAGATTTTAGGTGGGACTTGAAGGAAACCAGGAAGCAGAGAAGAGCCAAGAGATGGAGTCTTAGCAGAGGAACAGCCAAGAGGCCAGTGTCCCTGGATCTGAAATAAACTGGCTATCTCATCCTGGGAATGTCACTTGGCCCACACAGAGGAAGACAACTGTCTACAACTATCAATTACAGAGTAAACGTCGATCTACATAGGTCAGAGGTCCATGGATAGATTTCCTGGAGACTATGAACCTGGATTGGGGAAAAAAAAAAAAAAAAAAAATCACATCTTTATTTTTCACTAATTTCTAACTAAATTTTAGCATTTCCTTCAATTATGAATAATCATGAATATAAGCAACATACATCAGCAGCATTAAGCTTTACCAGATTTCCAAAGGGGTTCCATGACACACACAAAAATTATGAACCCCTGGAATATGTAAGAAGAGTCCTAGGGAAAGTTTGCTGCACCTACGGAATCACAATTCTGGTTTTAAAAAAAAGGGGGGGGGGTGGCGGTGAATAGAGCACCAGCCCTGGAGTCAAGAGGGCCTGATTTCAAATTTGGCCTCAGACACTTAACACTCACTAGCCCCAGCCATATGACCTTGGGCAAGTCACTTAACCCCAACGACCCTGCCTTCTCTGCTCCAAAAAGCTAAAAAAAAAAAAAAAAAAAAAGATGGTGGTGATTATAGCAGTGAGGTGTCACTGAAGATAAATGACATGGTCAGACCTGTACATTAGCAAGATTATTTTCACAATCAAAAGAGACTGAAAAAGCAATGGAAAAAACTGGACATAGACTAATTCCACTATAATAATCCACATAAGAATATAAGAAGAAAATTGAAATAGTGCCCATTTCTTGTAATTCTGAAACCTGACAGGCTGGTTTTCCCAACCTTACTTTGTCCATCTAGGTGGTAAAGTGGATAGAGTGCTTGGCCTAGAGTCGTGAAGACCAGAGTTCAAATCTGGCCCCAGACACTGACTAGCTGTGTGACCCTGGGCAAGTCACTTAACCTTGTTTTGCCTCAGTCTCCTCATCTGTAAAATGAGGTGGAAAAAAAAATGGTAAAACACTCCAGTATCTTTGCTGAGAAAATCCGAAAAGGGATCACAATGAGTCAGATGCTACAACGCTTCACTTTATGTTCTTTCTCCGGGATTGCGTCAAAAGTTAACTGCAACTTAGTCGCAACAACTGCTTTAAGCTATACTGCACTAGTCAAGTTTAGCTATAAATGTTTATAGGGAAACCACTGAACATGAATGAGAACTACGTTTAAGAACTATGGGATGTGTGCATATATCATATGTGTATATGTACATATATATCCTATATGTGTGCATGCACACATGCACACACACACACACACACACACACACACACACACACCCTCCATTAAGGTCCTACCTTATTGTACTGTGGTGTTTACCTTTTGTTCTTGAAGGCTATACTAGTGAACTGAAAACCCAACTAGGTCCTAAAAAGGATTTATTTAAGTATGGTAATGGACAAATGGACTTTTCTGAGAAGTTTAAGGAAGCTCATGATCATATTGATGATAAATGGGGTGAACATGGTGACGATTTTTTTTCAGGCAACCACTCTCAAAACCATTTACAAAGTCATGAAGAAGATTCATTCCACATCAGTAGAAAGAACACTCACACTGATGAAATGACAAAACCCTGAAGATATAACATACACAGTTGGGTAATAATTGCTTAACTTTTTTGAATCGGGACCAAAAATAAAATCTAACTGCACAAAATCCCTCTATAATTTGCTTAGCACCTTAACAAAATATGTATAGACCCATCATGAATTTCAGTTTAACAACTGGCCCGTCATTGCTACATGACAATCCTTTTACTCATCCTTCCAAGATTAACTATCTCTCTCTTCCTCAATATCTATTCCAAATTTTCTTTTCTCAAGCTAACCACACTTTCCCTTCCCTCATTTTATCCCCTCTCCTCAACAGAAAATCTTTCCATATACTTCAGTGAAAGGAAGGAGAATCAAGAAAGAATAGTGTCATAAAAATTGAGTAATTAGGATGGGGATCAGGAATTTGGGAGACAGCTGCTTCCAGGCATACATAATCCTATTATCTCCAACAACAGAAAATGGAAGCAAGATATTTAGGAAATTGTCTTATATGTGGGAGACTTAACAAAAGCCATTCCTTAACAATATAAGTGGTGAAAGGGTTTGAACAATTTTCACAAGAAAAGCAGGGTTAACAAGATATGAAACATATGATGGTTCTAAATCACTAGTAAGAAAAATGGCAATTAATGCAACCCTGAGGTTTCCATATTGCACCCAACAAGCAAAGATGATAAAAAAGAGAAATAGTCAATACTAGAAAAGCATATGAGAGAAGTCAACACAGGCGGAGGGAACAGTATCACCAAACGAGAAAAGGCAAGAAAGGGCAAGTATCTTAAAAGTATCTTTAACAAGGAATCAATTTTGCAACAACACTGAATATGTACAAATAGTAGGGAGACAGGGCTGAGAAGGATAGTTTGGGACTAGTCTTAGAGGGTTTTGCATACTGGCAAGAAAAGTATAGTCTTTATTTAGTAAGAGATGAAAAGTAACTAAAGGAGAGTGACAAGATCAAGATCCTATGTGCAGAATGGACTGAGTAGAGTGAAAAAGAATTGGGAGACCAATTAAGAGGCAAGGTATAAGGTAATAACAGGCTGAACTAGATAGTGGCAGTGCAAATGGAAAGGGACGGATCCAGAGACATTTTCACAAGAATCCACTAGGTTCAATGACTCAGTATTCTATACAGAATGGGCACTTAAAATTATTCGTTAAATTGTAGGATGGGGAAGAAAAAAATTCAACTGAATAAACAGTGATGACTTTTAAGGTATTAAACTTGGAGCATAGCAATGCCACTGACATTCTGGGTCCGAAGTTTAGGCAGCACAGGTAGGTGGGAATGTCCAGCAGGAACAAACAGGACTAGAATCCAGGCTGAAAATAACAGTCTCATAGTGCTAAATGGGACCTCAGCTCTAGAGATGAGCAAAGTGAGGCACCAGGAGTTTAAGTGATTTGTCTGAGATCACACCAGTATAATGGACTGGACTCAGAGTCAGGAGGACCTCACATTCCACCCTTGATGTTACTAGCCAAGTCTCTTAATCTCTTTGGAAACAGTTTCTTACCTAGACAGCATGTAAGGTTCCCCCTCCAGCTCTTCATTTATGATCCTATGATCTTCAGATCTAGAGATGAGATGTGAAACCAGGTGTTCTTTAGACATTCACAGAAAGGAGAAACCTGAAGTCTTGGGAGTTAGTCAACAAGCATTTATGTTTACCACTTGCCAAGCACTGTGCTAAATCCTGAAGGATAAAGAAAGGCAAAAATAAGCCCTGTCCAATATACTCAGTGGAGGGTAAAATACAGAGAACAGAACAGGGCAAGAATAGAATAATAATGCAACACACCTCACAACAACCTGTCAGGCAGGGAGGAATTCTGCAGAATGCCAACAGTTGTAGGGAGGAGGAAGCAAAGAGATTCTCTAAAAGGGCACAGGGGAACAAAGTCATAGGAGAAAAATGAAAAGAATACAGTGTCATGGAAGCCAAAGAAGTACAGAACATCTCGAAGGACGAGGGTGATCGAGTAGCAAATGCTACAGAGAGAATAAGGAGAACAGGGCAAAGTCAATGGAAGTACAGGAGAGAGACACAGAATGAGACAACCAAATGGAGTATGATCGAAGAGGAAAAAGACAATGAAGGAGGAAGGGGGGAGGCTAGGTGGTGCAGTGAATAGAGCACCAGCCCTGGACTCAGGAGGACCTGAGTTCAAATCCGGCCTCAGACAGTTAACACTTACCAGTCGTGTGACCTAGGGCAAGTCATTTAACCCCAATTGCCCAGCCTTCACCCCTCCAAAAAGTAAAAAAATAATAATAAAATAAAGGAGGAAGGCCATGTCTTTCTCTGAGTCAGAAGGAGAAAAATGAGCAAAAGTATAGTGAGATTTTAGGGAACAAATGAGGTGAACTCAGGGAGTTCAAGTTGGAGGTTTTTCAGATACATGTACGTGTTGAAATTGTATTTTGTTCTAGTCCCCTTGACCATCCCCTTCCCTTCTACTCAGTATACTAAGTTTGTTAAGTAACCATTACATGGGGGCAACAGCAGGAAATAACAACAGGACTGCAAAGGGGAGAACAGAATTCACAGGCAAACCATCCCAAAGATCAAAGGAACATAATTTAAAATTGTATCATTAACCAAAATTCACATCCTGATAGTATGTGCTGAACCAACAGAAACCATCCAGGCCCTGCTGTCAAGGCTTTTTGGTCCTGTGATATGTAAAGGGTGTTGGTAATTTTGAGATGATGTGGACATGTTAATTTTAAAGTTTTACTGACAACTCTGAAATGATTTGGATAAGTCAATGAACTAATCTTAAAGTAGCACAGATAAGAAAAAACCTACAAAAATGAGAATTCAAACTCCTGACCCCAAGTATTCTATTTCCAAACAGTCCATGCTCTCCCAACTCTAATCCACAGTTTAGGTGAGTTATACTCTGCCACTTCCCCTCCCTTTCCTCCTCCCGAATGACCCACGTCCCTTCACCATCCCATGCTCTCTGCCTCTGTATTCCTTTTTCTGCTCATCTCTGTGCCTTGATATATGTGATTGCAGCCCCATTTCAGCTCCCCAGTGCCACTGTGGGCATTCCCAGTGAGAACCTAAAGAAAAAAGCATGCCTGCTCCCATTTTTATAAATTATCAATTCGACATGTAAACCAACTCATCAGCCATCATAGAAAAGGTCAAAAATACCGCACAAACTGCATTTGGGGCAGAAGTCCCACCCAGTACCAGGAAAACCCAGGTTCAAGTCTAACCTCATCAGGCAATGCTTTAAGACTAACAGTTGTAGACTGGTTGCACTAGCTACAGAAGATAAGGAAGTTTCTACGCTGGAGATTCTCTAGAGCAGTGGTTCTCAATCTTCCTAATGCTGCGACCCTTTAATACAGTTCCTCATGTTGTGGTGACCCCCAACCATAAAATGATTTTCGTTGCTACTTCATGACTGTAATTTTGCTCCTGTTATGAATTGTAATGTAACTATCTGATATGCAGGATGTATTTTCATGTTACAAATTGACCATAACCCACAGGTTGAGAACCGCTGCTCTAGAAGTAAATGGAAAAACTATGAGGCCTAAAGTAAAAGACGAAAGAAAAGTGGGGCAGGATCAACGAAATTTTAACAGTATCATTCCTATTTGTACCTTTCAAACCACACAGCTGTCATCCACACGATCCTGATCTTTATCATCTCTGGCCCCATTAAAGGAGCCTTCTAAGTGATCTATCTGTCTCCACTCTCCAACCCATCCCAAATATAGCTACCAAAATAATCCTAAAGCATAGATCTGACCATATTACTTCCTGGCTCAGAAGCCTTCAATGGTGCTCCACTGCTTTTAGGATAAAATACAAACTGCTCACTGGCATTTCAGGCTCTCCACAACCTGGCTCTTACCTACCTTTCTGGGTGTATTTCACATAACCCACCTTCATGAACAGCATGTTTCATCCAAACAGCCATTAGTTGTTCTTGGACTTTACTACTCCATCTCTGGAAATACTGCTTCCCTCTTGTCAATGCCTCTTAGAACCTGTCTTTCTCCAAAGCTCTGCACAGATTACATCTCTTCCATGAAGCATCCCTGAGGACCCTAGCTGTAAGAGTTATCCCATTTTTAAATCTATGTGCAGATAGCATTCTTCATCCCCAGGGGAGGGTAAACTTTATGGGGGTGGAGACTTTTGTTTTTGCCTTTATATGGCCAGCACCCAGCCATACAAATAGTAGGCACTTAATAAAGGTTTGGTGAATTGAACTGAAGCAATGATCCTTGGGATCCAGTATTTCCAAATTTAATAAACAATACTATATGCTCCAGAAACCAAGGTAAGCACTGGAGATACAACTACAAAAGGGGGATGGGGTGGGAGGAATCCTTATAATCAAGGAGCTTAATATGCGCAAAATTAGTATACACTGTGTTTTCTGGGGTCTAGGGGGGGGGAGAGGAGAGAACTAATAACTGGGGAACTGGGAAATACCTCTTGAAGGACAGGGATGAGAAAAAAAGAGCACTCTAGCAAGGGAGAGACAGTCTGTACCACGGCATGGAAACCAAAGGTGAAATGTCCTATACAGGGGAACTATAATAGTCCAACTTCAAGAAACATTTCTTTTTTTGTTATATTTAATGAACAAAAATCATCCTTATTACTCCCTCCCCTAATTATGAACAAAAGAAAAACAAAACCCATTACAAACATGTATCGTCAATTAAAACAAGTGCCCACATTGGCCATGTCTTAGAAAATACTTGTCTCATTCTTCATTCCGAGCCCTTCACCACTCCATCAAGAAATGGGTAATGTTTCATCATCAGTCCTCCAGAGTCACAGGTGGTTATTATGCTAATGAGAGTTCCTAATTCTTCCAAAGTTTTTGGCCTTTACCATATTGTTGTCAATGTATAAATTGTTCTGCTTTTGTTCACTCTGTATCTATTCATGCAAGTCTTCCCAGTTTTCTCTTCCACCATCTCCATCATTTTGTAAGCACAATAGTATTCCATCACATATCTACATCATAACCTGTTCATTCACTCCTCAGTTTATAGGCATCCCCTAAGATTATCAATCTTTTCCACCTCAATTAGAGCTTACAAATACTTTTATGCATCCATAGTTTATTTTGCTTAGAACTAATCACTCCCTTACCCTAGCCTCTCTCTACTTTTCCCCCTTCTCCCTTTTTCGTATTTCCCCAATGAATAAAATGTATTTCTGTACTCAACTGTGTCTTCCTATTCCTCCTTCTTTTGACCAGTTCAGATGAGAGTGAGGTTGAAGTGTCAAGTGCTTCTCCCCCCACCCTTATTTGTCAACCTGAACATCCTGTTTATTTATTATTTTCTCTAACCTTCCTTTCTTTCCCACTCATCCCCCTACATGCCCCAACACGTAGCTTTTCTGGGTAAGTTATTCATAGCTGTAAACCTATATCCTTTGCCTTCTGGAATACTGTATTCCAAGTGGTCTCTTTTACAGTGGTAGCTGATAAAACATGAGCGATTCTGAACTGTAGCTCCTCACTACTTGAATTCTTTCTTTCTAGCTGCCTTCAGCATCTTTTCACTGACCTGGAAATTCTGGATCTTGGATATGATATCCTGGGAGTTTTCAATTTGGGGTTTCTTTCAGGAGGTGGATTTTTCTATTTCCACTTTGTACTCTAGGTCTCAGAGATTTGGACAGTTTTCTTTTAAATTTTCTTGAAACAGAAAATCTAGGTTTTATATGGTCATAATATCCAGACACTCCAATGATTCTTTCATTTTTTCTCCTTGATCTGTTTTTCAGTTCAGTTATATTGATGAGATAGCTTACATTTTCTTTTATATTTCCAGTCTTTTGACTTCATTTTAGTATTTCTTGTTGCCTCATGGAGTCATCTTCAATTTGATCCATTCATACTTTTAGCAAGATTTTGTATTTCTTGCAACAAGCTATTAATTCCTTTTCTGATTCTTCCATAGTTCTCATTTCTTTTCCAATTTTTCCTCAATAGTTCTCATTCCATTTATACATTTTTTTAACTCTTCCTTCATCTCTTCTAGGCATTCCAACTTGAGTTTTTGCCCAAGTTATGTTTTTCTCTGAGGATCTACTTGTAAATGTTTTTGGAGTCATCCTCTTCCTCTGAATTTGCGTCCTAGACTTACCTGCTCTGTTTTGGTGGGGTTCTTTTTTGTTTGCTCATTTTTCCAGATTACTTCTTGCCTTTCGACTTGATATTAGGGCTTGGCTCTACAGCAGTTCAGGTGCAAAGGGCTAGACTGGTCCCATTGCTGCTGTCTTGGGTACTGAGTATTGTGTTATTCCGGGGTCTCAGGGACAGCCCGGATCTCTGTGTGCTTTCAGTGATCCCAATGTGATCTAATGTGAGGGAAAGTTTATTTGCTATCCACTCCAGTCTAAATTCTACACATTTCTGAGTAGATTTGGATCTGAACAACAGTAGGCTGTTGCGGGACTCATCTTCCATCAGCCAGCTAGAAAACTGTTGCTTCAAAGTGACAGAATTGTCTTTGGTCTGGGATTTCTACCCTAGTTATTCCTCTGCAGGCTGGACTAGGTGCTAGAACTGAGACCCAACTTGTTCCTGAGGTCTGAGCCATACCATTGCTGCTGCTTCCTTCCAAACTTCCTTCTTTTTTGGTACAGTGCGCAGGTCCCCTTCTCAATGTGTTCAGTCACTTCAGCTGCACTCAAATCTTTGTGACCCCAATTTGGGATTTTCTTGGCAAAGATACTGGAGCGGTCTGCCATTTCCTTCTTCAGCTCAACTGACAGAGGAGGAAACTAAGGCAAACAAGGGTTAAGGGTTAAAGTTGACCTGTTACAGTGACCTGAGCCAGGGTCACAAGGCTAGTAAATGTCTAAAGCTGGTTTTGAATTCGGGTCTTCTAACTCTGGGTCCAGCACTCTATTCATTGTCACCTAGCTGCCCCTAAAACAAAAGTATATTGTTTTAAACCGCCCCCCCTCCCCCCAATCCCTACAAAGGTTCATAGCCATTCAAACTGACAAACAAAAACTATACCAAGCCAGGACTTCATCTGACTTATTCTTGATTCAGTCAGTCAATGTACATTTATTTATTTAAGTGTCTGCTATGTGCTTGGCACCATGCTAACTGCTGGGGATAGCAAAAAAACAAAACCCAGTTACCAGGAATCTATGACCCAGAACTGGGTGGTAGGCAACAAAGCTGCCACTTGGCACCCGTCCCCATCATGATGCCCCAGTATGGGTCTGGTAGAACCTCAGTGTGGGTCTGAGATGTCTTCCTCCCCTGGTGAACACCTTTCCCAGGGCACTGGAGTGATCCTTCTGATCCTGGTCTAAACCACCCACAATGTCCAAAGACTTCTCTGTCTTCCTATGCCAAACTGCATTTGACAAATGACTTATTGTGTTTTTTTTTCTAGGTTTCACCCTCAGGAATCAGTCTGATGTGTTTTCTAGATTTGTTTAGAGTTTTGTGGAAGCAAGTGTTTGGCTTTACTATTTTCTACAACTCTCCCATTTTGGCTCTATGTCCTCAAAAGATTATGTCTTATTAAGTACTGGTGCACTGCCATTCCTAATCCACCATGCTGGTTTCATTGTTACAACGGGAATACCTATTTCTTTATAACTAGGGCAAGAGCAAAACTTTATAAGAAGTCATAAGATAGTAGCTAGGATTAGTAATACAAGTTGAAAGAAGATTTAGAGGTCAATTTTGTCATCACAGGATAACTGCAATCAGGTTTTCAAACAGACCATAATTTGAATGAAGAAAACCACAGATCATGATGGTTTAAAATGGTTTTGTAAATCTAAAAAGGGCAATCCACCCCACTAGTTAACATCACATTTACCTTTTAAAACTTGGCCATACTCTTTTCTCATTCCACTTCTCCCTCTCAATATGATTTCTGATAATTCCATTACTCAGCTCATCACTCACCCAGGCCATCACTCTTTCACTAGCTAAACTCTCACCTCTTTCCCATCCTGATACCTTAGCAAACCATTTTAACTCTACACTATATTCTTTTTAAGTCCTTTCCCCCTTTATTCTATTATCTTGCCATGTCAGGTCTAGTATGAAGGAAGCTGAAGAAAAATCACGGAAACCTTTTGTGTTGACTGAAGCCACTACAATCTCAACTACCAGGGTCCTCACTGTACTAAAGCCATCCTTTTACTTGTCCCATTCACCACAGTGGTTTTTCCAATAGCTCTCCTCCTTCTATAATCTTAGATGAGAGCTCTGACTCATATTTCACTGAAAAAAACTCAGCCATTCTCCCAAAGCTCCCTCCTCAAATCATCTCATAATATTCAGATGCCTTCCCCCAATACCTCCTCCTTTACCTCTGTCTCAGGTGAAGGAGTGGTCCTCCTCTATGACAAAGCAAACCCTTCTACATAATGCGATCTACACAATCCCGTTCCATCCCATCTTCTCAGCAGAATACCCCCCTCCATCATCCATACTTACTCACTTATTTTCAACCTTTCCTTGTCTATTGGCTATCTCCCTGCTGCCTACAAAACGTGTCCGTGTTTTCACCATCTTCAAAAAGCCCTCACTTGATCAGTCCATCCCTTCCTTGAAAAGGCTATTTACAATGGATTCCTCTACTTCCTTTCCTCTCATCTCTTAACTCTCTGCAGTCTGAATGCAGGCTTCATAATTGGGCCTAAACTGCTCTCTCCAAAGTTACCAAGAACTTTTAATTGCCAAATCTAATCTAAATCTAACCTCTTTTCATCCTTCTTGACTTTTCTGCAATCTTTGATACTGCGGTTCATCCTCCTCTTCATTCTCTCTTCTCTCTAGGTTTCCATGACACTCTTCTCTCCTGGTTCCTGGTACTGCAGGTTCTCCTCCTACTGGTCTCTAACTGTTCCTTCTCAGGCTCCTTTGCTTCATCTTCATCCAGGTCACATTCATTAAATATGGATGTTCCCCAAAACTGTCCTGGGCTCTCTTTTCTTCTTCTGTCCAATTTCATTTGGTGACCTCATCAGTTCCCATCAATTTAATTATCATCTTTATGCAGATGATTCTTAGATCTATTTATCCATCCCCAATCTCTCTCCTGACCTTCAGTTTCCCATCTCCAGCTGCCTTTTGGACATCTCCAAATGGATGTCCCACAGACATTCTGCACTCAATTCATTCCATTTCCCCCACACCCTCTCCCTCCTAACTTCTCTATTATTGTCAAGGGTACCATCATCCATCCAGTCACCCAGGCTCATAATCTGTCATCCTCAATTTCTCACTCACTCTTACTCCCCCACATATAATGAGCTGCCAATTCTTGCTGCTTCTACCTTGTCAATATTTCTCTATACATCCCCTTCTCTCCTCTGAGACTACCAGCACTCTGGTGCAGGACCTAATGACCTCATGCCTGGAATACTGAAATAAGCCTGTTGGTTAGCCTCCCTTCGTCAGTGGTTCTTCCACAGAAGTGACCTTACTACCTCCCTACTCAAACTCTGGTGGCTCACTTTTACTTACAGGATCAAAGAGGAAATTCCGTTGAGCTTTTAAAGCCCTTCATAATCTGACTAGCACTCTTATACCACTTATTCTCATGTAGTATCTCTGTCCACCCTGATGTTCCCCAAAGACACTTTATTTCCTGACTCAGTGCACTTTCACTGGTTCTTACACATACCTGAAATTTTCACCCTAACCTCTGCTTCCTGAACTTCCCCGAGTTTCAGCTACAATCCCACCTTCCACCAGAAACCTTTCCCAGTCCTCCTTAAGGCATCTTCCCTCTGAAACTATCTCCAAATTACCCGCAGAGAAGTGGTTTATATGCAGTTGTTCTCGTGTTGTTCTCCCTCTCCCCATCAGACAGTGAACTCCCTGAGAGTTTCTGTTTCTTACTTTCTCTGCATCCCCAGGACTTGGCACCATGATTGATTATGGAGCAGCCACAGGATAAATACTTTTTGGAGGACTTGATCAGCTTAGTGTATACACTATAAAGCAGAGTGCTTCACTTAAGCTCTTTTGACGGATCTTCATAAGGATACCACAAGACAGATAGGAAAGGTATGATTTTTCCACATTTTACAGATGGGGGAAAAATAACTAGCCCAAGGTCAATTAATTAGTAAGTGTTTATTAAGGTCTGTGTTCAAAGTATTATGCTGGCTCTGTCAATTGTTTCAGTCAAGTCCCACCCTCCATGAACCCATTTGGTTTTTTTCTGGCAAAGACACTGAAGTGGTTTGTCATTTAATTCTCCAGCGCATTTTACAAACGAGGAACTAAGGCAGAAAGGGGTAAGTGACTTGTCCAAGCACACAGCTACTAAGTGTCTGAGACTGGATTTGAACTCTGGCCTTTCTGACTCCAGCCTAGTGCTCTATCCAATGCATCACCTGGCTAGAAATACAAGTACAAAGGATGAAACAGTCCCCTACATTCTTACGGGAAGCAATAAGCACATATGCAGCAGAAACGTGAAGCTAATAAAGACATAACTGCTGAATATCTGTGGTAGGAGGAGCTACTTATTAAGTAGCAATCTAAATTCACTAAACATGAATAAACGGGTAGAATATTTAAGGAGCAAAAACATAATTGTGGTTGAGGGTATTAACTTTCTCCTACCACTGTGAATCCTTTACCAGTTCTGCTTTGAGATCAAGACTAACTAGAGAGTTTTACTGGTCTTTCCCGTCTCAGCAAAGAAAAAGTTATGAAATGGTTAAAAGTTCCTCTTGCTCTCCACAGCCCCCAAAAAAGAAAAATCAAGAGTTAATTGCATGGATAGTGTGCGCATGTCCATGTGTGTGATGTGTATGTGTGTATACGTCTCACATACATAAACACAAATACACATAAACATTTCACTTCTCTGAAATAACTGGTTTTTTACTCTATACCTTTTAACGCCTAGGACAAAACAATCAAATCTAAGGGTTCTTGAGAGGCACTATAGCCAGTTTTCAATTACCTTTTTTTGTGTGTTTTTGCAAAACAGATTTCAGGGTGTTTACAAATAAAAATTCCAATGAGAGTATCCTTCTCAAAACAGTCAGTGTTCTTAAACTGGCAGAATTCATTAAAATATCACAGCTTATCTTTAAATGCACCACTGCCTAAATAAAGGGTCAATCTGAAGAATATACATCCAAGGAACTATGACATCTTAGTTTAATCTCCAGCTTAGCCAGAATTTACCAAAACACCATTTACAGATCAACTCTTTGCTTTTATATGTTTAGTAACTCCTTTGTCTTATTACTCAATCTCAAGAAACAAAAATGTTTATCAGAAAGGACGTTTGTCTTTTAAGGCAACTAGGTGTTAAAATATAAAAGATTAACCTATAGGCCCCATATATTTCAGTGCTAAAATAATGTTTAAATTTTAAGCTTAAACTCAGTTGTAATGTTCATTTAATTAGATAACAATAAAGAATATAGGGATCCAAACAAAATATAATGAATCACACACCCAGTTAGAACACTATTCAAAATTTTATAAGAGAACCCAAATTAAAGAAAATGAGTAAATTTTAATTCTTGAAATATTGATTGGGCAACAACAAAGGTCTCATAGGTTAAGGTTGACACTCAACCAGTTCAGAGAATCCCAACTCAAGTACCTATAAAGAGGTAGGGTTTTTGGTCAAATCTTTAAGGAAAATGAGACCAAAAGGAAATGCTTGTCCTTTTGAAGAGCATTAAGAGTCCCCGATCAAGATCCTGAAAGGGAATTGCCTCCCAAGACCATTAAGACTTACTATCAGAGTTACACAAAGTTTCGTTAAGATGGCCTTTTGAACACCATACAAAAGCCTATAGATATGATAATCACAAGGAAATACATGGTATCCAGTATACAAACATCCCCCCTCTCCACTCCCACCCCTGAAATCAAATGTCTCAGAAAATTACAAAAGTATGACTGCAGCTGTCAAGAGAGAAAAGAGTTCTAGCATGAGGAGAGCACAGTCTAAAATCTATAGCAATTTCTCCCTTGCATCAAAACTGGAAAGACCCTACAAAGTGTAGGATCAGACTAATCAGTCACTACGATCCCTCGTGCATAAGGGGCAATTCAACAGGGAGGGCACCACTGTGTCACAAAATCACTTAAGCAAAAGCTTGTTTTTTTCTATGTATAACACACACTTCTTAAAAGTCTAAAGAATCCTCATTTAAATTTTGTATAAGCTCTGACAGGCAGTATGGTAGCACCCCCATAGCATGCCAACCCAGAAGCCAGGAAACCTTCGATGCAAATCTCACCTCTAACAGATAATGGCTGGACAACCCTGATCAAGTCACTACAGCTCTTGGTGTTTTAGGCAACTCTCTTAAGATTATAAAATGCAGACAAAGTATAAACCTGCACTGGTAAAAAGCCTAGGAAATCCCTATACCAAATGAAACCACAGGTCTAATCCCAATTTTTCAAAGTTCTTTTAGGGAATATTTACTTACCAAGAACTAGAATTCTCAAATGCTAGGCACAAAGTTGCTTTCATATATTTTAGGGACAAACATTTTTATAAAGATCATTAATATTATTTCAAGACTTAAAACAATCTTCTACCAACAGATTTCAGCCACCCCCAACCTCCACCACACTTCAGTAAACTTGTCTTCATAAGTAGTGGTGTTCAATCTTCTGGTAAGCAATCTTTTCAAACTTTACTAAGCTAGCCTTTGGGCCACAGACAATAACAGTTTAAGCCATGATTTCACTTGTACAGGTCTTCACAATGATAATTAATCAACAAGCATTTATTAAGCACCCACTATATTCCAAGAACTATGCTAGGTGCTAGAAATATAAATACAAATGAGGGAAGGCTTCCTAGAAGAGGCAGCATTTGACTTAGGCTTTAATTGACTGGCAGGAAGTCAATGGAGGTGAAAAGGGACAACATTCCAGAAATAGGAAACACTGAGCACAGGCAAAGGGCCATAGGAGTACAGAGTTGTTGTGGAAGCAGAGTAGTCTAATTTGGCTTGAAATTAAGAGTTGGTGGACAAGTACAATATGAAATAAAGTAGTTAAGTTAGGGTGGCACTAAAGGCTAGCCTGCTTTAACAGCCACATAGAGGAGCCTACACCATACTGAGGAGGGGGGTGGGGGATGCTAAATGACTGAAGATTTCTGAGCAGAGGAGTGGGTGAAGCATGATTTTGGGGAGGGAGGAAGGAGGGTCAGGCCAGGAAAAGTAGAGGCAGAAGACTAGCAAGAAGGCTACTGCAACAGCGTCTGTAGACTACATAACCAGAAAAGGGAATGGAAACCAGATGTTTCAAAGACAGAATGCACCAGATTTGAGAAATGATTGGATTAAGAAAAGAGAGGAAAAATCAAAGACTTTTCCAAGATCAGCAAGGTGGGAAAGTAGGTGAAAGGAAGTGCCTCAAACAGAAACAATGAAGTTGGAAAGAGAGAGTTTTAAGGAGAAAAACAATGAGTTTGGTTTTCAACATGTTATGTTTGAGGTGCTTGTGGGATACTAACAAGACCTGCCAGAGTTTTGCAACCTGATCAAATTAAATCAGAAGAGAACTTTAGCTGAATTGGAATTAGATTTTAGTTTAACACGATCAAAACAAATCATCAGTTGGAAATAATTATATTGTTCTGATCCTTTTCCCTTTATATCACAGGGAACAGGGAAAAAGTGACAACTAGTTTCAAACTTGAAGTTACAATGTCATGTAAAGAGAACCTAACAAACTGACAGGATACTAATTAATTACCTAATTGATTTACATTTTACTGTACATTTTCTAAAACTAACACACTAAAATATTACAAAATCAAGCTATACATCATTAGAGGCAGCATGGCACCTCAAATAAAGAACTGGTCAAGACCACCAGAGTTGGATACTACATCACCCAACCTTTAGTTGCAAGCCACTCCAGTCCCTGGGTTTCAGATGCCTCATCTACAAAACGAGGTGGCTAGGCTAGATGATCTCTAGAGTCCCCCCTTCTACGTCTAAAATCACATGTAGGGTCCTATGCTAACTTCAAACTGAGGGAAAAGGCTCTACCTTCAAAAGCAGTGTGTGTCAAACCTTCCAATATTATAGTGAAAGAACAAAAGGAATTCCATAAGCAAATTTAATAGGTGCTATGACACATTATTGTCAATTCAAAAGTAAAATGGGTAAAAGGTACTGTACTAGCTGAAAATTTTTAAAGTATATTCTTAACCCTAATCCCCTAACACTTAAATCAGAAGGGAAAAAAAAAAACCTGAGGCTGGATGGTTAATTTAATTAAAAGCTATAATCACTGTCAAAAATCAAATTAGAAGACCTATTTCCCTAACTCGGATTGCAATTAAACAAACATGAAACAAAAATAAAATTTAAAAGGATGCTGTAAAAATAAATTAAAAATATAAACATGTACAAAAAGTTCTGGATCTTATGAAGTCAAGCTACAAGAATCAATTTTCCTAAACTATTTAAATACCCACAGGGCACACAGTTCAGATGAGAGTTCTGTTCCTGTGAAAAGTGAAGAATCTGAAATAATTATTTTTCCATAAGAAAATGCGTAGCCATTTTGGCAGACAGATCTTGCTGACATTCTATATGGCTCCAAGTGTCAAGCCCCAACTTTTCTATCAGTTAGGTTTCCTCACCGTCAGTCAGTTTTGTCACCTATTTAACCCACTCTTGCAACACCTGACACTTTGAGAGTCTTTCTAAAGCTCTAAGCCATATCTCGAAGCCAAGAGACAGACACCGTCAGCCTTTGTGGTCTTAATTTTTCCACAAATGAAGGATCAAAATTACCCAGAATAAGAGTCATTCCCCCCTCCCCAGGATTTCACTACCTGCTCTCTAAGCATCCTAAACAAAGGAGTAAACATTCTGTTAAATTCTAAGGGATTTTTTTTTTTAGGGAGGAAAAAAAACAAGCACCTCGGCCCCCACCCATGATCCTTAAATATTTTCCCAATCGAATTGGGGGGAGCCAAAAGAAAGAAAGCTGCCCCCATCCACCCACATACCCTGGAGAGCTCCATCTTTCCCCCATCAGGCTAATTTTCACTACAAAACTGCAACCCTTAAAATGAGTCTACACCACCCCACCCCCTTGGGTCGGGGTACCGCGACCATCATCTATCTTTGGCAAAGGGGCAGATGTGGTTCCTAACCTACTGGGTCCTTAACCACCCCTCACTACAGGGTCTCTTCTCCACCCATTTCCCCCTCCCCAGCTAGCACCCCCTCCCCCGCCCCAGGTCCGGGGGCTGCTATTCCTCGGTAGATTTCAGTGCCACGGAAAAGACAAAACGCCGGCCGAGTGGCGGGGGTGTCCCCCACAGACACGCACACACTCACACTCCCACCCCCCCACGCACTCCCACTCCCACCCCAGGGCGTCCTTGAGAAGCTGCAGCTGCAGCCCCAACAAAGTTGAGCCGCGCGGGCAGGGCCGGGTCGGGCCGGCCCCTCGGGCCCCCAGGGCCTCGCCGGCGAGGGCAGCCCCGGGGGCCTCACGAGGGCCGGGGCAGCGGGGGAGGCGGAGGCCGAGCAGGCCCGGCCAGGCCGGCGAGGCCCGCCGACAGAGGATTTAAAGGGACGAGGGCCGGGCCCGGGCGCGGGGCCCGCCGGGGCTGGGGGGCCGGGCGCACAGGAGCCCTCCCCGCCCGGGCCCCGCGGTACCGAGTCCCCGGCCGCCGAGGCGGAGAAGGCCCGGCAGGGGCGGGCGGCCAGGCCCGGGGTCTGAGGGAGCGTGGCCCCGAGGAGGGAGCCGGGCCGGGGGCGGCGGGGGCCCGAGGGGGCCGCGGTTGGAGGGCCCGAGGGGCCGGCGCACTGACTGACCTGCGAGTCGCCGATCCGCGGGGCCGCGCGCGGGGGCCGCGCGGAGAGGGGGAGAGGGGGAGGGGGCGCTGCTCCCTCCGGGTCCCCCCGAAAAGGAGGAAAAAAAATCCGTCCGGAGTTTAAAACAAAGAGGCGGAAATGCCCGAGCCCAGCCGAGCGAGGAGTCGGGGGCGCCGCGCTCCGAGCATGCGCACTGCGCCGGCCCGGCACCCGGGGCTCCCCCCGCCCCTCGACACGCGGGGGCGACGACGGAGCCGAGCTAACCGAGGAGGGCCGGCAGCGAGGGAGGGGGTGGGGGCCACGGCGCCGGCGCGGCCCAGGAAGTCCCGGGGCTGGGGCCGAGAGGCGGCTGGGTCACCTGGCTGGGCGGGGAGTCTCTCTGTGGGGGCGGGACTGCCGCCTGCCTTCCCAGCCCTGCAGCCTGGGGACCCTTCGGAGCGACCCCCGCCTCAGAGGGGTCCGCCCTCCCTCAGCCCCTAGTCCGAGGCCAGAGCCCGGGGGCCCCCGCCGGTATTGGGAGGGTGTGGGGGCTTCGGGAGGTAAGAGCTAAAAATACAGCCCTCCAGCCCCCCATCCACCCACCCAGGAAAGGAACGAGGTCTGGGCCAGAGGGGGCCAGTTTGACACTTTGCAGAATCACTGGCTCTGAGATGGGAGGGTCTTGATTGGTCAACAGATTGGTCATCTCCCCCCCAAAAAAAAGCACCACCAAAAGGTCATCTAGCCTTGACCCAAAGACCTCTAGGGAGACGGAACCCACTCCGTGGTGGGGCAACCAACTCATTCCGAGGTTGAAGGGCTGAAGGGTGGAGCACATCGTTCTTAACATCCAGGTGACACTTGGCTCTCCGGACTTGCACCCATCACTCCTGGTTCTGCCTTCTGGGGCCGAGCAAGGCAAGGAGGCAGAAGCTGTCAAAGTTCGAGCTCTGGGAAGAAATACACAAACCCGCCTGCCCTCAAGCGGCACCTAGAGAGTCTGTCAATCTTCTTTCAGATGACTGGCCTTAAAATACTTGGGAGCAGACAGCAGGCTCTCCTCCAGGCTAAACATTTGCTGCTGCTTCAACCTATCTTCTTACTCTTAGCGTGATCTCCAGGCTCCTGAGCATCAGACCACCACCATCCTCTGAATGTGCTGCAAGTTGAAAATGGCCTTCTTAAAAGGTAGCACCCAAAATTAGATAAAATATTCCAGATATTATCAGAGTATCAGGATTATCACTTCCCACTACTTAATGAAGGTTTAGCTCTTTTTGGCTGCCATGTTTGTCTCATTGAGCTCACAGTGCACTAAAACTCCCTAATCTTTTTTTGACATAAACCACTAGCTAGTCACAGCTCTCCACCTTGTACTTGAGCAATTGATTCTTTGAACCCAAGCATAGGACTTTACATTTATCTATTAAATTTCATCTTTCTTTTTATTATGCCCATCATTCTAAGCTACTGATATTTTGTGGAGCTTAACATTCTCACCTGACCTGGTAACAAAACTGTCCAGTTTTGTGATGTCTATAAATTTGAGGAGCATACCAGCTTTCTTTTCTGCATGATAAAACTATTAAATAGTATAGGGCCAAGAACATATCCCTGGAGTGTACCATTTACAGAAGTCCCTCCCAGTAGTTATCAATCCATTAATGCCTGTTCTTTATAGCAGGCCATTCAACTTATTCTGAATCCTCCTAATGATACCATTATCTAGACTATATCTCACCATCTCCCACAAATATTGCATGAGAGTCTTTGTCAAATGTTTCCCTGAAATCTAGGCAAATTATGACTACAGCATTCCCTGATCTACCAGTTTAGTATCCTGTCAAAAAAAAAAAGGAAATGAAGTTTGTCTGGTATGACCTGTTCTTGACAAACCACTTCCCCTTCTAAATGTTCACAAACCATCTCTTTAACAATACATTCTAGCATTCTGTCAGGAATTAAAGTAAAGTTCACCAGCTTGTAATTTGCAGGTTGAACATTTGCCCTCCTCCAGTCTTGTAGCACTTGTCTTGTTCTCTGTTGTTTTTCAAAGATTATTAATAGTAGCTCAGAAATCATACTATGAGCTCCTTCAGTACGGTGAGATGCGGTTCATCTAGGTCTAGTGACTTGAACCAATCTATGGCATCTATGATGCTGTCTCACCATGTCCTTGTATATCTTATATTTTATTTCCCTATCCACTACTTCTCCTTGGCAAACAACAACGACACAAGCAAAATATGGATTGAGTAGTTCTACCTTTGCTCTATCATCCATTGTCACCACCCCCATATAACCTATCCCTTCTTTGTTCCTCTTCTTTTTTTCCAACACAGCCAGGGAATTCCAGAGAATTCATAGGCTACCTAGTGTGTGTCTAGTGGAAGAATGGGGGATAAGAGGGGTAGTTAACAAACCTTTTGATTCTTTGCATTCCTTTTGTTTGGACCTTCCACATCAAACCAGTCCCACTGGAAAGTGATGGATGACAGGTTGTTAGGAGCAAAGTACTTTGTTAAACAATCAGTGAGCATTTATCAGTTGCTTAGTATGTGCTAGGTATTGTGCTAAATGCTGGGGAAAACAAGAAAGACAAAAACACAAAAACATGGTCTATACTCTCAAGGAACGACTTGCAAACAAGTACCTACATGCAAGATATCTATGGAGGAGATGAAAAGTAACTGGGGAAAGAAAGCATTCACATTGGGGGAAGGGACTGGGAAAGGTCTCTAGCAGAAAGTGGAATGTAAGCTAAGTCCTGAAGGAAGCCAGAAGTTAGAGGTGAAGAAAGACAACATTCCAAGCACAGGGGAAGAGTCAAGGAAAAAAGGCATGGAGGTGAGATGAAGTTCCTTGTGTGACTTGTGGCATCAAGAAGGTTAGTATCACTAGATCATTGAGTCCACGGAGAGAAATAAAATATAAGAACTCTGGCAAGGTAGATGGGCTAGGTTATGAAAGGTTTTAAAAGCCAGAGGATTGTATATTTGATCCTGGAGGTAATAGGGAAGCTTTGAAGTTTATAAAGGTGGGGAGGAGGGAGAAAGATGGTCAGATCTGAGCTTTAGAAAGATCATTTTGGCTGCTGAATAGAGAATGGACTGCAATGGAGACAAACTTAAGGAGATAACCTCCCTCCCCCCCCCCTAAAAAAAAGCCTATTTTAAAAGTCTAGATCAAGCATGAAATGCTGAGATTCTGCACACCAGGTAGTTGTATGAATAGAAAAGGAGACATATACAAGAAATGTTTCAAAAAAAAAAAAACTAATGGAATATTCTCCTGTAAGTTGCCCTATCTTGCTTTTCTGAAGCTCTTCCAAACAGAGCTTCCCTGCCTGATTTTATGACCAGTTGAATTGAAGTTGAAAGTTTTCCCAAAGTGTCAGTGCCACATCCTGGCTCTGACATTTGCTAGATATGTGAACCTTTGCAAGTCCTCCAAACTCAGAGCAAACTCATTCTCCATTAAATGGGGTCAATATTCACATTTTATGGAAATGTGAATTTCTGAAAAATTCAATATAAATTAATTGAGTCACTTTTTGTTGATCTAAAGCAGTATTCCCTTTACTACCCTGGTAATAGAAGTCCCTTCTAGCCACCAGGTGAATTCACCACCTCCCAACTCCCCTCCACACATATATACTCTAGTTGAGGCAGGAGAGTAAGAATACTCCTTTTCCCCATTGCTATTTACAGACTATTGTCACTCAGGAACCTCTTCTCCTTTGTGGTTCATTCAATACATTTTTACCACCCAATTGAAAGCCTAGTGGCTGCTTTTATAGACCCCTCCAAAACACTCTTATTTCTTCCTCAAGGAATTGGTGTTTTCCTCCGATTAGTAAAGCAAAATACAAAACCAAGGCTCTAGTGGGTCCACTAGAAATTTATGTTAGTTAATCTAAACTGTAGTAAAGGAATCTTTCTAATCCTATCATGTCTTTGTTCCTAGTCTTCTCTTTCCGTAAGCTTCCTCCAGAAACCCCTTCCCCCTTCATGTGCTGAGGATCTTAAATCATACTGAACTGAAAAAATTGAAACCACTCAATGAGAGATTTATCTTCTCCACAATTTCCTCCTTAACCATGGTCTCAGGTGAAGAGGTGGTCCTTCTTGCTTAGGCAAACTTCTCTATGGACAACCTTGATCCCAGCCACTTCTATCTTCTCGAGCTGATTGCCCCCACTATCATCTCCTCCCCCTTTCTCTTATCTTCAATGTCACTTGATCTACTGTCTCCTCCACAGCCTACAAACAAGTCCTTATCTCTCCCATCCTTAAAACAAAACAAAACAAAACAACCCCATCACTTGATCCTACCATTTTTGCTACTGAACATCCTATCTCTGTCATCCCTTGTAAAGATGCAACTTGGTATCTTTATGCAGGTGCTAAGGTCCCCCACTCCTCAGTAGCCACAGCTGCTTGATTGTTGTTCTTTATTCTAGAAGAGGACCAAAATAACATCACTGTGTTAGAGTTGAGGTGCAGTGTGTCCAACTCTGGCAGATCAGACCTATAAGAGCTGAGTGCTCTGTGAAGGTCAAGCACATGTGAACATTTGGGGCAGATTCTCTAAATTTGCATGTCTCAAATTTCTTTTGAGTGACTTCAGTTTTGCTTTGCTCGTACAGCACAGCCCCTTCTCTGAGCAGGGTATGCCATGCTGAGTGGTCCTGTGCCAGTGTCTCCCATGTCACAAATCTATTCCAAAGTTGTTGAGAGATCTTGAAAGTGTCCTTATATCTCTTTTTCTGACCACCAAGTGAGTGCTTGCCCTGTGTGAATTCTTCATAAAATAGTGTTTTTTGGCAAGCATATGTTTGGCATTCCAACAACATGGTCAACCCGTTGGGGTTGTTCTCTCTGCAGTAGAGTTTGAATGCTTGGCAGTTTAGTTTGAGAAAGGACCTCAGTGTCTGATATTTGGTATACATGATCCCAGAGAGATGGAATGAACACTTCCATAATGTTCTCAACAGACTGTCATCAATCACTGCTGAAGCTATTGACTGTTTACCTCAAGTTGAAGTCAGTCCCTCCCTAGCTGAAGCTCCAACTGAAGAAGAGCTTTTGAATGTCATTAGGCTCCTTTCATGTGGCAAAGCACCTGGTGTTAATTCTATTCCAGCTGAAATTTGCAAGGTGGGGTCCATTGCTCACATGAAAGCTGACTGAGATTTCCCAGGTTATATAGCAAGAGCAGGTTATCCCCAACGAGTTCACAGATACCTCCATTGTCCATCTTTAAAATAGAAAAAGAAGTAGATTGTCCTATAACAGTCACTGGGGGGTATCTCTTTTAGTCATTGCTGATCCTTCACCTGGAAGATGGTCATCTACCTGAGAGCCAGTGTGGCTTCAGAAAGGGCTGAGGAATGAATGGTCCATATGCTGTTTGCTGCCTAACAGCTCCAGGAGAAATGCCAGGAGCAGAACGGAGGTCTGTACACAATGTTTGTATATCAGTCTTGCAGACTTATGGAAAATTATGTCAAAATTTGGTTGCATGGAGAAGTTCATCGGTATTGCACATCAATTTCATGACAGCATGCTTGCCCAGGTTCTGAAAAATGGAAGATACTTTTTTGCTTTCCTAGTCACCAGTGCAGTAAAATAAGGTTGTATGCTTGCTCCCATGCTTTTTAGCATGATCTATTCAGTCACAGCTACTGAAGAACCACAAAAAGTCATTCTTACCACTAAAATCCTTGGCATTGTCAAATAGTTCAACCTCAAAGAGGAGTGTGATTTTATCAGAGGAAATGACATTAAAGAAGATGTATTTCCATTTACACCAAGTGTAAGATTGGAGATTTCTTGATTGAATCAATTAGAATGTGAACTGGACTTTCCTTCTATTTTTTCAAAAAGAGGCAACAATTTTTTTTGTGCCCTGTTTTCATTTTTGATTTCTTGATATATAGCTCAGAAAAGAAAAGCTTTTAAAAAGCCCATTGTGTCTTAAATGGAGCTACTTCACTAACCTTTAAACCCAAATCATCATGACTTTCACTGAATTACCAATTATAGCCCCAACCCAAGCCTTGGGTGGCTCATTGTTTAGTTTTTTTTGTTTTTTTTTTTTTAATAAGTTCTTTTTTTTTTTTACTCATTTAC
>CM053592.1:148984990-149005329 GCA_028646515.1 Pseudochirops corinnae
TAAGACAGTTCTGAGGTACCACTTCACTCCTATCAGAAATGACAAATGCTGGAGGGGGTGATGAAAAATAGACATGCTAATAAACTGTTGGTGGGGTTGTGAACTGGTCTAACCATTCTGGAGAACGATTTGAAGTTATGCCTAAGGGGGTTATAAAAGTGTTTGTATCTTTTGACCCAGCAGTACCACTACTAGATCTATACCCTAAAGAGATTTTTTTAAAAATGGAAATGTACAAAAATATTTAAAGCAGCTCTTTTCATGTTGGTAAAGAATTGGAAATTGAGGAGATGTTCATCAACCGGGGAATGGGTGAACAAGTTGTGGCATGTGATTGGGATGGAGTCCTACTGTGATAAGAAATGATGAGGGCAGTGGTTTAGAAAAATGGAAAGACCTATATGAAGTGACACAAAATGAATTGAGAAAAATCAGGAGATCATTGTGCAGCATAATAGTAATTTTGTAATAATAATGAATTGTGAAAGGCATGGCTACTCTGATCAATACAATGACTCTAGACAATTCCAAAGGACTCATCATAAAAAAATGCTATCTACCATCAGAGAAAGAACGATCTCTGAGTAAAACTGAAGTATCATTTTCTCACTTTATTTTTTTTTTTTGCTTTTTTTGTTTGTTATTTGGCTAATATGGAAATATGTTTTGCATGATTTCACATGTATAACTAATTGAAATTATTTTGTTTGCCTTCTCAAAGAGTGGGGAAAAGAGGCAGGGAGGGGGAGAATTTAGAACTCAAAATTTAAAAAGAAAAGAATGTTTAAAATAAATTTAAAAAATTTTTACAATCACAAATTTAAAAAATTATCCAAGAAATGGAATTGAGGAGGGAGAGAATTTCAGGTATGGGGGACAGCCATAAAATGCATAAAAGTCAACAGAGTCTTGTTCAGAGAACAGTAAAGAGTCTATTATCCCTAGATAGTAGAGTATGTGGAAAGAGTAAGGTGGAAGACTAGAAAGGCAGGAGGAGATCAGATTAAGAAGGGTTTTAAATGCCAAACAGAAGATTTTATATTTGATTGTGGAAGTTGTTACTTCCACTGAAGTTTATTGAGTAGAGCGAGGTACATGTGATATGGTCAGACCTGCACTTTAGGAAAATCACTTTTGACAGCTGAGATGAGGATGAGTTGGAATGCAGAGAGACCTGAGGCAGGGAAACCAATTGTTGCAGTTGTCGAGGTGTAAAGTGATGGAGACCTGTAGAACATTCAATCAGAGATGTCGAAAAGGTTAAGCAAAATGAGTTCAGGAGAGAGTCACTGTGCTAAGTACTGGAGATGAAGAACAAAAAAGTTCTTTTCTAATTTGTAACTTTTTTTTGTACATATATAAATTTTGTATATATAAAATATATATATATATATATATATATATATATAAAGAAAAGTAAAGAAATAGAAAAAATATGCATCAATTTGCAGTCAAGAGTCCATTAGTTCTCTCTCTAGAGATGTGTCTAGGCAAATGTGTTAATGCTGCTGTGTATGCAGTTGCCATTGGTGTGGGTAGGAAGGGAAGGGAGAGAAATCACTGCTTTCCTCTATTGGGAGTCCGGGAACACAGAGAGGCCCAACACAAAAAAAGCTAGGCAACTAGTTGATGAAGTATTTGTACCCACAATACCTCATGAAATCATGAAACCTAAATCATGGAAATTACAACCTGTTAGAGAGTCCACACCAACAAAACACCAGCTCCTTAAAGTATCTGGGTCAAAGAATACCTGCTGGGCAAATGAAAGGTTAGAGATATAGCATGCAATTGTAACATATCTTCCATTGGCATGCAAATGGAGTACCTCAATTCTAGGAATTACCATGACACAGAAAACTGATAATAAGTTCTTCAAACATTTCGTAGAAACTCCTAGAGGATCCTTACACAATTGTGTGACTGGTAGCAATGCCAAAGAGGATTGGGAACTGAATCTGTAAGAGCTGCTCACTCTGTGAGCCATAACAAGGGAGAAGAAATAGATGGTCTCTGCCCATTTGAGAGGCAGCCTCTTTGTATGGACACAGACAATGTCAGCTCTCCCCTGGACTCTCAGTGAAAGGAGAGCCTTGGAGGTCACTTATGTAAAGGGCATATAGCAGGAAGAAGACCAGTCATGCATTAATAACTCCTGATTCTCCAATTCTTATATGGTAACAACATGTTTTCCCCACAACAACTCTGTTGGGGCTGGCATGGCAAGTATTTTAATCCCTTGTCATAGATGAGGAAACAGAGAGGTAGTGACTTTCCCAGAGTCAAACAGCTAGTAAATGTCAGAACTTTTCTCTTGGGGAAGGAGGCTAAGAAAAAATAATGAAGACATAGGAGAAAAATCAGGAGATTCCAAAAACAATGGGAAAACACATAGGATCTTATCACTGGAAAGGACTTCAGAGGTCATGGAGTCCAATTAATACCTGAAACATAAATCCTAGAATGTGAGCTCTTTAAGGATAGGAAATTTTAAAAAATACTTTGTCATTTTTTATCTCTACCACTTAGCACAGTGTCCAGCATAGAATAAATGCTTAATGTTAATAATAATAACTTACATTTATACTATACTTTGTTTGCAAAATATTTTACATATGTAACTTTATTTGTTCCTCTTAACAATCCTGTAAGGTTTGCACTATTATTATGCCCATTTTAGGGATGAGGAAACTGAGGCTGAGAGGTTAACTCACACATCCAGTAAGTATCTGAAGTAGGATTTGAATCTAGGTCTTTCTGATTCCAGTTCCATTCATCACCTAACTATTTAATAAATGCTTGTTGACTGACCATTAAGCACTGGCTACATGTGGAACATTATGGTAATCATTGAGAAGATACAAAGTTTAAATAAGATATGATTGTTCCTGCCCTCAGGGAGCTCAATTTATTTGAGAGGCAAGACAAAAATACAGATAGCTATAATGCATTCTGTGAATGTTTCTTGTGACTCTTCAACTGGTCCAAAGTTCCCACCTGGCTAAACTCTCCTTTAGCCCTTGATATTTGCACTTAGCTCTTGTTGTACTGAGAAATGAGCAAGTGATACCATTAATCTCTTTGAGGGGAATTTAATAAGCCAGCAACTGCAAGGGGTAAAAAAACCCCAAATCAAGCAGCCCCGAGATGCATGTTCTTGGGGCTTATGTAGACAAAAGCCACAACATAACTGTTACCAAGGGGAGACCACAACTTAGTCAGTTGCTATGCAAGTGGGAAAATACAGAAGCCAAAAGGTAGCAATCAGTTCATTGCCTAATGACCCATTGTCCAGCAATCAGTTTGTTGCCCAACTTGAAAGTTCCCAAGTCTATTCTGAGAACTAACCAGAAAGGGGGGTGGGATGTTATGGGTTCCAGGTAGCAGGTTTGGTCAAGTTTACTTGGCAGGTTTGTTGCCTTGGCGGGCTTTGTTGGGTTTGGGCAGGTTTCCTGGGTAAACTTACCCATGATGGGGGGAGATGGGGGATGTTAGGTTACAACACTCTCTCAAAAATTCCCCAGAAGTCTATCCACCCAGAGGCATGTTTTGCTTTGTTTTTAAGTAAATATACAATATTACAGCCCATTCACCAGCTAGACATAACCATAGACTGGAATTTTAATATTAGTTAGATTAGAGATATCTCCCTAACTGAGCTAGACTTCAAATATGGGCATTAACCAGAATATTTGAAGACCTAATAAGAAAGTGAATGGGGTACTACCCTACCTTCCCAAACCAAGAGATAGGTGGAAGAGTCTAGTCCTAAACCCTAGGAAATCTCTCCTGTCCAGTCAATTTCTTGACCTACAGAGCTCAGATTTTAGCATTCAATTTGTGAACTAAAGGTATATGTGGGGATCTTGGCTAGCCCATCTGCTTAGTGCTGAAAATGGTTGACGAATCAGGCTTGGATATCCTTTGGACTTTGGATGTCAAGAATATACTAAGTTGGCATTCATTCATTCATCCATTCATTCATTCATTTTTGGTCTAGACCTATAATTTAATTAATGTAGAAATTTTATCCAACTGTGCAGATTGTCAACACATTGATAATTTATAGTTTTACAGAATTCCCTGGGGAAACCGAGAGATTAAGGGACAAAGTTGGATGACTAGCATATGTCAAATTCAAGACTCACACTTGATTCCAAGTCTAGCCCACCATCTGCCATGTCTCACTTTTTCTCTATGTTAAGAGAAACTAATCTTGAAACATAACAAAACTAAACAAAAACAAAACAGGAAACAATAGCAAGAATAGCTGGCATTTTTATAGTACATGAAGCTTTGCAAAGTACTTGCATATGGGAACTCATTTTCACAACAACCCTGTGAGGTAAATGCTATTAAGATTACCATTTTACAGATGAAGACATTGAAGCACAGAAAGGTTAAGTGACTTGCCAAGGGCTACAGGAAAAGCAACTGATGCTAGATTTGAACTCAGGTCTTCTTGATTTAAAGTTCTGTACTCTATGCACTGTACCACCTAGCCATCCCACTTTTAAAATATGGGATCACAGAATCATAGATTTAGAGTTGAAAGGTACTTGAAGTGCCCTTGAGTCCAACCCCTCATTTTGCAGGTGAGGAAACTAAGGTAGAGAGAGAGCATGAAATAATGAAAATAACACTAGTTTTTCAGTTAGAGGACCTGAGTTCAAATCCTGAATCTGGGGCTTACTACCTGTGTGACTGGGCAAGTCACTTAATTACCGTGGGTCTCAGTTTCTTTATCTGTAAATTGAGGGACTGGACTAAATGGTCTCTGAGTTCCCTTCCAGCTCTAGCTCTGTCCTTCTGAGGTTAAGTGACTTGGCTAAGGTCACACAGTTAACAAGTATCTGAGACAGGATTCAAACCCAGGTGTCTTCCTGACTACAAGTTCAGTGTTTGATCTATCACATCATTCTATTTATTAGAGAGGACATAAATGAAGCCATCAAGATTCTTTAGACCAATCGCTTCTGAAATACATTCACCACAGTAAGCCAAGAGGCTTGGGTTCTGATTCTACCTAACTTTGGAAGAGTCATTTTCCAGCTCTAAATCTCAGTTTCCTCATGTGTAATATAGGAATAATAAGATATCTTCTGCCTTGCCTATGATCTTCCACTGTCACTGAAATTTGACACTTCCAAAAAAGCATCATATTGAATCTTGCTCCAGTTGACCAATACAATAGAATTGTAAAGATTTTTTTTTTAACATCCCTGCTCACACTATCTGGGACCACAGATCAAATTAGCCACATGAAGAGAGGGAGGAAAAAAATAACTTGTAACCTGTACACTAAAAAAGAATGTCTACTGAAGAAGAGTTTCATGAGACATCTTGCCTCTGATGCTTTCCTTCTTAGTGTGTCCTCCATGATTACGTGCTGACTTCCTATGCTTTGAACCATAGTTGATGGAAATTACTTCCCCAGCTCTTGCCATTCTCTTGGATATGGTTACTTGTGACCTCTGGCTAGACTAGCACAGCATCCTGTTTAGGCTGATCAATCAGGACTTGGACTGAGTAAATCTCCCAGGAAGTTTGTTCTCTTTGTTTCTGTTAATTGCCTCCTAATCTGTGCTTCATATGGGTATCAACTAGAGGGACCCTGAATTGACAAACTCCATAACATTTCTGTCAAAAAGCTATATAAGTGTATGGAATTATTCCTTTCCCATATGACCAACTTAGTTGCTGAAAGGGGTAGAAAACAACATTTGTTTAGGGGGAAATGACAAAGATCCACTTAATGATAAACAATCACTCAGATAAAATATTATAGGGAGACAATATTTTGAGGACTATATGGCAGATTTCAACTCGGATGAATGTATTAAAAGACCTAATTGAAGGCAGAGCAATGACTGAAGTATGGTTACCTGAAAGGTATTACAGTCACATTTGCATGTGACTTTTTAAAAATTTAGAAGTTTATAACTGACAAAATTGTTTTGGGATCATGGCAAGATTATATATAAGGACTATTGAGTTCCCACCCGATTAAAAAAAATGAATTTCTTGAGTTTTCTTTCATAAAAGAGTTCTTAACCTGAGTCCACAGATTTCACCAAAGATTCCATTGATCGATTCCAGGGGATTCATGAATTTGAGCGGTGGAAAAAAAAAAAATTACATCTTCATTTTTACTAACTCTCCCTGAAATTAGGATTTCCTTCCATTATAAATTTTTTTTTTTTTTGCTTTTTGGAGGGGGGAAGATAGGGCAATTGGGGTTAAGTGACTTGCCCAAGGTCACAGGGCTAGTTTTGTGTTAAGTGTCTGAGGTTGGATTTGAACATTATGAATTTTTAAAAATTTATTCTGAGAAGGGATGCATAGAAGTCACCAGACTGCCAAAAGCATCCATGACACACAAAAGGTCAAGTACCCCTGTCATAAGGTAAAGATGAGTCATTAACCATTAGGAGGCTCTGATTTAAGACATTAGAAGGTGTTAAATAGCCAACAGAAGAAGCTACAAGAAAATAAGCAGGAGAGTAATCTGAGCTAAGTGCAGGAGTCACACAAAGATAGGGACAGCAGACACTGAAAGCTTCCAATTGAGACAGCTGACTCCTCAGCTGCTTTTCTGGGAACCTGCCCACTAGAAGTGAGAAGTTGCTTTGTTGGCTGCCTGGAGAAAGGCTGGAGCAGCTGCTAGAAGTTCATTGGAAGAGAGCTGGATCTTGATGACATGGGAAAACTATGAAAGCTTATTGTTTTATACTGCTATTTCCAGTATGAGAGAAGGGAAACCTCTCAGGTGTATCTTCTGCTGTCCACTCTGGTTTGAGAAGAATCAGAAGGGGAAAGACAGGTTTTGTAATTGTTTTGCTGTGAACTGTGCTTTGCTATGACACAAAAGGATTGGAAGTGATTAGACAAAGCAGAAGCTCCTGCTATTGGCAGATCTTAGAAATTTGATAGTTTTCTAGCTTAATGAAACTGCTTGTCACTAAAAAAGCTTAATACTTTTTCTCAGTGCCTTATGAAGAGTGGCTGTGAGCAAAAAGAGTGGTGTACTCACTGCTTCATCAGTCAGAGAGCAGAAGAGAAGTTTGCTTTTCCCATTGGGAGAGTGGTGAGGACTAGAAGGACAGCAGTTAGTTAAGAAATTGTGCAGATTGCTCCTGAAGTGAGTAAGGATATCAAGGCTTGAAGTCTAGAATTTGAGTTGTCCTGGTCATATGTTTTAATTTAATTTAAATTTTTCAATTATTAAAAATATTTCTTTTGTTCCACTATGGAAAGAAACATAAAAGGAAACCTTTATGACAAATATACAATCAAAGCAAAACATGAACTATATTGGTCATGTCCAGAAATGTGTATCTCATTCTGCATATTAGTTTATGACCTCCTAGGGGTAGGTAGCATATTTTACTATCAGTCCTCTGGAATTATGGTTGGTGGCTAAATTCAATAGAGTTTCAAGTTCTTAAAAATCTTTTTGTATTTTCTGGTATTGTATAAGTTATCCTACTGGTTTTGTCTACTTCACTCTGTATCAGTTTATACCAGTTTCAGGTTTTTCCTATACTGTCCTTTTCTATGCCACAGTCATTTCTATGCCACAGTCAGTCCATATACCGTCATTTGTTCACCCATTCCCTAATCGATGGACACTCTTTTAGATTACAGTTTTTTGCCACCACAAAAGAAAGGAACTGTTATAAATATTTTTGTCCATATAACTTTCTTTCGGCTTAGTCTGAGTCAAAGGGTGCATATAATTTAGTCCTAGACAATATTCTAAACTGCTTTTCATACAATGCTTCTGATGGGCACAGGAATTTCCTCACCCTTGTGCTTCCCTAATAAGTTTCCATAGGCAAGTACTCATTCTTTCCCTTAGAAATAGTGTACATTAGTGTAAGAGTATAATCCAAATTTATGAGTAGACTACAGTGTTGTTGTTTTTTTTTACTTTTGCCTTCTCATAAGCAAATGTTATGATTATCACTGGGTCTGCTTGATCATTTAGTAAAATGTTTCATATATAAGAGTTAATTGGGGAGGAGGGGGGCAAACAGACAGAGCACAGCCAAGATGGTAGAGGGAATTAAGCATTTCTGCTTAGATCTCCCAATCCAACCCTTTAAACAACTTAAAAATAAATCTCAAATCAAATTCTGAGTGGGATAACAAAAAATAAAAATCATAGCTCCTCATTTTTTCAGTTCAGGACAGCTTCTTTCAGGACAGGCAATTGGGATTAAGTGACTTGCCCAAAGTCACATGGCTAGTTTTTGTGTTAAGTGTCTGAGGTCAGATTTGAACCCAGGTCCTCCTGACTCCACTGCTGGTGCTCTATTCACTGTGCCACCTAGCCACCACCAACAAAAATTTTTCAAGAAACAATAAAGGAAAACTGCTTGGATATCATAGAACCAGAGGACAAATAGAAACTGAGAGAATTTTTTGATCACTTGCTGAAGGAGAGCCCAAGATGAAAACTCTCAGGAATTCCAGAGCACCCAGGTCAAAGAGAAAACAGTGCAAACGTCCACAAGAAAAAAAAAAATTTTATAGTTACAGTCAGGATCACATAAGATTTAGCATCTACTACTATAAAAAATGGAGGGCAAAGGAGCTAAGATTACAACTAAGAATAACTAACCCAGCAAAACTGAGTATAATCCTTCAGGAAGAAAAATGGATGTTTAATGTAACTTTCATGCATTCCTGATAAATAGATCATAGCTGAATTGAAAATTGCACAAATCTTGTGCAAACACAAGACGTAAGAGTAGCATAAAAGGTAAACATGAAAGAAAAATCATAAGAGACTCAATAAGGCTAAACTGTTTACATTTCTATATGGGAAGATGATACATATAACTCCTAAGAACTTTATCATCAGTGCAGTTAGAAGGAGTCTACTTAGACAGAAGGCATGAATATAAGTCTGTTACGTTGAGATGATCTTTAAAAAAAGAATAGAAGAGTAAGAAAAAGGGATGTATTGGGAGAAGAGTAAAAGACAAGGAAGAATGTGGTGATTATTATCTCATATAAAAGAGATGCTCAAGCAAGAGTTTTTATAATGGAGGGGAAAAAATTGGAGGAGGGAGAGAGCAACACTTGGACTTCACTCTCATCTGAATTGGTTCAAAGAAGGAACAACACACACACACACACACACACACACACACAATTAGGTGTAGAAATTTATCAGGGGAAGAGACAAAGAAAAAGGGCAGTAGGGGAGGAGAGAAAGAGAGAGTAGGCAGTAAGAGGGAAAGTAGATTAAGTAAGACAATGATCAAAAAGTAAATGAATTTTTGATGAGATAAAGATTTGAAAAAAGAGAAGGATAGATCAAAGAGAATAGGATGGAGGGAAATACACAATTAGCAATCATAATTGTGAATGTAAATAGAATTAACTTACCCATAAAATGGAAGCAGATAGCAGAATGGACTAGAAACCAGAATATAACCGTATGTGGTTTATAAGAGACACACTTGAAACAGAAAAACATATATACAGTGTTAAAATAAGCAAATGGAGAAGAATCTATTATGCTCCAGCTGTAGAAAAAAAAAATGCATGGGTAGCAATCATGATCTCAGACCAAGCAAAAGCAAAAACAGACCTAATTAAAAGAGATATTCAAGGAAGTTACATTTTACTTAAAAAGTAACATAGGAAATGAAGTAATATGAATACTGAATAGATATTTACTAAATGGAATAGCATCTGAATTCTTGAAGGAAAAGTTAAATTAATTACAAGAGAAAATAGAAAGTAAGACTATGCTAATTGGGGACTCCAATTTACCCCCTCTCAGATCTAGATTAATTTAGCCACAAAATAAACAAGAAAGAAATTGAGAAGATGAATGGAATTTTAGAAAAGCTAGATATAATAGATTTCTAAAGAATATTGAATGGTAATAGAAAGGAGTATACTTTTTTTCTCATTTGTATATGGCACCATCAAAAAACTGACCACAATTTAGGGCACAAAACCCTCACAAACAAGTGCAGAAAAACAGAAATATTAAATGCACCCTTTTCAGGTGATAATGCAATAAATTTCACATTCAATAAAGAGCATTTGAAACATAGATTTAAAATTAACTGGAAACTCAATAATATAATCCTAAAGAATAAATGGGGTCAAAGGACAAATCATACAAAAAAATCAATAATCCCATCGAAAATAATGACAACAGTGAAACAAAATACCAAAATTTATGGGATGTAGCCAAAGCAGTACTTATAAGAAAATGTATATTTCTAAATGCTTACATCAATAAAAGAGAGAAAGAACAGATCCATAAATCTGGTATGCAAAAAGAAAAAAAACAGAAAAAGAACAAATTAAAAACTTGAATACCAAATTAGAAATCCTGAAAATCAAAGGAGAGATTAATAAAAATGAAAGTTAAAAAAAAAAAACTAGGTCCGTATGCTTAAGGGATTTGTAAAAAGGTGGGGTGAGACCTACTTATACAAAAGATATTTATAGCAGTTCTTTTTGTGGTGGCAAAGAATTTGAAGTTGAGGGAATGCCCATTAATTGAGAATGGCTGAACAAGTTGTGGTATATGATTGTAACAGAATAGTATTGTGCTATAAGAAATGACGAGCGGGATGATTTCAGAAACCAGGAAAAGAGTGTACACAGTAACAGCAATATTGTACAATGATCAATTGGGAATGATTTTGCTCTTCTCAGCAATAAAATGATCCAAGACAACTCTGAAGAATTTGTGAAGAAAAATTATATCCACCTTCAGAGAAAGAACTGATGGAGTCTGAATACAATTCAAAGCATACCACTTTTTACTTTCTTTATTTACTTTCTTTTTTTTCATTTTTTTTCTTTTTTGGTCTGTATTTCTTTCACAAAATGACTAATATGGAAATATATTTTGCATGATTGCACATGTATAACCTATATCAAGTTGCTTGCCATCTCAAGGAGGGGGAAGAAGAGGGAGAGAGAGAATTTAGGGCTCAAAGTTAAAAAAAAAAACAAATGTTAAAACTTTTTTTTTTTACACATATAATTTGTGTGTGTGGGGGGAATTATTCATGAAAAAAAAAAAGAAGTTATAAATGAGCTCCCTGCAAAAATTTCCAGGGCCAGTTGGATTTACAAGTAGATTCTACCAAACATTAAAAAAAAACAATTAATTCCAATATTACATAAACTGGAAAAATAGATTTAATAAAAAGAGTCCTACAAAATTACTTGTATGACACAAATATGGTTTGAGAGAATACAAACTACAGACTGATTTTCCTAAAAAATATTAATGCAAAAATCTGGGATAAAATATTTATCAGGGATATTACAGCAATATATCATAAATATCATACACTATGGCCAAGTTAGATTTATTTCAGAAATGCAGGATTGGCTTGATATTTCAACAACTATAAATACAATTGACCATATCACTAACAAAAACAACAAAAACCATATGCTTTATGTCAGACAAAATTTTTTGACAAAATTTTGACAAAATAAAACTCTAATTCCTGTTTAAAAAAAACACTAGAAAGAATAGGAACAAATGCAGCTTTTCTAAAAATGCTAAGTTATATTTAACTAAAATCAAGAGCAAGCATTATCTGTAATAGGAATAAACCAGAAGCCTTTCCAATAAGATTAGGGGTGAAAAAAAGATGTGCATTATCACCATTACTATTCAGCATTGTACTAACTATAGCCATAAGACAAGGAAAAGACCTTGAAGAAATAAGCCCAGTTGATGAAAAAACAAAACTATCACTTTTTGCAGATGACATAATGATATATTTACAGAAACATAGAGCCAACTAAAAAAGCCAATTGAAACAATGAACAACTTTAGCAAAGTTTCAGGATATAAAATAAACCCACACAAGTTATCAGAATTTCTGTATATTAGCAGCAAAATCCAGCTGGAAGAGATAGAAAAGGAAACTTCATTTAAGATCATTGCAGATAACATAAAATACTTAAGAAACTACCTGCCAAGACATACACAAGATGAACACAACTACAAAATACTTTTCACACAAGTAAAGACAGAGCTAAATAAATGGAGAAATATTTATTGCTCATGGTCAGCCAAGCTAATGTAACAAAACTGACAGTACTACCTAAATTATTGACTTGTTCAATGCCATACCAATCCGTCTACCAAAGAATTACTATACAGAGCTAGAATAATTAATAACAAAATTCATCTGGAGGAGCAAAAGGTCAAGAAAATCAAAGGAATCAATGGGGAGAGGGGAAGGGAGGGAGAGGAATGAAAAAAGACATCCTAACATGACCAGTTTTCAAACTCTTTTAAAAAGCAATGATCATCAAGATAATCTGGTACTGGATAAGAAGGAGTGGTTGAGCAATGGAATAGATTAGGCACATAGTATATAGACATAAATGACTACAGTAACTTAGCATAGTGTTTAACAAACCCAAAGATACAAGATATTAGGGTAAGAACTTAGTATTTGACAAACACTAATCAGAAAACTGGAAGGCAGTCTGGCAGAAACTGGTCGGAGACTAACTTCTCTCACCACATACTACCATATAACTTCAAAATAGGTACATTATTTAGACACAAAGGGTAATATCATAAGCAGATTAGAGAAGAATGGAAAAAAATTACCTTTCAGATTAGCGGATAAAAGAGCTCATGACTGAATAAAAACTAGGGAGAATCATGGGACGTAAAAATGAATATTTTTATTGCGTTAAATTAAAAAATCTTTGCATAAACAAAACCAATGGAGTCAAAATTAAAAGGAAAGCAGGAAACTTGGGGGAGTGGGGAATTTTACAGCAAGTTTCTCTATAAAGGTTTCATTTCTTAAATGTATAGGGAACTGAGCCAAATTTGTAAAAATAATTCACAAATGCTCAAAGGATATGAATAGGCAGCTTTGGGAAGAAGTCAAAGTTATCAATAGTCATGTGAAAAAACACTCTAAAAAACTATTGATTTAGAGAAATGAATACTAAAACAAATATGAGGTACCACCTCATACCCATCAGATTGGCTAATATGACAGAAAAGGAAAATGACAAACGGAGATGTGGAAAAAATAGATGCACTAATGTAATGTTGGAGGAGCTGTGAACTGATCCAACCACTTTGGAACTATGCCCAAACGACTATAAAACTGTGCATAACCTTTGGTCCAGGAATACTGCTAGTAGGTCTGTACTACAAAGAGATCAAAGAAAAAGGAAAAGGACCCACATGTACAAAATAATTTATAGCAGCTCTTTTTTTTTTTTTAACAGTGGTAAAGAATTGGAAAGTGAGGGAATACCCATCAGTTGAAGAATGGCTGAAGAACAAGTTGTGGTATATGATTGTGATGGAATACTATTGTGCTGCAAGAAATGATAAAGGGGATGGATTCAGAAAAACTTAGGAAGATTTATATGAATTGATGCACAGCAAAATGAACAGAAATAGGAGAACATTGTATACAGTAACAACAATATTGTAATCAACTATGAAAGACTTAGCTACTCTAATCAATACAGTGATCAATGAGAATTCCAAAGGACTCATGATAAGAAATGTTATTCTCCTCCAGAGAGAGAACTGATGAATTCTGAGTGCAGATTGAAGCATATTTTTTTTCACTTCCTTTATTTTTCCTGTTTTTTTTTTGTAACATCTCTAATATGGCAATATATTTTTCATGACTTCATATATATAATGAGTATTTTTTTTTTTTGCCTTCTCAATGAGTGGGAGAGGGTCTGGAGGGAGGGAGAGAATTTGGAGATGAAAATATAAATGTAAAAATTTAAGAAAAATTACTGTGTAATGTATTTTTAAAAAACCAGTTAATAGTGTCATAGTGTTGAATTTTGTGTGAATGGGAAACACACCAGTGGGAGATCAGGAAATAGTGGGAAGTAATAGCAGTGTATCCCATCCACCTATCACCTACCATCTTCTTCCCCATCCCCAACCCCCAATATCCTGAGAATATATAGAGCTGTAGAGTGTGGCTTCCTCTCAACAAAACTCTAGGCATGCCAGCATAAATATTGTTGGGTGAGCGAGTTGGTCCAAAGAAAGTGGGAGTTCCTGACAGGTCTAGGCTATGTGGGAATAACTTTGAACACAGTCCTCATTCATTATGTATGTGTGTGTGTGTGTATATATATATGTTATATATATATATATATATATATATATATATATATATATACACACACATAAAGGCCCTAGGATTTAGTGAGTAGGTTGGTGGTGACTTTATAGAGATTTCTCCACAGAGTGGTAGGGACCAGTTTACTTTATTCTAACCCCTTCATACATCTTTCATTTTCAGGATAACTTGAGATGGCTTTGGCTCTAGATGACATTGCTTCAAGGACATGGCCTTGCCATTACTTTTCAACCAGGATGGAGGTAGCAGGAGTGAATGGGGTAAAAGGAAGGGCTAATGGGTTTTGGGCCTTCCTGAAAGGGCCCTTGTACTTTGCCCTGGTGTACTCAACAGTTTATATGCTTTTGTAAAGGAACTTTCCCTTCATTCTCTGATATTTGGTCACTAGCTGAAGTTGGAACCAATGTTCTGCAGCCATGTGTTTTCTTTTTCTCTCCTGGAAAGCTGAAATATTAACCCAGTTCTGATACCTGGGGGTTGAAAAGGTAGCTTTCTGAGCCAAACCACATTTATTGAACCCTGCTCTGAAGTACCTTCCGGCTCTGGGAGCCTGAGCCTGTGATTCTGGAATTTCAAGCCTCAGTGACTCAGTGGTGAACAGCAGCAGATTTCCAGGTTGTCTCAGTAGGGAAAATAACAATTCTGTCTCTTAATGAATTAGTGTGATGGAGGCAGTACTTGTTAGAAAAGGCCTGGAGTGGCATGGTTTCACCTGACCCTGACCCTAACCGGCCACTGATAAAGTCCTGGTGTTCTTTCCTAATTAGGCAGAGGGTTTTTCACAAAAACTCTACCCTTTGCAGGTGATTTACACTAGTTTTAGGTCAGACGTGTGAAGAGCCAGAACCATCCATATTTCCACAGCCTGGTGTGTCTTGGCCTTCCCCCTGCAGACCTGCTCTGCTTGCTCATTGTCTGGACCCACTTTGGGGAGGAAGGAAACTCAACTGACTCTGGGCCAGGGAAATCAATTACTTGGGGTCAAGTCACCTGGACTCACTCCTCTCCCCAATCCTGCCACTCTGGTGCTAGCTAGGCTCCTCCCTACGTCCCTTGCTTTTCACCCAAATCGGTACCTCTTACATCATTATACTTGTAACTATCTTACTTCTCAACACAAGGTGGAGGTAGGGGACTAGTCAATAAGGCAATAATATTTATTAAGCACTTAACTCTGTGCTATACAATGCTAAATGTTGGGGCTATAAAGAAAGACAAAAAACCACCCCTTCCCTTAGAGAGATTGCATTCTAACGGGGAAGAAAATGTGCAAATACTTACTTGTGAACGAGGTACACGTGCCTCTCTCTCTCTTTCTGTCTCTCTCCCTCTGTGGGATTTTATCTCTGTATCTCTCTCTCTCCATGGTAAAGTGAAGGAATCCCAGAGGGAATGTACTTAGCATGGAGAGAGAGTGAGGAGAGACAAGGGAAAGGCAAAGGCATTATTTAATAATGTACACAGTCAGTGGAACTGAGTACAGCCTGCTGCCCCTCCCCCATAATTTAGCCTGGGGAAGAGAAGACTTGGGGGGTGGAGGAAGGAAATTATAATTATTATCTTCATAGATGTGAAGACATCTCAGGGAAAAGGAAACAGATTTATTCTGCTCACTCCCAATATGTAGGACTAAGAACAGGGGTCATGAGCGGCAAAGGAGCTAATACGGAGTTTGCATAAAGGGAAACTTCCCAATCGTCTAAAAGTGGAATGGACTTTTTCCTAAAAGTGGGCCCGCCTCCCCCACTTGAGGTCTTTTCAGTAGAGGATGGATGATTGATAGCCAGGTAGGCTGTAGAAGGGGTTCACTATAAGTTGGGTTGGATGGCACCTGAGTTCCCTCCCAACCTCGGCATTCTGACTGTGATTCATGTGTTTGAAACACAGGTAATTTGAACGAACCCGAACTGGACCGAATACAAGGCAATTGGCCTACTGTGCTAGCCCCACTCAATTGCACAATCCGAATTTGAATAGATAGGAGTCGCCGGGGGACTCTTTCCTGCTCATGTCGCCAGTTCACAACAGACCAATGGATTTGGGTGGAAAGGCACAATTCCAACATCACTTCCTCTGTTCAGATCTAAAAAAATAAAGATAAAATTGCAGGGAGATTTCCATCCCAAGTCACAAAGTGTTAGGATTAGTGAAGCCAGAGAGGAGTTGTCTAGAGCTCCAGGTTTTCGCCAGTCCCCTTGAGTCCCTCCTATGGAGGCTCTTCAAGCAGGAGCCCTCCCTCTACTCTCCAAGAGCACAGCGTGGAGTCCAGAAAGAAGAGTCATAAATCAAAGGGCTTTGGGGCAACGGTCACACGTGTTTGCCTTTTTAAGCCCTCCAAAACCTGGCCCCTTTCTACCTTTCCAGTCTTCTTACTTCCGGCTACGACTCTGCGTTCTCCGCTCTCCAGTGACAGTGGCCTCTGGGCACACTCTACCCCCCCTCTAAGCGTTTTCAGCCGCCGCTGGCTGTTCCTGGAATAGTCTTCCCTCTTCATCCCCGCCTTCTGGCTTCCCTAGACTCCTTCATATATTAAAGTCCTATTTTCTGCAAGAATCCTTTTGTTTCCATGATGTCTCTCCCATTACATTATGCGCTCTTTGAGAGCTGGGACTGCTTTTGGCCTTTATTTGCATCTCCAGTACTCACAAACAGTGCCTGCACATGGAAAGGGCTTAGTTTGACGGACATACTTCTATTCCCAGTAACAAGTGGTTACAAAGTGTCTCTCCCTGTGATTTCCTAGTTACAAGCTGTCTCTAGCTGTGAAGCCCTAGTTACAAAATGACTTTCCCCAGGACTTTCCTGGGAAACTCTTGTAGCTGGGCAGAGGACCGGACGCACTGACCCTAGAAGGAAAGTCGGCTCGCAGGTAGCCAGAAATGAATGGCTCGATATCTGCGATCCCAAAACAGACTTTTCAGATGCCCCAGCGCTCCAGGTGAGCCCGCACTCGCCACTGGACCCACCTCATTGCACTACAGGGGCCCGCCTGCCTCTGTCTCACTTCTGGCGGCTTCCCTGCTCCTCCCTTCCAGATCCCCGCCTCCCCACCCGGAGTTGGCCGTGTTAGGCCAGTGGAAGCTGGGTTGCGTCACTCTGTGAAGGAGGCACCCGCGTGTGGCATGGAGGCGGGAGGCTGGGGCCGGGCGGTGGACGCTGGCAAAGTAATAAGCAGCCGACCCCGGGTGGAGCAGAAGGCCGCCCGTGGGCTGTGACGTGGGATCCTCCGGCCCGACCAGCTCCGCGCCGCCGCCGAGTTCATGCCACAGGGCGCCGGAGGAGGCTTCCTGCTAAGCCAGTTCTTCCCGGGGGGATGCCGGACGCCGCTGCCCCTGACAGCCCGGAGACCCCCACTGTGGGGAGCCCAGAGCCCAGCGCTCTGAGAGGACTGACCCGCTGTCAGACCTACAAGCGGCGATGGTTCTTCCTTCTGGTCGTCTCCTTGCTCAACTGTTCCAATGCCATGGTGCGGAGCTGGAGGGAGGCGGGAGTAGGGGAGAAGGGGAGGCTGGCACCCTGGGCCGGGAGCGGGCTGGCTAGGCCTATCTCCAGAGGGAGCTCAGTCTCGTGCAGGGAGGGCGGGCGGGGCCGAGGCACTCAGAGACTTGGTGCGATTGGAGACCAGCGAGTGCCATGCTATTCTGCTGGGCTGTTAAGGCTGTACGAAGAAGCAGAAAGAAAGCAGCGCCTTAAGAGAGTCCAATCAGGCCCCTTCTTTAGAGAGGGAGAAACCGAGGCCCAGAGAGGGGAAGGAACGTGCTTACAGGACTGGGATCCCAGCCATGGCCTCTGGGATGGAGTAGCAAAAGGTATCTACTGGGACTCAGCAGAGCAAGCTAGGATGTGGAAGAGAGAAGGCCTTAAGAAACCCCCAGAAAGATTTCTATGTGGGACTTGGGATGTATCTCTATTCAGTTTCATTCTGGTCTAATTTGGACCTGTGATTTCAGGGAGGAGTAAGTGTGAGGAAGCTTCCTCTGCCAGTGCTGATTCAGTAACTGTCTTGAAACTTATTAGAAATGAAAGTCTTATTGAGTTGCCTGGGATATTAAGAGGCTGCTAGTATTGCCTTCTCAGGGTCACACAACCACCAATTATCAGAAACAGGTCTGGAGTCTAGGTCTTCCTAATTCCAAAGATCATTCTCTTTCCACTATACCAACATAGTCTGAACCAACATTTCTTCTTTTTAGAAATCCAACTTAAATTATCGGCCCTCTGGGAAGTTTTCCCCCAATTCGCCTTTGTAGTACCTTTCCCCTTTTGATCTTACAGAGATCTTTGCTTTGTATGTTTCTAATGCACTAAGGTGGCAAAGAAGATAGAGTTTGAAGCCTGGAGACAGGAAGACTCATCTTCCTGAGTTCAAATCTGGCCTTAGACACTTGTTAACTGTGTGACCCTAAGCAAGAGAGTTAACCCTGTTTGTCTCAATTGAAGTGAGCTGTAAAATGAGTTGGAGAAAGAAATGACAAATCACTCCAATGTCTTTGCCAAGAAAACCCTAAATGGGGTCATGAAGAATCAGACACTACTGAACAACACATGTACCAATCTTGTGACAGATAATATTACAGTTCTCCTTTTGTCTTGTCTTTCTACTAGAATCCATGAGTTCAGAAACCTAGTCTTATTATACACCCACCCAACACCATATTCAGTGTATATTAGCTGTTTAATGGATATTTATTATGGACGTGAGGGACCTTTATAGGCTCTTGGCACAACTAAGGAAGATTTCCTTCTCTCCCCAGCCTTGCTAAGTCTTTACTGGATAAAATTTTAAAGGGAACTAATGCATCAGAGGACTTGCACTGGGAGGTTTGAAGGGGCATGGGGGCGGGATTTGTTGATTTTCTTTCAAGCATTGTGGGCATTGGAAGGTGGGGAGGGTATCAGAAGGCTGTCCATGCCTGGGCCTTGCACATATTCTATTTCCAGAGGAATTTCACCCTCACAATAGAGCCTTGTCATGACTTGAACTATTTTAGCTTCCCTTTAAGACTAAGATCCATTCTTCTTACAGGATGGAGCAATGCAGCATACTAATATAGCAAATGTTTTTTATTAATCACTTATCAGCTGTGCAAATCACATATGAAATTTAGATGAGAGATGGCCCTTGCCTTTAAAGGACTAGCAGAGTGATAACACACCATCCCAGTGTACATACAGCTTAGAGAATTGTAAAAGTACCATGTGAGGTACTGAAGCAGGGCTAGGGTGTTGAGAGGAATCTAACAGGGAAGGAAAAACTATCCGAAGAAAACTGGACTTAAAAGGCAATTAGAAACTGAAGTGATAAAATGGGAGTGGTCAGGGAAGGGTAAAAAGAAGATATTCTAGGCCCAGGGAACAGTATAAACAAGGCACAAAGCCATATTGTGATGTATTTGCTGGGTGTGGGTGTGGGGAGTAGGTGGTCAGAAGTTGTTCATTACTAGAAATCAACAATTAAATTGGTAAAGGGAGAGACCACTAATCAAAACTAGCATTTCCTAGTCAAGCACCACTATTACAGTCTCAGAATCGTAGCAGCTGACTAGGATATCAAGATGTTTTCTCTGTATATGTGTGTGTGTGTGTGTGTGTGTGTGTGTGTGTGTGTGAACAGTATACAATGAAAGGGGAGGGCTTTGAATTCCAAGTCAAGGAAGGCAAACTTGAATTAGTAAAGTAGTAGTTCTCTGTCTAAGGAAGATTAGTTTGGCAGCCCTGGGAAGGATAGATTGAAATGGAAGATAGGGGTTGGGGTGAGAAGGAGACCTGTCAGGAGCTTCTTGCATTCAGGTCACTTTCTCCAGGTAAGCTTTTTACAGGAGTTTGGCATTTGGAAAACAGAAGAGCTTATAGAGATAAGAGATGTTCTGTTAAAAAGTCACTTGACTTAGTAAGTGGTTTGCATATCAGAGATGCAGGAGAGTGAAGAGACTAAATTACTGAGCCATAGACAGAAATGGGGTGAAGGGGGGGAGGAGTATATATTAAGAGGGAAAGAGAATAAGCTAATTTTTAGACATGTTGACTTTAAGATGCTGATGGGACAGCCAGTTGGTGATAATTTAGAGTAGGCCAAGCATATGCCTTGGGACTCCTGGTACAAATCCTGTTCTACCCACCCTGTGCCTACCTCACCACTCCCTATCCCAACCTTCTCTGGGAGACTTTGAAAGTGATTGACCCCAT